>OW679199.1:129071412-129178051 GCA_940337035.1 Agriotes lineatus
TGATAATTCATAATTTATAAGAGGGTAAATGAGTTACTTAAATTCATTTTAAAACAGAATTGATTGAAAATAAACTAAAGTATAATAAAAGTCAGACGTAATAGCTAAAGCATAATAAATATTGTTATAACATAAAACTATTTACATACATAAAAACCATTATCACATAGTCAATTATAACAATATTTTGTTTCTCATTTATATGTGTCTTTTTCTTTTATTTTGCATTCAAATGTAAATTGTAAACCCAGCCTACTACGACTTCGCGTCCAATTCTCAATATTTTGTTTCCCGTTGGAGATATTCAACAAAATTATTAGAAAAAGTTGCTTAAAAGCAAATTTTGGTCCTACTGTACTGAATTTCAATGCAAATTTAGCATTATGAATTTTCAGTAATGTCCATGCACAGTTTGGCAATATTACTAAAAATATCAAAATGCGAAATGTGCGTAAAATCCGATACATTAGGGTCAAAACTGAATAATGAACAAGTTTTTCTTGTAATTTCTTTGGATATCTCCAACGCGAGACGGAATATCGCAAATTAGCCTTGCTCGCGAGGTCGTAGAAGGCTGGGTTTACAACTTACATTAGAATTTATTACCTCAAAAGGTTCATCTTATTAAATTACTACTTCTAAAAATAACAAAAAATCAAGCAGTTCAGTTTTGAATGAAAAACATGCTGTATACAGGTTGATTTAAATTGTTAAACTTGCATAATTTACTTAAGGAACTAATGAAATACACAGAACATTTTCAAATAACAGCTTGGTGGCCGGTTTAGGGAAACAGGAAGTGCGATAACTCAGTTCGAAGGAAGTTTTTGTGGTCCAATTACCAGCCAGGCCTCCATAAGTACTGCATGTCGTGTAACGTGTGCCCTACATTTTTATCGCCGTCAGTTAATTTAAGTTTTACTGACACGATCTGCGCCTAGTTTTCTCTAAATTACCCCAAGCCGACACCCTCTTCCTTCTCTGTCCTGTGTGGACGCATTCACACCGGTGCACCGGACTACGGTTTTGCAGTTACCGCATATTTGCATTGCGAATAAGCCGAGTAAAAAACCCCTTTTAAAACCGGGCTAACCGCTTAGAAAAATGAAAAAGGAAAGCGCGCGTCGATTGCGGGCAAATATTTAGAGGCACGGGGCAGTTTATGTAATTCAGGGTGTCAGTGTGTCACGTCAGTGTAGCGGGTTGCCTAGCAACAGGCGGGCACCCGGCCTATTTTCGGGCTGTATTGATCCACCCCCCTTTCGTGGGGTTAAACCAGGGTCGTACTAGCGTACAACTCAGCCCCAGCGTAACCTTGAGCCCTAAAAGGTACGAATTTCAGCTCGCATTACACGTGCCCATTTAAATGGGGCAAAGCCACTTACGCGGATCAATTATTCAATTTGTGGACTAACAAATTCGATAATCCGCGTCAATTGTCGAGTGAGGATCTGCGGCTAAGGGTTGATGCTGCGCCTTTTGTTCTTTGTTTCGACGCCAAGTCCATGGCTGCCTTGATACACACGAAATTAGAGAAACCCTTTCGGTTAAAGGCGCAGCAGATCGGCTAATTAATAAAGCGCTGATTTGCAAACTTGGCGCTGGCTTGTGTTTCCGAAATTAATGAAAACTGCAAACGAGACCACTTTTTGTTGCGATTTACAAGTTTCAGCCCTTTGCAGTGTCATTGTGATATGGATATCGGAAGCAGTAGCCTAAACAAATTATGTGTAACTATAATAATTACGCCACTGATAAGAAGCAAATACGCTATTAGGCTATTAAAAATAGCAAATTGTAGTTACTTAATACCAAACTCTTTAATTTTACCGAGATCTGGATTTAAGTGGTGTAAAATCTCCAACTATTGGCACTTGAATCAAACTAATCTATTTAACTCATTGCTTTTCCAAAAATGTTATTTAATTCTTATTATGTTAATTTCTGTCTTAAACCTCGAAATTTGTATGAAGTACTTAAAAAATATCCAGTTCTAGCAATACACCCCCTAATATTTTACAGGCGTGCTGAATGGTTGACGCCTGAAGCTATTTTTTCAACTATTGTCAACTCCCTCTCTACATTATCAAATTGTACTACAAATAAGTTTTGGGTCGATCAAGAGCAGAATTCAGAGATTCGTGTTCATATTCAAAAATTGCCGGCTTTTCCTTTGACACGGAATTAATTAATAAACAAAGTTTTGTATTAATCCATTCACGAAACATCACAGATTAATTTAGGTTCATTGAACACGCCCGGTAAGTATACACATGCAGGTTTTGTTTTTCAAACATTGTCACGGTCGTTTTGACGTTCACCTCTGTTTTTACCTGATTGGCTAACGTTAGCCCTAATGCTCTGCCTCACCTTAGCAAAGCTACTTATTGGCTATGCAAATTTAAAGGTGATTTTAACTGCCGCAGATTATCATTGTGGTTTGTTGCAGGTATATATTTGGTTTCGTGGATTTCTCGCATTATCTCCTAGTTTTGCTGAGTTCTCTTCTGGAACAGTTGCGTGGGTTAATTAGCTCGCAGAGCCCGATATTTACCGGGCACATTGGGTTTTCAGATGTTGATGTGAACAGCTGGCATTCATAAAATGACCATTCGTACGGGGTATCGCGCCTCAGTCCCGAATTCAATCAATATGTCGCGCGAGAGACTTAAAAAAAGGTATTTTCTCACATAAAACCTATATCCAATCTGACAACAGAACAACAC
Source organism: Agriotes lineatus (assembly GCA_940337035.1). Taxonomy (NCBI): domain Eukaryota; kingdom Metazoa; phylum Arthropoda; class Insecta; order Coleoptera; family Elateridae; genus Agriotes; species Agriotes lineatus. The sequence continues at coordinate 129,074,139 of OW679199.1, forward strand.
CAAAATCGCGTCACGATTTACGTTTGGGCACCTCGCATTTTAGCGTTGAATCAGTGGAATGAAAGCAAAGTTTCTGTTGATACACAAGGTATCTTGTCTAAATACTAAGAAACTTGTTAAGTATTGCTCGTGCGAAACAGGAACCAATCCCCGCTCCGAAATAAATAAGATATCGACAATAGAAAAAATTCAACTATCAGCAGAGGCTTTAAAATATGTACCTCTTGTGAAAAATTATTTTGAGAGTTCCTATGTAGACTTCTACAATACTATAACAAATAATGATGGGATTCTTTGGACAATTTATTCGTCAAAGAAGTAGTTATAAGAAACACGATCTTTGATTTTGATTGTTTCCCTATTTATGTGCATGGAGCTTAGAGCTAATAATGTATTGTTATGGTTTATTATAACTGATTTGGATATTATAATTTAATTCTGTGTAAATAAATGTCACTAATCTCATACGGGTAGGGTCTCTACATCCTAGAGAGTATTATTTTGAATTGTATAAATTACAAGAAATACATTTGCTATCCAATCAATTATCGTGGTATTGTTCTTAATAATTTAAAAGTAAAATGGAATACCTACCATACATGATATTATTTAACTAAAGGGAAAATAGATCAAATATGGCGATCCAACCTCACAAATCGCAAAAAAGTCCGCTATTAAATGACAATTATCTGTGATTACGTACCGGAGAGCTGATTAAAATGCCGTAAGTAAATACACGTCACAAACAAAAAACACTCAGAGAACGCTTGTGCCGGAAGTGCTTTTAAAACCGACGCCACCAAGAAATTCACTAAACCCAATCTTTTATAGAGAAGTTTTCTTATTTTTCTGTTGCTTTTGGAACTCGAGTTCCTAGCAAGTCTCACTATGCTTGGCCGCGTTTTTCTCAGTTGGTCTGCCGATCCAAGCCGCTGAACGCCCTGCACAACGACTTCTGTAGCTTGACCGCTGCAACACCGAAACTGCTTTTAGCACACACCTAGGGCTTTACTATGATGGTCATTGCCTACCTCCAGCTTCCAGCGGCTCCAACTAATCTGCTATGACGTCCAAAACAACCACCGAAATACTAGCTAACACTCGATGCACAGATCAAACAACTTTTTAAACTCCTGCTACGATTCAATGCATTCTACTACAGCATACCCACAGGCTATACAATCAATTTCAAAACTCACTGAATTGGGAAAAGGGTATTTATTCACAATTAACAATTATTTATTGGGGAAGCCAAATTAACATCACCTTTCAGCATGGCTTCCTTTCCCCAATTGTTTGTCTTCGATCTTATATTGTTTTACATCGTTTCCAAGCCTGTTTTGATTACATTTTGTTCAAATCAAGGCTAACACTATTTCTAATGTCGTTTTACAAATTAATTTGCAGGCCCATGCTATTTTATCCTATTTACAAAAATTAAACTAGCACATTTGTGGAACATTTTATAAAATAATATCTGACATGCTTGAAATAATATTAATGGTTATTAAAACCATAAAGGCTTAAATTATTTGTTCATAGCAGTATATACAAAAACAAACGCTTTTGTGAGCGAGTATATAGTATACATGTTGTACATAAAGAGTGATAAAAAAATCTCAAGTAACCTATGATAATGACTTGCGAAACAAAAAAATCGCATAGCTGTTGCATTATTAAACAATATTAAACGTCAAACAAACTTCAAAGTGTTATTAACAGAAGCTTCTGCCGATACATTCCAATTCCAAGGCATACTTCGAAGAGAAAATGTTTTGATCAGTGTATTTATAAGTATGATCCCCCCATCCCCCCCGCCAGACGTTGGGGATTTGATGTATTGCATAATCTGCTTCATGAAGATGTGCATTCAGTTATCGGAGTTTTGGCACGGTCGTTTTGTGACTTCCGTTCGACTGACCGGTTTTGTTGCGCTTACCAAGTAAACCAGAAACTAGCTAAAAATAATTCACCGAATTCGTAAAAGAACTGGCTTCTGGCCTGTTAACGGGATTTGGGATTCGGTGATTCGGTCTTAGTTATTTCCCCCAATTCTTATTGTTGGATAAAGTAATCGGAATCTAGGAAAAACATGTAGGTGGATCTATATGAGGACAACGGTTTCTCATGATTTTTGGTAAATCGTACCATGAAAGCGTATGCAGGCAATTTGGCTTTGCACATTGTAATTCCATTCTAGATTTTTTTCGATAAGTCTGTACCACCTGATTATACTGCCTATGGCTGGGGAGATGATGTTGAGCCGATTTACACCAGAAAAAAATTTTCTATAGCTGCTCCACTTCTGTGGGCTATTGATTTTTGATCGTATTTGTGGAGATTTGGATTTATGAACTTAGATTTCTAGTTGATAAATTTGGTTTGATAGATTGTCGAGATTTGGGTTTGGATTTGGAATTGGGTTTCGTGTATTTCATTGTAATGTTGAGCTCTAGCATGATCATTAAGCTAGCGAAAATGGATGTGAAAAAGTTAATAATAAAACAAAGTTTTCTTTTTTCGATCCCCAAATAATTTTATTATTGTTTACTTCCATAAACTCACCAACCTATTTGATGTTGTGTTGTATTTTATGAACCTTGAGTTGACAGCAATATACTTAAATACAACTGCAAAACAAGGTTGATCGAGACGTCCAATACACGTAGATGTCTTTATAGCTCAAATATATAACAAATATTCTTTAATTAACCGTAAAGATATGTTTTTTTTAAGATATGAAAAACATTGCTAATTATAACCGCCCCCCCCCCCCAAACAAGTACAGGTAGTATTAGAAATGTTCGCCACATAGTCATCGGGTTAACGCTTGACATATTAAAGAAAGTTATTGCTGGGACCCTGTTATTCTCAAATTACTCCGAACCCGTGAATGGCCTCTAAATTGTAAGCGCTTGGGTGAAGCAAGAATGGAAATTTTAGCTAGTTTACGCTGGAGTACAACGCATAGATAGAGCAGTAAAACAAAGAAAACCTGACCTTGCGTCATCCACGAGGTACACGTCGGACAGCGGCGCCGTGGGCTGCGATGAGTCTCGAGACAGGTCTATAGGTCCATAAGATAGGTCCGGAATACGCAGATATCGCCCAGATAGCGGATTGTTGCTGAATAAGGCATAAACACAGGATAACCAAAAGAGACCTGCACTCTTAAATTAACGCAAATGCTCCAAAATAGTTGCAACCGAACAAAGGCTTGCGGGAGGAAATCCTTCGTCTTCTTAAACCCGCGGCCATGAGTGACTTTGTAGTATTATCAAATTAAGATTCGGAAAATTTCCCAAACATTAACTTAAGGAAAAATAGGTAATATGCTTCATACACAGGCACTTAAGGTGACCTAATTCAAAAGAACAGAATCTTTACATTTGAGAGAAAATTCAGTTGGAAAGATGATTTACGAAGGTGTTAAGAGTTTTTTCGTAAGTGGTTTGTTGGCTTTTTTCTTGTTTTACGGAGATAATATTTTTTCCATAAAAAGATATTGATATTGTAAGCTGTTTCTAGCTGTTGCTAGAATTGATCTTAATTTATTCTTCTTTTTCTTTCATAGGAGCGAGCGCATTTATTATTGGCAGATTACATAACGTAGTCGGAAGTCGATTTCAACCTATATTCTACAATGTGTTGTGTCCCTAATACCCTTTTCTAGCTATCTTGTTTCCTGGATAGTTACTATCCCTATTTTATATTTTTTAAATTTTTTTAATCAGACTTGCGTGAATTCTTGGTTTGCATAGTGTTTTGACATTCCATGTACCCATAACAAATTCCATATTTCGTAGCCTGTTCGTCAATGTTTACGTCCAGCCCGAGGCTTTAATTAAACTATTGCTTTTTATGGGATGAGGGATATTATCTCTATTTCTCTCTAATTCTTCCTGCCCCTTCCCTCCACTGGATTGGTAATCGTCCAGAAAGTTGCTCAGGTTACCAGGGTTCACCATGTGGAGGTAGAGTCGGAATTTGGTAGGAAAGACTGCGACGCTAACTGGAAACAGCATTCCTCACAATATCTTGGTGTATCTAATTCACTCACATTTTTAATTGTTCCATTTTTAGATCTCCACATTTTTCTGCAATCGCTATATATCATCTTTTCCATGTTTATCATCGTTTTGGAACGTAGCACTAATACAATACTTTGTTTTTCTTGGGATATCGATCAAAAATTCCATTAAAGCTATAGTTCAACAGAAACACGTTTCTATCTAATGGAAACAAAACAAGATGATTTATGTTGCTTATTGTTGTGGCGCAGTTCAAAATGTGACATTTCATAGTCACACAATTGTTTTAAAAGGTGAGCTTTATCATATATTCTACGTTCAAACAAGTTTGGAAAGCTATGAAGTTCAATTTTTAACTGTGGAAGAGTTTACACCTCAACGCAATGTGCGATTGATTGGTAATTATCGATGCACTTGTTCTTCAAAGACAACATTGTTAGGTGTATCGAGGAAATTTTACGGGAGTATAGGCGTATTCAATGTGACAATAGATTTTTAATAGGAAAGACTGCACCATTCGCTCTGCACCCAGAAAATCTATCACTTGTAACAGTCCTAAAGTATTTCCCCATTTTCGCTTTTACAGTAGTTTATAGGATTAGAAGAATTCGATCTTATAATTGATGTGTGGAATAGATTTTAGTTTTTGGAAATTGCCATTTCTGTTTGTTTTTTGTCAAGGTAGATATATTATGGTTACTATTTTTGGAGACTTCACTTTACTCCCGATGCTGTAAACGCATTTTTTTGTGTTGAACGTTCAGTAAACTGATTTATTCCACAAAACCATCGGTAATCGATTGCAAATTTGATATCACGGTTTGGTGAACAGCTACACCCGTCTGTTGAATCAGGATTTAATGGTATTTTGGAAGTAAATCCGCTTTGTTAGCTACACAAAATTTTAAATACCGAACTGTTATCGCTCTACCTTCACGCGATTTACTTTAGCCCTTTTTTAGGTAACCCTAAAAAATACAAACGAAGAAAAACTTTACTGGCTTGCATCGCGGTCTTTCACCAAGTTTTACAAGGAAACGAAAAACGACTTGGTGTTTTCGCTGGGGTCTAATATTACTTTAAAAATCAGTAAAATTCTTTGTTATATTTAGGAATTGAAACTTTATTATGCTGTGGGTGTGCTTTTACCGACATCAGCTGCTATATATTACCCTGTAAATGCCATGACACTGCAGTGGCACGCGTTGCGCGAAAGTAGGGAAATTCCCTAATCGTAGGCGAGGACATGTGCAAGGCAGCGACGAAACGCCCGCACAGTCAATAATCGATCGTAGGAGAAAACTCGGTAATATCCTCTCGGAGGAAATTTATTTATGGGGTCAAACTGCTGCATTCTGAGCGGAATTAGGATTTTTATCCCTCTCGAAGGAGTGGATTATAGGTTAGATCCTGTTTCCGCGCTAATATAATATTACGCCCTTCCCTGATAAACCCTAATAAAGAGGATTGCGTCAGCTGCTGTTAGATTTTCAAGCATACATACCTTGAGAATTAGCTTCTAAGCGACTATAATTATTAACAAAACGCAAAATTTAAAAAGAAATGAAGCACTTCAAATTTCAACTGCTTCAAATTAAGATACCATAAAAACTAGCCTCATTATAAAAGCTGAAAGGGAGAGCTGAATACGCCTTAAATGTATTTTATTTCGTAATTACGTTCTTCCACGTTACGCATCCTAACATCTGGAATTCGCATTTAATTAATGTGCTAGGGATTTGCGTGGATGCACAAAATTGCGTGAGCTTCGTGATCTCGTCAAATGTTATGTCCCTTGGCAGACCTCTTCACCTCACTTCTACATAGTATGAATATTGAAAATTGTACGCACTATCAGTTATAGACTGATGGTGGTTAGAAAGTGATGTAGTAACACATTGCAAGGAAGAGACTCTATACAAGCCAAGTTTCAAAGATAACATCTTTTCAGTAGCGTTTCCTGCGTCTGTATGTTTACATGAAATTTCTAAATTAATTGAATCGACACATTGCTTTCTATGTTTCGTAGGTGACTTTATGGTGTAGTAATCACGAAAACTTTATTTATTTTCTCCAGCGGACGATTTCAAGCGCACGCCGCTGTTTTTATTCAGTTGGAAGGGATGATTTTGCGCGGAACGCGAAGCAGGCGACACGACTTCAAGCTGGGTGGCTATCAAGTTATATTTTATTATAAAAAATCGCATTAGCAAAATGTGTGCAGTTTTCAAAGTACTCAATCTATCACATCAAGTTCAGATAAAACAACAGGCTCAAGTTTCTTATGCAATCCTTGCAAGCTGGAAGAAGGGACGCTGCGTTTTCGTGAGATCTAAACAATTTGCATAACTGAAACAGTCCAACGTGTTGCGTACTGGAATAAACGGAAAATTACGTCTACAGATAGAAGGTAGCCGATTAAGGAAGCTAAAAATGTAGTTGGAAAGTAATTATTTTTTTCACGAAGAGTCCGATTTGAATTCGTGAACGGTTCACACTTCGGCCGCCGGGCGACGCAAATTAAATCCGCTAAACATGATATGGAATTTCCAAGTTAATTTTTGGCAAAAATGAATTAAATTAAAGGTATGTGTTGGGGCCAGAGCCAGCCCTAGATAGAAGCTGTATCCTAAATTGCAAAACTTCGAAATTATTATGTAATTTTTCTAAATATTTTAAACAGCCTTTACGCGAACAGGGGTCTGCTGATCCTTTGAGTATTTAAACAACTTGAGGCCGTAATTTTTAATAATTGGCGTCGAAGTGGGGCCAAGTTGCAACGCTTTGTTAAATTTGGCTGTAAGTTTTTTCAGGGGTCAGTCAGAATGATTTTATCTTCATCATGTTGTAGCTGATCTAACTCCGCGCATTTTGACACCAAACAAAACTCTCTTAGTGTGCCAGATAAACTATAAATTTCGAATTTAGCTATTGGTCAGTTATAGATACCGTTGCGCCATTCTCTGGTTTAATTTGTTTTAAAAACAGTTAGTTTATGGGCTCGTTTACAATCGTTAGCTGATGTCCTATGTAAACAGAGCTGTTGTGTTCTCGAGGCGCGGGTGGCTAAGTTTCATTGACGTCTTGTATGCTTGCGTCGCTATTTTCTTCTCTGTCGTAATACAAATTCTTCCATTTTCTCCTTCAAGTCTTTATCGTTTCTCTTGTTTTTGCCATTTCTGTTCCTCTGCAGTTTCTTCCAAAGTAGTAATTTTAACCATCAGTTGTTTTTTTTATCTTCGGTTCTTCTTGCTTTATTTTCATTTTTCTTTTAATTTATCACACTTTGTTCGGCTGTTTTTGAAGCCTTCGTTCATTTCTTGTCCCAGTCATTGGATTATTTCAATGTTATATCCATTGCAAATGTTTCTTATTCCTTCTTATGACGATCATACATTTTTATTGTTTCTACGAAAATTTACCTTATTATGAGTTACACTATTCTACAAATTATCAACTTTTTTGGTATTTTAAATGAAAATATGTGAATATTGACTAACTTTTCCTGAGGAACCCAGAAATTAATTCAAGATTTATATATTACGTCAGATTTTTAAGATATTGTGAAAAAATGTGCATACTGTTCAATTACCTGGAATATCCCAGTTGTAGGCTTATATTAGTAAGAATAATTTAAACTTGACTTTTTCATTATTGTTTATTAACCAAAAGCTTAATAAGAAAATAAATATATAAAGAGTAACCAAGAAAAGAAAGTAAATTTTAATACAAACAATTAACTTCGGAAAAAGCAAGGCAAACTGACTTTTTCTTTCAAGTCAACTTCATGTGTCTCTCGTTGTAGGAACCAGCAATAATCGCCCATCATAGCAGGATCCCATCTCCCCTCTATCGTAAAAATGCCTTGCTGGAGCCGCTCACCTTGTTCACCACTTACTGCCCCTAAATTCTTAGGGAAGAAATCCAAATGCGGGTGTAAAAAGGGGATTTTTAGGAACATGCGACATCCAAGTTTCTTGTAATTATGAAGTAACTGTTCTATTAACTCCATATAAATAGTTTGGGACCTTTTTATTTCCAAGAAAATCAGACGTAACACCCTTAAATAAAATCCAGGCGGCTAACTTCCTTTTACTTAATTTCGTTTCAAATTCAGGAACTTTCAACACTTTCCGGATTTGCGGAACAACAAATATATTATCCGTTAACTTTTAGCCTCGCTCAGTTTGGGGAACATTTGTTTTAAATATTGAAACCCTCGACCTTCCTTATCACATAGCATTCACTCGATTTTGTCATAAATGCGTACTATCACTGCCTCCTACGCTTACGAGCCATGCTGTTAGACTTGGCAACATAGCATCTGTGGTAGTTGATGGTCCTCAATTAGAGTACACCAATTTGAAATTTTGCTTTAAATAGAGCACAGTTTTACTCTTTATCATATGTTACTCTGTAATTAACTAAAGATAGCTTCTGTAATTGTGGCAAATTTATTTACATAGGTACTCAAGTAACAGTATATTTATAAAAATAACTTAACCTATGTAACCCACGGATAAAAGAACATTTCTGTAACACCTAATTATTTTAAAGTTTGTAATTTTATATACACCACTGCTGATTGAGAGTACAACATATATGCAAAAACTATGGTGGTGCTACTGTAAATAATCTTATTTGAACATAATAAAGGTATCTGCTCGGTAACATCTAAATTTGTGTGACGTAAATTGTTCCATAAAGTTCTAAAAACTGTTGATGTCATCATTTAAAAACACTTTCACTTTTTGTGCATGTCTTTTCAATATTTGTTTTCTTCTACATTCAGGATTTGTCCTTTCTTGAGGCGCTTTTCACGACAAATATGCTGGTAAATTTGGAAATGCGTTTGGTACAGCATTGCCAGGTAATCGAGGGTAATGCAGCATCAGCTTCTGCAGTTCCCCACTCTTATTTCTAACGTTTTCAAATGTCTTTTTCATTAACATGTATTTCACACACGTCAGCACTTTTTGTTGGGGTCTAATGTTCTCGTGCTATTGCATGAAGCCATGCTTTTTTCGGATCTCGTCCATTGGAAAAAAAATGTTACAGTTTGCATACGATTTTCTTTTAAGGTACTGTCGTAGTTGGTACACAGCGTATTCGTGGCATTCTAAATACAAAACTAACAAGAAATGCGCTAAAAATGAGGTTATGTTGTTACCTTGGTTCATATATTTTTACTTCTATATTGCTAGCAGGGTCTGGGAACGGGCGAAAACATTACGGCGCCGACATAATCTCACTCTGAACACTACGTGTCTCGTGCGCATACCTGAGAATTCGAACTCCGTCTTTAGAAGTGAATTTTAAACTTGACCACGCCCCACCTCGCTGGACGACGCTTGCGCACAGCTCACCAAGTGTGTAGAAGAGTTGGTTGTCTGTCTCACTTACGCTGTGACCTCCCCACTTACACGCGCCAGCAATATAGTACTATTAAATATATGCCTTGGTTGTGTTTCAGTGAAACACTTGATAGAAACTTATAAATAGTAGTAGCAATTTTACTTTCATTTATCACGAACAGTACAGTAATATAAATAAATGTATTTCTTCAAACTTAGAGCAGTCCAACATTTTAATATTTAATCACACGCCGCATTTCAAGGGACATTTACAAATAAACAGTACAAAACTTCGCCTACCAGTACCAGCAGCGTTGTCAGATCTCCAACAGTATGGCTTGTAAGTGTAGAAGGCTGTAGTACTAATCATTATTTAACGTTATTTCTCGTTAATACAGTGTGTATTATTCAAACTAATTTGCTTTATACATGGTCCGGCAACGAAGCGGGGGTGGAAGATATTTCTAAAACTATGAGAGTTACATGAATATTGTGTATTAGACAAAAGTTGTAGGTACAAAGGTGGTGCATATTACTAAAACAGTTTTGATTATACATGGTGTCTCAAAAAACTGTGGCGAATCAAACTTACTTTTTTACTTCCTTTTAAGATAAAGGAAATATTGGAATCACCCCAAAAATTCGAAATTGAGTTTTCAACAGATCTTCACGTTTTAGAGTCCTCTGAACCAGAATCGGACTGGAGGGCCGGGCGATCGGGCGCTAGCCCGATGGGCCGAGGTGGTGGAGGCCGGTGGTCTTCTGGTTAATCACATATTACCATAAAGAAATGTTATCGAGAATTTCACAAAATTGCGGGAGAAACTGAAGAGCTTATAAATAAAGTTAAGCAAAAGATGTGTGTCCAGAGAATACTAAAGAAAAAAAGATTTCCCGACAAAAGCTGCGATGACGAAGCACCACAAAATCCAGCTATAAATAATAAATTTAGAATATACATTTTTAATGTGACAGTGGACAAAGTTGTCAGTATCTTAGGATCCAAATTTGCATTCCACAAGAAGTTGTCCCAGGACTTTCACCCCTTCGAGTTTCTCTTTTCTTCCAAACCTGCCGACATACAATTTTCACAATAAGGTAAGTTTTTTCTTGAAGTGACGCAAGACAGTCAACATATGGAACTTTTGAATTTTGGCTCCAAGTGGAATAAGTTGCCATCAGCGTTAACAAGGAAAAATCGAACAAGATAATTATGAAGCAGAAAAGAATCGGTTTGTTGGTTGGACGAGGAGTGAAACGTATTGCATAACATTTTTTTGCAATTCTATAAAAAACACAAAATTTTAGATATACTATGTTATTTAGATACGTTATATTAACATATAAATTTACGGCAAAGCCTGAGAAAAATCATGTTGTTTTGACATTAACAATGACAACTAAAAAGTAGACATTTTAATACAATACTGATATTTGCAACGTGTTACATATAAGATGTTTGCAAATCTGTACTAAACCAACATTTTTAGGTATTCTAGGTTATGTTGACAAAGCATTTTTTCACGTCAACATTGGTAACGTTAAAAAAGTAACTTTATGTACGACCGTGCGGAATTGGTCACTTTATACCATATCTTTGAGGGTGTACTATGTTACTTTACGGCCCTAGGGCCATAATATATATTTATGTACCAAGGGTATTATGAATATGGTTGTGCCCGAGAGATATAAACATTAAGTAATACCCGTGGTGCATACAACATTTTATTTTCCACTTTGAATAACAAATAATAGATCATTTGAAAGATTAGAATGGGCCGAGGAACACATAAAGTGGCAAAAACAAGACTGGGCTCACGTGCTCTTCACAGATGAATCCAGATTCGGTTTGAGGCCAGATTCTAGAAGACTAAGGGTGTGGAGGAGACCTGGAAATAAAAATCGTTCGGCAACTGTTCAGGAAGTTGATCGGTACCAAGGGGGAACAGTTATGGTTTGGGCTGGAATTGGAATTGGTCTTGTCCCCTAGACCATTTTGATGTGTGTACATATATAGAATATCCATGTAACTTTTATAGTTTTAGAAATATCTTCCACCCCGCAGAGGCGTAGCAAGAGATCAACGGGCCCTGTATCATAAACTGCCAAGTGGGCCCCCACACCCATAACATCAGGGTATTATCTAATCTATACATGTATAAAGAAAAGTCACAACCCTGACTAATCAACGCAGAGCCGTAACCACTGGTACTACGAAGTTGAAATTTGGGTGAAAGATTCAATTTGTTACGTAAGGTAGTGCTAAGAAGGGATTTTTTGAAATTCTACCCCTAAGGGGGGAAAAGGGGTAAAATGTGTTTTTACGAATTCCTCAATATCTCTTACACCCGATGAGATATCGACTTGGTGTTTACTTGAAAAGATTTTGAATGAAAATGCCTAGAAACGTATTTCCGGATTTTGCCCTAATCAACCCCTAAAGGTGCCAATATGGAATCGGGATGAATTAAAAAACCCTTCGTATCTCCTATGTTTCTTGAGTTAAAACATTCTTTTTTCTCATATAGATGTATTTTTAAAATATTTAAAAAGTGATTTAAGGGATTTTGAAAATTTTGCCCGTAAGGGGGTGAAAAGGGGTAAACCGTGTTTTCACAAATTCCTCAATATCTCTTAGACCCGATAAGATATTGACTTGCTGTTTGATTGCATAGGTATCTAAGGCAAATGTCTAAAAACACATTTCAGGATTTTGCCCTAATCAACCCTTAAAGGTGCGAATCTGCATTCGGGGTGAATTATAGAACCTCTTGTATGTCTTGTGTTTGTTAGGTTAGAGCATTCTTTTTTGTCATATAGATGTGTTTTTCAAATCTTTAGAAAGGTGTTTTAGGGTTTTTTAAATTTCATCCCTAAAGCGGTAAAAGGGAAAACTGAAAAGGGGTATGGGGTTAAAATTATAAATTATTTCCCCTCTGGGCTCATTTCAGGATAAAACGAGCTGAAAGAATTTTTAGAAATTTTACTCCTAAGGGGTGAAAAGGGGTAAACTGTGTTGGCACGAATTTCTCAATATCTCTTAGAATAAAATAGGAGAATTTTCTGTGGTGGAAACAGGTATCCTGCTATAATTTATGAATACATTTACTAAGTACAGTCGGGGAATCAAAACAGTTTTTCAGTGTAAGTTTTTAAAAAATCAATAAATTTGCAATAAATTTAGTTTGCTACGTTAAGTGTAAAAAAATTTAAAGAGTACTTCAGTTCACTTAAAGTACCTTGCAGATTTACTGATTTTTTAAAAACACACTGAAAAACTCAAGTGTAAACTGTTTTGATTCCCCGACTGTACATATATTTTTGGTGATATCTCATTGTTATATTAAAACTATAGTTTTATCAATCTATACAAGGGTAACGACAATTACATAGACATTTACAGGGGGTACGTGAAGAATGAAAGAGTCACGGAAAACTTTTTTCGGAAGAATATTGTTTTCTTTTTACTTACAATATTGTTTTGCAGCCATTTTTTAGTTCAGCGTATTGAGTGAGAGGAAGGGGGGGGGGGGGGCAGAATTCATTTAAGATTTAGAAGAAGAAACAAACATTTGTAGTCCGTACGAAGAACGGCCATCTTGTTAGTAAACGTATAAAGATACGAACTCAATTTTTATTTTTTAAACAAAACGAAATATAATTTGAAAAGCTAACAAAAATAAATAATAAAGAAAGTAAAATTTAATTACATATTTTTATTAACGGACATATTACGTAAAATGAGGGGTGAATCATAGTTTAGAGTTTACATATTTTTACATAAGTAAAGAACACGTAGATGGTGAATAACAAGAAAAAGGTTGAAGTAAATAATAATTATTTACAGAGTTACTCTCCGAACTTTTTTCTCTGTGAAAATGTTTATAAGACGTTTCATATTTGGAGATGATCTAAATTTTTTAAGCTCTTTCTTTTCGATAGATAATATGGCTAAATCCGATAGCTAAACACTTTCCGTCTATATAAACCTAAATTCTTATATGCGACCTGAGCAAAAGTTTCCAAATTAAATTTATATATATTTTTTTTTTGAGAGCTTGAGTGTTGGTGGGGCCCCTAAGCTCGTGGGTCCTGTATCATTGATACGGCAGATATAGCAGTAGCTACGCCCCTGCGAACCCTAGCTTCGTTGCCGGACCCTGTATGTATTTAGCACGACCTGCTGAATTGTTTGAAGAACATCACTGTATGCGGCCAGGGCATATGTGTAGTTTAGCGATTCTCCGCAGAGCGCTGTATACCCACGAGCGGGAATTTCAAATTTGCAATGTAGCATCAGTTACTACGTTGACTACAATGCAAATGTTTGATTAAATTTTACGGCGTTTCTTAAAATTTTACAACAATTATATAACCCTCCTTTGTATTTTTACTTTGATTTTCTATTGTGTTCTTTGATCAGGTTCCTGCTTGTTTTTTCGTGTATTTTCTCAATTACATTATTTACGTTCACAGTATAATTTGTTGATTAATTTATTCGTTATTATTGCTCTTCAATGTCTATAGCGAAGTAATAATGAGACAAGTGCTGGAAGAGTGGAATGGTGGTATAACTATTGGCGGTACGAAAATATCAAACCTTAGGTTTGCAAAAATGAAATCTCCACACTTTTAAACAAACTTGAAGAGATTAGTGTTCTCTACGGTCTCAAGATTAATTATGATAAAACGAAAATCATGATAATTGACCGTGAAAACAACAATTGGCCTCACATTCAAAGCATCGGCCAATGCCAGGTTGTAAATAGTCTGACATACCTGGGAGCTTTAATAGACAACAGCGGCAACTGTGAATACGAAATTCGACGCAGGATACAGTTGGGCAGGACGGCGATGACTCAACTTAACAAAATATGGAAAGATACAAATATCACGAAACACGAAAATCCGACTCGTTAACTCGCTGGTATTTTCCATATTTCTTTATGCCGCCGAGACATGGGTTGTCAAAGAAGCAGACCGCCGTCGAATTGACGCGTTTGAAATGTGGATCTGGAGACGTATGTTGAGAATTTCATGGACAGCTCACCGTACAAACGTCTCCGTTCTCGAAGAAATTCGACCACGACAAAGACTCTCGTGTACCGTTTACAGTCGCATTCTGTCCTTCTTTGGACATATCCAACGCAGCGAACACAATATTGAAAGGCTGGTAGTTCTAGGTAAACCAGATGGAAAAAGAAGACGTAGACGATCACCAAAACGTTGGATAGACTTAACAAGAGATCTTCTCCACACTAGTTTGAGTGAAGCCGCCCATTTGGCTTCCAGTAGACAAAGATGGCGAAACACGGTAAAAAGAGCCATCAGTAATATTCAAAATTAATAATGGGTCACAACACATCTGTCAAGATGTTATGGATAAGAAGAAGATTGCTTATGATTTTGTTTGGTATTGTTAAAATAGAAAACGGTACTACAACGTGCAAATATACCAATTGGGGTAGATCTTATCATGAATTTACCTCCACGTTTTACGAAAGAAATGGTCTGAAAGCTAAATTAAAATTATCGTACTGGTGCTTCAAACAACTTACCTTTTTAGCGATTTATATTTTCAATTTTTATTTAAATAGGTATCCACAAACACCGGGAAAGAATTGTTAGTTGTAGCTTTCAAGAAAGGTGTTTCCGAGGTACTTCTGGGCGAAGACTGTAAAATCACATTGCACTTCCTTGATTACATTTTTAATTACTACATTTACAGATAGATATCTAATAAACGAAATAACTTTTAAATGTTTAATTTTAAATTTTTTACAATAAATTACACACAAACTTACAACCTTGCAATAACATACAGAATAAAATACTTCATTACTATTACCACCTAGAACATCTTCCAAATTTGTAAGAAATGCGATTATCTGCATATCATGTGCTATTTTAGAGCAAATGTGTGAGCTATCCAAAAAATACCTGCCTGAAAATATGAATTCGTCTTCAACTACGAATTCTTGGAGTTCTACACCTCTCTCAAGAAAAATATTAAAACTATAGATCTCTAAGGTACCTACTTACACGACACTAAATAGATTACACCATTCATACACTGCGCCAATAAATTAGGGAAACACTTATAAATTCAAAATTATTTCTCCCTCAAACTCATGGTAACAATGCAACTACAATTAACGTCTTAGCAACCATAGAATGAGGCAATCCTTGATGTTACTTACATATTCTAATTTTAAATGTCATTATGACATTTTGAAATTTCATACTATTTTTACGAATATGCTAGTAGATAAAATATTGTATGCACCACGGAAGATATTCATGTTCTTTACCTTCGCTTGACTTGTCAACGTCAGAACATATTCATATCTCCCTTAATGCATAAATATCTATTCTCTACGCTGTTTGCCACTAAAATGAGGCATCTTAGTCAAGTTCAAGTTGCACGAGCCGTAACATTAATTGAAGAAGGCCACACCTTACGTCAAGTTGCAAGAGAATTTAATGTGAGCCCTTCTGTTGTGTCCAGGGTTTGGAATCATTACTTAGTGACAGGAAGTTATGGTAGGAGACCTGGTCAGGGCCGAAAGCGCGCAACAACCATACAGCAAGACATATTTGTGCGTAATTGTACGCTTAGACGACACACATACACTGCTAGAGACCTACAAAATGACCTCAGAAGAGCCAGTGGTATCCAGGTTAGTACAGAAACCATAAGAAAAAGATTGCGGGAGAACAATCTGAGGTCAAGGAGGCCAGACCGGAAACCACGATTGACTCAGAATCACAGAAGAGACCTGCTGGCATTTGCTCAACAACATGCAGATTGGGGAATGGAGCAGTGGTCATCAGTGCTTCTCAGTGATGAGTCAAGATTTAGGTTGACATATTGTGATGGTCGTCTTCGAGTTTGGGCATGTGCAGGGGAACGCTATCGTGAAGAACTGGTTCAGCAGGTAGATAAGTTTGGAGCTGCTATGGTGTGGGCTGGTATCACTTTTAACATTTGTAAAGATCTCGCTGCTGTACCTGGACGAATGAATGCTGCACGATACATCAAGGACATTCTTGCAAACCATGTGGTACCTACTGCAGCCCGTATAGGTCCTGGATCTCTGTTCCAGCAAGATAATGCCCGTCCACACGTAGCAGCTCAGACAAGAAGGTCTTGAAAGAACACCAAATTCCCGTGATGGACTGTCCCGCTCTTAGCCCAGACCTGAATCCAATTGAGCACTTAAGGGACGAGTTGGATCGGAAGAGTCTTCAACAGCTCATGGTAGCTCTTTTGGAGGAATGAACCAACATACCTCAAGAAGATATATGGAGATTGATTGAAAGTATGCCTCGAAGGTGCCAGGCCGTTATCCAAGCTCACGGAGGTCATACGCGCTACTAGCTTTCTTTGAATGTTTAATTTTTTGAAGTTTATTATAAAGTTCTTAATCCTTGTTTTGCACAGTTTTGCCACGTTTGTTTGTTCTTTGGATTTAGAAAATAGGAATAATTAAATTTAATTATTTTTTGTTTAAATAAATGATAATCTAACTAATTTACTCACTTTCGCTTCTTGCAGTTTTTAAAAATGAAATTTACAACAATTTTTTAGCGTTCCCCTAATTTATTGGCCCAGTGTATTTATACCACATTCAAAACAATAGGTCCTCATCCTACTGATACTGCATTTAAAATAGCTATTTATGCAACAAATGCTAAAAGTCGACGTTTATGCACGAGACATGAAAATTATGAAACGAAGCCGAAGGCTGAGTTTCATAAGATGTCTCGTTCATAAACGACTTTTAGCACGCGTTGCATACAATATTTTATCTACGACCTTAATTTTACCGTTATTAATCCATAAATATCGATTTAACAAAGGTTTGCATCTGCGACACTTTTAATTTATGTCATAATAAACAGTAGGCCAAGCCGCGGGGGCGATTGTTTGCCACGCCAGTACTGTCAAGGTGAGTTACAAAATGTAATTATTGATACTCCACATCTGACTGTATTCATTACATAATGCTTTAATTATTTCAAAAACACTTTACCTCTAACGCAAGAAGCAACTAGAATAACTTTACAACTTCACTTCCAGTTCGAAATTGTAGTTTTATAACCTCACTTCACTTTTAGCCCATGTGCTAAAAGTAAACAGCTGATTTCTTTAACCACGGTAAACTATAAAACGTCACTTTTAGTGAAACAAAGTAGCGCTAAAAGGCCTACTTTTAGTGGTGGTCGTAGATAAAATCATTTCTAAACACGAATTAGTCTTGACATTCCTTTGTCATTTAAATGTCATTGTGGGTATGTGGCGTCAAACGGGCAAAATTGGCATTTTCTCAGAAATGAAAACAACAATGGATTTCAAAAAAATGCCCAGGCCGTATAAAGTAACATTTGTCACACAATTTAGCAGGCCGTTGTGTTTAGTATTAAATGTTTGTGGAATTTTGTTTTCGATGTAGCGACTGTTATTAGAGGTAATTCTATTTTCGATGTTTAGTTCGGGCTACCACTCTTCCCGCCGGATTTTAAATAATCTTGACAATCATCCGGAGCGGAAATCTAAAAGCAAAACTTCAGATTTGAAGAAAAAATGTAAATTCTCATTTTCACACGTTTTATTTTCTGTAATATAATAGATGTAATAAAATAATAAATCTTATTTTGAAGGTTCTAATTCTCATAAACGTAATGTGCAACTTTTTATCATTAAAGATTTGGTAAGATGCCTTTAAAAGAAAATGAAGCTCTTCAAAAGGTACCTTTTTGGTATAGTTATCCAAGAGGTGTTTAACATCCAATAGCTACTTAACTCCACCTGCATTCTATTTTCTAATTATGCTTCAATGTGTAGATGGTTACAACCATTCTTGTGCTTTCTGGGAGCTCGATCTTCTTGCTCATGAGCTCTTCTTAATGGGAATACAATTTTTTTATAGCTAAATTCACATTTGTACCCAGAATAGACAAACATTTTTAATGTAGCAATAAAATTAGGCACTTGACATACATTTGATCTACACCAACTCAGCGTACATGTTCTCAGACAGGTGCTCTTTGTTTGTAAGAAATTCCTACTTCGTAACTTTAATGTTTAAATTATACTGTTGTCCACCTCTTATAGCTTTGTTTCCTACTTCTTGAATATGACCCTCAATAATAATAATGTCTTTATTGTTATCACAAAATAAATAATTCCAATTTTTTCAAGGTTTACAATTCAAGATAACAAAAGGTGAAGTTCAGTAATTTTGGTAAAATTATTGCTCTCCCACTTAACCTAGACCTGACCAGTATGAGGTTTACAAGTTGTTCGTTATCCACTAGACATTATGGAATTGCTGCGGAATGATTTTCTACTATTATAAAAGAAGTTGGACATACTATTATCAAGTCATCAAAATTTAGTAGCAGCTTTTAGCAATAGTGCTTAAAGAAAATCGGAATATAAGTCATAGAGACTGGATAATCCACAATAGATAACATTTTACGCCAACAGCTGGGTGGAGGATGGAGAACAAAGTCTCAAATTGGTTTCATCATTTATTAAGAAATTCCTCAAAGCTATGTATGTGCGAACCACGGCCTCCTAGATTAATGCGAGACTGACGTCTCTACGCGGCCCGCCACATTTGTATAATTTTTGTGATTCTGAGGCCAACGTACTTTGGCGCCATCTGTTGGGTTTTTGATAAATTATCTGTGACATAGGCACGACTTCCTGGATTAATATTAATCCAGGCAATGGATGTATGCTCATGAAATAAAAAAAAGACAAACTTGTAATAAAGCACTGGTGCAGATTACTTATTGCAGGGAGGTGAATATAAGCAGCTTTTCATTCACTGCCACGTAACTCAACGTTTACAAACACGTTTCTGGTTTAAAATAGCTTGAGCTTCTGGAGAGATTAATAAGACAGGAGGTACAAACACATTGGTTCATAATATTTTATTTGTAATAATAATAAATAACAGTCACACAATAAAAACAATTTAAGACAATTTTACAATATTTAAAACATACTTACTAAAGAATGAATTAAAATGGAAATAGATTTACAACTTATATAAACACTAGTCAGTAAAAAAGTTCGGAGGTTTTGCAGTTGTTGGTAGATTTGCTGGATGCCGTCGCTGCATAAACGTTTGAAGATTTATAGAGGATATGGTGCCACATGCAGTGACCTGTATAAAAAAAATAGAATGTTTATATACTTGCACGGATTATTTAAAAATCATTTTAAATTTCTACTTCATTCCACACTTACATTTTTAAACCAAGTTGATTCCAGACAGTCGTCCATGGTTAGCCGCTGGACAGGAACAAGAACCAAGAGCCTCTTAATTAAACTCTTCACGTCTTCAGAAATGTTGCTGAAGTATTCGTCAGGGAAGCAGTAATCGCACTTGAGGATGTTGGCAGTCGTTTCTTCCACAGAGTCGTCCAGAAATGGAGACACGCCACTCAGCAGCACGTAGAGGAACACACCAATAGCCCACAAGTCGGTGTGCTTGCCGACCGGCTGGCCCAGGACCAGCTCGGGCGAGGCAAACTCGAGGCAGGCAGGAGGGAGAATTACGTTCGTGTGAGTGTTGACGCAGTCCCCGAAGTCTATCAGCTTTACAGTTGGAACGGAGTTGGAAAGATCCACCATTATATTTTCGGGCTACAACAGAAAAATGTGTTTCAGTGTGAACATAGCAAAATGTGTTCTTTTTATAGTGAATATTACAGGTAGAAAGATAAAACAATCAGCGGTAGTGCCTATTCTATCACACTTGAGAAACTTACATCGTGCTGTACGGGAATAGTGCACAAGGCCCAACCTGTTTCAAGCTTTAATATAAATGAAGGAACTGAGCTAGATCACCCAACCCGACGGGCTATTAGCAGCTGTTTTGTTTAATAGAAAAACGACTTCTATCATAAGAGATATTGCTACTTCGGGAAAAGTGCAAAAAATGTGTAGAGTTAGGTGGTGAATATGTTGAAAAATAACAAATAATTATATACTGTTTGAGGCTTTCGCGGTTACTCGAACAAATACTAACTACTAATAAAAGTTACACTAAATGTCTAAACATCGTTTCTATGTACTAAAGCACAATAGCTCCAGTTGATGTTATGCATTTGGCAGTACTGAGGCGTATTGTTGGTGATACTGTAAGTCTATGTCAAATTCGAGGTTAGCAGGTTATGTTTTACATCAGTCTGTGTCAAAACTGATGCAAAACCTAACCTACTAACCTCGAATTTGACATAGATTTACAGTGTCACCAACAATACACCTCAGTACGTACTGCAAAATGTAAAACGTGTTGCTAATGCAGAAACATACGATATAAATATTTGGGAGTTGTGCTAAACGAACAATGGAACTGCAATTGCCAAATTAAAGAGAATTACTCAAGGTACAAAAAGGATTGCAGCAGTAAATTCGCTGTTTTGGGAGAAAGATATTGGAAAGGAAACAAACATTCAACTGTTGTCATTTAAAAAAAATAAAGACGATGACATCACAACTTTTAAAACAAATGACGTAGAAACAAAGGTGATTGCAGTGTATGTCCTACAATTAAAATCGCCATACCCCTTCAAGATTTTTTTATAAGAATTAATACTAACAAAGTTAATGAATTTATCCGTTACTTTATTTCCACACTGTATAATCAGTAGTAATGCTATAAGTACTTCGATATTATCGGGTTATATGTCGATAACTTGTTGCACAATAATAAAAGAGACAGTTTGACAGGTTAAATAGTCTGACCGTGCAGCGGGAGGATTATTTTGTCAAACTGACACGATTTGCTGTGGTTCAGGAAATATTTTATAATTCTTTTATAATTCAATTCTTACCTCCTGTGTATATGGAACGTCCATTGTTTGATAAACCAGTAGTATAACATTAAACCCTAAATGACATTTATCTGACCTAACCTATGGTTATTTAATCGATCTTGTTCTGTGCTTCCAACGGAAAAAGGTAATTAAATTTATTGATGGTGCTTTACAAGCAAGTTATATAACACCAGAGGGTTGACTAGCTGGTATAATGCCGCCAAGAACCGCTGCTTCGCCTACAGAGCTGAATATCTTTTTAACCCTCCAGTACCCGTTCAAAATTGTAAGACATCAGTACCCGAACCGGTCTCGCAGTCCGACACCCTCTGCCACCTGCATAAAAATAATGAGATATCTTATGGCATTAGTTTCTTGTTCACTAATGTCTTCATAATCAAATATTTCCTGTTCAGTGTCACTGTTCATTTCCCTAGTTTCCAATAAATTATCTTCGTCAGACAATCGCACATCATCAGAAAACGCGTTGTCGACATCCTCCTCCGCTATTATATCTCGCATCGTCTGTTCTAGTCGCGCCTGTTCTTTCTCATAAAATCTGCCATGACTATAATAATGTTTTGGTATAACAGTGTTACAAAAAATGCCGAAAATACTTCCTTTTCCTCACATTAGTGGTATATCAAAGGTAAAAATAAAAACAACTCGGGTACCCGCTTCGGTCTCTGAAACCGAAATTATAAATAACATTTAAACCACTGCACGCACGAACTCAAAACTGCATAAGGATCTTCAATGGCAATATATAGGAAGGTAGTGAAATGGGCGGTAAACTAACGCTAGAACATTTAAGTAATATACTGCATCATGTGTTTACTCGGTCTCACAGACCGTAAACGGGTACTGAAGGGTTAACTTGAAGCATCTCCATCGAAAGAATGACAAAGCCGGAGGTTGTGGTAAGGAATTGTTATAGCTATCTGTTTTAAGTTCGCCACCGTAGTTAATTCCAGCTTAGTCACTTGGAAAACTTTGCAAAGACGCAAAGTATTGAACCAAAACTTGAATCACCGCACTTCAACGGCATCAAAAGGAGAATAATCGAAGAAAAAAAATCCGAATAAATAATACTTAAAGAAGTATGTACCTACCAGTTAAAATTATAACTGCTTTTCTATAATTAATAAAGCCAAGATAAAAGAATCTATTGGGCATTACAATATAATTGAATGTGGAATTAATTTAATCTCAATCTTACAGAAAAGGGGCCTTGAATTTGTAAATCCCAGAGCTTAGGAAGAACACCCAACTAATTTCGTCGCTGGGCGCTAGCAAGACGAGATTTTTTTTCAAAAAACAGGAAATGGCATCTTCTTTTATTTTTGGAAATTTCTCAAATTGCCCACTGTTTGGTAAAAATATTATATAACGGTTATGCAACCGTCATATCTTCTAAGTATCATAAGTTTTTGTTACAGTTTATAATTAATGAATTTTAGTAGCAACTGACAATGGAATGCTACAATAGGAACTTTAATATTACTAAATAATAAACAAATAATATTATATCCTGCAAACATTACTGGAAAATGAAGAGCTTCTCGGAGTATTTTTATTGCTGTCCTCCACTTAGCCAAACAAAGTTATTTTTACACAGCCTTACAAAGTGCACTTCAATCTTCCCATTTTCTAGAACAGCTTTCACTTTACCGATAAAGTGTTCGTCACGTTTATTTAATTTATAAGCTACTATGACCCAGTCATTAGGGTTTACTGTACTATCCTTGTGATGTCGATGAGTTCTTTATTATAGGGCAGATCAAGCATAACACACTGGTTAGACTCTGACTCATTGAATTCATCTGAAAAAGACATTTGATTGGATTTTTACATCCGTTCTTGACATGGTTGGTTGTACAGCTTCAAGTTCAGAGCCAACCTTCAGTTGTTTTAGTTTAGTCTTGAATTCCAGTGAGGTTTATTTCAAAACAGATAGTATTATTTTTTCAAGATTAAATACGTCTTCTCAAATTTAATCTTTAAAATTTGCTGTAGGACGTTCTGTTTCCTTTTCACTATCAGCTGCTGTAATGTGTTTGACCTCTTTGTTTTGAACATTCGAAATATCTTCTTCTCTTTCAATAGTTGCCATAAATTTAGCTTTAGATTGAGTCTGTCGTCGTTTGGACTGTGCATCATATTTTAGTTTAGCAGCCTTGAGCAGCAATTGTTCAAAAGAAACATCTCTTTCTATCCTCTCTTTTGTTTGTTCATATTCTGTATCAGCAGTCATGTGTCAAGCGACATCTTGGCCATTTCTGTTTCCCCACCTCAGACCAAGTTCTACCGAACAATATGGAAAATTCCCTTTTAGGTAACTTTGAACCTTGATGGCACCTTCGTCATTATGTTAGCTAAATACTGCCAAGTCCAGTTGCTGGGATGACTTGGTAGTTTCAGAATGTGGATATTTCCATATCTTGAGGTTTCGATCAGCAAATTATCTAAATGAGAAGCATTTCTTTCGTATATTACAAGAACAGGTCATTTATCGCCAACATGTAGAAAAGTAGTAAAACATTTTCTGAAAATTTTCGTCAACGTCCGACCATTTGGGCTTGCTGCGTAGGTTTTTTCCCTTTTATACTGTTCTTCTCTTAAATATATCATCAAGCGGGATAATTTATCACCAGCAGCATTGGTCTTAGGTCGGAGGCGCACTGTATTCTTAGAAAGAAAGAAAATTAGAAATAATGAGAATCCA
The DNA here is from genome assembly GCA_940337035.1 of Agriotes lineatus. Lineage (NCBI taxonomy): Eukaryota > Metazoa > Arthropoda > Insecta > Coleoptera > Elateridae > Agriotes > Agriotes lineatus. Next base: position 129,098,087 of record OW679199.1, read on the forward strand.
TAAAGCTTTCTGTTTCTGCCACGGTGTCATACTATTGCAGTTTCCGGTTTTTAATTACATGTGCATAAAGATTAAATAATTAATTTTGAGTAGATAAGAACGTTAAGCAACTTCAAATAGATGTCATGGTAATCTTGTAGTTTACGTCCCTAACTGTGCGCACTTTTACTGCGCCAATTATTTTAGGTCAAATCACCAGCAGCGTTGCCAAATATTTGTATAGTGGAACAGCAATTTTCCGCCTTCATTGTTTACTACTTTCGTGACAGCAATGGAGGGCATTAGATTTTGCTAATAGGTACTCGATTGAGAATATCCCTATGTATATTTAATTGGCAGTTTTCCATAGCAACGGTGATTATTAATAATCAGACCTTTTTGGAAATTTACGGTAAATTTCTTCTTATATGTCACTGTCATCACAAATAACCGTACATTTTTAGTACCCATTTCGATATTAGTTTTGCTATTATTTTTAATAAAAATGTTTACTCCACTGTTTTTTTTAATTCGTGATATACTCTATCAAAATATAATACATGCATAACAAACTCGTACGGTAATTTGTGCTTGCTTTCAAGAAAAAAAAATCCTATTCCTTCGGCGTCGAGATTTTTTCAGTTGGCATGCACCATGCTTCTATTGAAAAAATAGTTGCAGAACTGTCTTCCAAATATTTCTGGAAAATTTTCAAGCACTTGTTATGTTTCAACTGATAATAAAATTATAGTATACCATGCTTTTAAAAGTATACACAGTATACTCGTATGTATACTAACAAGAAAAATTCCCTTATTTTTTATTGTTTTACCCTATATGTCGGCAACCAATTAAGTATACAGCAATCTTCAATTTTAAGAGTTTTAATTTAAAACAAATAGCATGCTGTGGCAAAAATTAAGGAATTTTTCTTTTTAGTATACATACGAGTATCCCCTATTTGTATACTTTTAAAAAGAAGGGATGGTATGTATTTGGCTCTATGTGCTACTTGCCTTTGCAAATAAAGCTTCATTTTTGCTCCTAATAACATAGTATGCTATTATTTACATATTCAATTAAATTTAACCTGGTTATATCAAACTTTGACTAACAACCACCTGTAGCAAGGCGGTCTATATTGTTCCAGGCCATGGCACTGGGCCTATAAAGTGACCTTTGGAATGGCCTACCACAATCTGGCAACGTGGTTGCGCCAACCTTTAACAAAAAATTACTAGTTTTAATCACTAAATGAGCAATCTGTCAGTGCACTATCCCTGTCATTGCGATGCATGCCAGTTGAAAAAATCGCAGGGCGTCACTTCACCGTAATATTCGGTTCAAAAACAATTCCTAATGGGTAGGTACCTTATTTTCCATTGTAAGTAAATTGTTACTAATTTGTACTTCATCTAAAACAGTAATTTATTCAAAATAACTTGCCTGGAAGCTAGTGATATTGCAGCCAGAACAAGTCTCTTCATCTTATTACCCTTTATATCTGCTCTTTTAAAGTGCTTTTCACACACAACACTAGCATTTCTAATCCGCCAGTGTTCTAAATGCAAAATGTCTTTCCATCTTTGTGCCACCATTCTATTAGATGAAAACTTGAACACGCTAACATATGGAGCAACTGATGAAGCGTAAGTTGACTTGCAGCCTGGTACTTAACACTTCAAAGGCATTTTTGGAACTTATATGAACTGCCTTGTCAAAATAGTTTTTAATGTCAAATATATTTCAAACAAACAAAACTTAGTGTGTCTTGGAATGGCCTAGCACACAATCTGGCAACAGAGCCAGTGTCATGGCCTGGAACAATCATATATATAATACACATATATTGCTAGCAGGGCCGGGAAACGTCAGAAAACATTACGGCGCCGACATAGTCTCACTTAGAGTATAACGCGTCTCGTGCGTATGCGTGAGAATTCGAACTCCGCCTTTAGAAGCGAATTTTAAACTTGACCACTTCCCCATTGGCCGGACGACGCCGCCGCGCTTGCACACAGCTCACCATTATACATTGAAGAGTTGGTTGTCTGTCTCACTTCGTTGGTGAATTTCCCACTCATAGCCGCTAGCAATATAGTAAGTATTAGATATATGGGAACAATACAGACCGCCTTGCCTGTAGACAAGCAAAATAGTTCATATAATCCATGCTGAACTTTACTACCTCAGTGGTAGAGCCTCCCTATTATTATTAATAGCTCTAGGTACAATTTGTGCAAACATCTGGCAACCATGTAGCTTATTTGACGTCACTTCAATCGGCGCAGTAAAAGTGCGCACAGTTAGGGACGTAAACTGCAAGATTATCGATGTCATTATAACGAAGATAAAGTGGTGTATAAATTCCACCACAATCAAACACAATGGACATAAAATCAAATAATTTTTTTTTAAAACAGTAAGTTAACCTCAAAATATGAAAGCTCACAAATCTAATAAAATATTTTAATTTCAGATATATTGTAATTTCTAAGATGTAATAGTTACGCTTTAAACAATCTACAAAAATCAAATAATTAATTAAAAGTACTTCCTAATTGGACAGATAACTACAGTTTCACAATATGTATTATTGCAAGCATAACCAAAATGTTTATTTCAGATTAAAATTTGAAATTTCAATACGTAAACCAAATGTAAACCTACACTTAACACTGAAGAAGGCTTACAATAGAAGCCGAATATATATTGTTTATGAAATTTGTAAAAAATATTTCCTGCAACGTGAATGACTGCTGAAATTACCCACCAAGAGTTTATTTATTAATAATCCAGTTGTAAACTAAAATTACTATATTTGTATTAATACGAAGATTGAGATATTTTGTTGGAATTTGAGTTTATTTACAAAAATTGCTTTAAAAGTGCCTGTTCGAAGATACATATCTACAACTTTACAGATACGGAATATCCAGATGTCACTACCTACATAAGAAACTGCAAAAAAAAATTAAATCTGTTTAGCTTTGATTTTGAACATTAACCATGATTGTTTTCGAACCGCTAACATCGTGTACCAAATTAGATATGCCTGTTTTTTGTTCTGTATTGCCATTATGAAGTACTAGCCGCAATTGCCTTGATAAAGGAATAATGCTTCAGAAATATTGGCTTTGATAAGAGTTTTCTTGTAAAGTGCTGCCATGAAGCACGAATCCTAATTACTTACATCTTAACAAAAAGTTATTTATAATGAATAATATTTACATACCTTGATATCTAAATGTGTTAGATTCCTATGATGCAACCACCCTACTGCCGACATCACTTGCTTGCTGTAGTCTTGGATCTCTTCCTCCGTATATTCCATTTGCTGGCAAATATAGGCAAACAACAAGGTGCCTCGAACTCTGCAATACAGTCAAATAAGTGTCACACTCAACTACAGTACCAAACCAGCCTTACAGTTGCAAAACGATGGTATCCACGCCCGGCACGGGGGCATTGTCAAACAGAGCCATGGCACGTATAATGTTGAGATGCTGCATCCCTGCCAGAAGCGTGTACTCAGCCTGAGTGACCTTATGCGACTGCTTTCGCCTCAAAACCTCCTTCAGAGCCACTTCTTGCCCAGTGCCTCGATCTTTCGCCTTGCGAACTATGGAAAACCTGCCCCTGCCAATCTCCTCCAGCTCGACATATCTCCGCTTGAACTGTTCCTGCTGCCACCTGATGTTGTCGGCTACGGGCAGCGTCACAGCAGCGCTCGGCAAACTGACCAACTTGTTCGGAGCGGCGACTATTCGAAAACTATAAGTCTCGCCGGGGGTTAAATGTTCCAGCGTGTACGAGACTGCACTAACGACCTGTTGGTTATTCGGCGACAACCACTCGCCACTGCCCAGTTTGCAGTATTCCACAAAGAATTGCTCGTAAGAATCGCTCTCCCATTCGAGCAACACGCTCGAGCAGGACAGGACGTTGAATTTTGGCTCATGCAACGGGGGCAACGTGTCCGCCACCGTCAAAACAGCGGAGCACTGCGTTGAGCCTATTTCATTCGACACCGTGCACAAGTAGCTGCCGGAATCGGACATCCGAGCATTGTTTATTATGAGCGTGGCGGCACCGTCATCACTTCTGCCGACAGCAAACCTACCGCTGTTCCTCATGACGCAAGGGTCCGGTTCCGTCTTGCGCCAGCTGATTTTCATGTTGCCGCCGCATTGCTTCACTCGGCACTTGAACACAACTCTCGAGCCGCACTGCGCGGTCATGGTTTTGATTTTGTCCAGGAACTCAGGGCACGAAACCTCGCTGATCGAGTTCTCTTGAGGGCTGTTCTCCAGTGACCGCCTGCCGTGGTTTGTGAAGCTGGGCTTGCGAAAGCGGAACGACCATGGCTTTCTGTTGTAGTTGGACAGCACGTGCGCGGGCAGCCAAATTTCCTCCAGATGGGTGTTTGTCTGCACCAGGTAGCCTTGCACTGGGTCGAATTTCAGTATCTGCACGACGTCTCCTAGGGTTAGGTCCGGCCACTCGCACACCAGGCGGGCGAGTGTTCCTGGCACCATTATGTTTTGTTCACACTGTAAATTGATTTGTTATTATTGGGTGATAAAGTTTCATGTGTAGATTGTGGCTTGGAAGATTGATAGCGAGAGTGCACCATGTGTAGACCAGATTTCCGATTTCATGCATTATTTTATGACAATTTGACAATATCAAATATTGAAATTACATATGTAACTTTTCTCTTAGTTATAATTAGTAGTAGTTCAAGTTGAATGCTCTTTGTAGTTATTTATATTTTTTGTTTATTATGGTCAAGGTGGTCTAGGTATGTGGAGTACCAGGTACTATCGCGGGCAAAAAAATTCGCACGATACTTAATCTAGTTACTTGGTTTTATCCCCAGTGGCTTAGTGTGTACCTGACTACTTGTCATTTTTCACATTTTCAGGTTATTGTCATATTCATATTAAAAATTATGCTTCTTCCGCAACTAACTTCATCGGCCACACGTTGCGGTGACCATTCCTCGCTTAGAACATGATTCAACATTTTAAGTTTTGAAGGCAAAACGTCAATTTTATAACTGCCAACTGAGTCCACTTGATTAAACCATACATACACAAGACAAACACACCGTGCAAATTTTTTTACCCACAATAAGACCTTAGACACCGACTACTATGGTCATATTATCAAAGTCCTCCTTAGAATTTTTCCGAGACTAAGAAGTTCCAATCCTAGTAAGGAAATGATGTTTCAAGTTCCCATTATTTGATGTGGTTGATATGCTGCTTTGTGGTGTATGTCTGCTATCTCTGCTACTATCAGTATCATCAGCAAAGAGAAAAGCTCTAACATATTTCCTGCTGTCAAAGTTATGCATATATTCATATACTTGTTCTTCCCACTCTCTCAAAGTGTCATCAATATATAAATTAAAAAGAAAGGGTGATACTACAACCGTGTCTTGGTCCTTTATTTTTTTTTTAAAGTATGTTATACATTTTTTTTTATTTGTTTACGATATATTAGGTTAGGTTAGACTAGACTATGCTAGGCTGTATATAATGAGATATTGGAGACCACAAAAAAAGGAAATGGAAGGAACTATGTAGAGAAATAGATGAAAATAAGATTGCGATGAGGAAATTTAGAATAGCAGCGAAAATTACATTAAGCATAGGAAGAAAACGACAGACAGAGAACTATTTCCAGAAAACAGGATATGGAAAGAAAGATATTTGAATCAAGATGGCTTGCCAGAACTTAAAATAGAAGAATTGGGAAAAGGCAACAGAAAATTAGATTGAGGAAATTACTATTGCAATTATAAAAGCCAAATAAACAGCCATAATGAATGAATGGGAAATTTCCTAAGAGATGGAAGATGATGGTTGCGAAAGACGGGAAGCTGGCAGAAAGATAGATTAAATATAAAGCAATATCTTTGCTGAATGTAGCAGGGAAGGTTTTAGAGCACATGATAACAGCGAGGGTGTTCAAAGAATTGGAAAATAAATTTGAGATTAATCAGAAAAGGGAAATCAATGGTGGATGCCATAGAAACGATGTATTATTAATCACTTTAGTTTTTAAAATGCTTTTTTTTTAAATCAGCAGAGAAGTACCTCGAAATCAGCAGTGAAATAATCCATTGTTTTAAGACTTTTTGTAGGCGGCGGGGTGATAGGTAAATGTCAACATAACCTACAAAAGTTGGTTAAACTGTTGTAATTTCACGATTGGCAGTGTAGTTCCTTGTTATCCATTTGTGATAAAAACCTAAACTTCAGTGCCTTGGTATACAAACTACTATTAACAGTGCACCATGGGAAAAATATTAGAGGAAAATCATTGAGTTATTTTGAAGAAAGATTCATTAAAATAGATGGCACGGAACTGGTTCAGACATCATTGAGAGTTCCCCAAGGGTGTGTACTACAATAGTGTTATTAAAATCAAAATGCTGAAGGTATAGAGAGTTGGTTGAATATCAAAGTTTTGATGCTCAAGAGCACTAATGCTATTGGGCTTGGAATTGGCGCCATTGAAGATAGAAATGGTTATACTAAGTTATATTGTATGGAAGAAGAAAACTAAACAATGTGACGGTGATAGTTGAAGAGACGGAGATATAATCAAAAGAAAACATAAAATACTTAGGGGTTAATTACGGAAGGAACTTTGATGTGAGGATGGTAGTTAAAAGTGGCGAAAACAATAACATCGTTGTGCCAGTTAATTGCTAACCTGAACAGATCAAAGACATGTAAAAGGGGGTTGTTAAATTCAAAATGCACCAATCCGGAGCGATATATTAAGAAAAAAAAATACAAAAGTTATATTGTGTGGATGAAGAAAATTGAAGAATGTGGGTGTGGCAGTTGAAGATAGATACAGATAGAATCGAAAGAAAACATCAAATACTCGGAATTAATTACGGAAGGAACTATGATATAAGTGAACGTGTGAGCATGGTAGTTAAGAGAGCAAGGAAAATTTAGGACCATTCAGCCGGATGTAAAAGGAGGTTGTTAATTGAATAATATTGTATGATCCACCAATCTGGGGAGATATAACAAGAAAGAAAAAATATGAAAGTATGTTAGAAGAGCTACAAGAAACAATGGTCATTGAGGGAAACATCAGGAAGAAAGAGATAAAGAGATCAGAAGAGAAATTGGAGGAAAGATGGGCGATAGATACAGGAAAAGCAGTGTGTACAAATTCTTTAAAAATTTGGGAATTTGGACAAACAGAAAATATGGAAAAGTGGGGAAACCGCCTGACACAGATCCTCGTGTGTCTATTGTAAAGAAGTGGATACGGTGACGCACACAATTAGAGAGTGTGAAAGATTGATGAACGATAGGAGAGAAGGAGAAGAAAAACTAGGAAGAAGTTTAAAAATGAAAAAGTTAGTGGAAGATATGCTGGGAATTAGAAGATGAGCATAATAGCCAAGATAATGAGAATGAAAAGAACAGAAAGAGAGCAGAAGGGAGAGCCTGAGTATATTACGCTTGGAGAAGAAGGAAATAGAGGGTAACAGGTAACTAATCGTAAATCCAGCCCGAACCTATACCAAATGGCGATCTAGACTTGAAAAATACTTGGGTTACAGGGGGAATTTATTGAAGATTTCTCCTTCTGCTGAAAAAAGACTAAGCTAGATTAAGTTAGGTTAAAAAATACAAAACATGTAACCGCAGCATGTCAATTTGTGTAAAGATTAATAGGGTAGGTTCAGAGTGAGACAAATGTAGATGTTAACTCCAAATATTCCATTCAAACCCTTCCCCCGAAATTCCACATTTTTCAGTGAAAAATTTGTAAGGAGGAATTTTTGCTGTACAAATTTCAGCGCAATCAGGCGTCACCACTATACGATTTTTTTTCAATATACTGCACTTAGTTCTTCCATTTCTAATTTGCATTTTTAATATTGGTGGTACATCTAATGTTTCTTTATCTACACGCCAGAGCTGTTTGTACAGTATAGCACAGTTTCATTATTTGATATTGTCAAGTTGCTATAAAATACAGCATGCCAAACGAACGTTTCTGCTATGTAGCGTAGTAATTAGTTTCAAGCACATTTAATTATTGACCATTCAGAACTGCCAAAGAGCTTTATTGTACTGGAGTACTTGAATAATGGATGAGTTCTATTATATCTTACATTGCACTTTAACTGTTTCTGAAATTTGGAAAAAAAGATTCGTTAGGTGAAAATAAATTTAAAAGTAAAGGTCCTTATATCGACCTATTTTTAAAATAAATGATGATGTCTAACACAATAATTTGAAATTCTGTAAATTACTACTTTTTATGGTGTTCAAAAACTTGTATCAGTCTTGAAAAATTGCTGAATCCTTTATCTAATAGACTTGTCTGTCCGTCCGTCCAGGACGCTGTTTCAGCAGCCAAACCGTAAGAGATAGAGAAAAAAGTTATTAAAGTTATATGTTTGGAATGGTCATGTCAGGTCAGGAACCGAATTTCAGTCTCTAACACTAATTATTATCGTAATTATCCTAATCCGAACTTTTTAGGTTAGATTCTAGGCAAATTTTATCAAGGCGAATGCGACTGGTAGTTTGCTACCAACAATGACGTCATATACGTACGTGTGGTGAATACGCGTTCTATTTGCAAAACGGTCTTTTTTGTTCTATTAAATGAGACATTTGTCTCACTGGACTGCTAGTTTACTTATAATAGGAATGATTTTTGCAAATGTTTTTTTATTTATTTATCAAGCAGCTTTTTTTATTTACACAATTTTTTGCCTAATTGGAATAATTTTAACTTTCAACAGGCAAATTAAAAGATTTTTTGCTTTGCAACATCAAGAAAAACTTAGAAATTCTTAAAAATCCCTACATATATGCAATATCTCATGGCAAAACGCGTTTTCGGATTTGGTAGCTTTTGCAAGAGCACATTTTATATACGCGTAAAACAGTGTTTTAAACAAATTCAAATAATTCATCATATGAGTTTTTCGCATTGCTGAAATCTTAATACTGAGACGGTTCTTTTTGCCAAAACATGTGTTAGGGAAGATATCAATTTGGGGTCATTGATTATTATTGATCATTTCATAGCAAATTGACAACACCACATACTGGGGTTAGATACGCTTGATATGTGTTCCAAAACATATATACTTTAGGAAAATAGTTCAAAATCAAGATGTAATTTAGTTCTCTTTGACTTATGGTAGTTCATTTGCTTCAATGGTTATGTATCAAGTTATGGCAAAATTCGATCATGGCATGCTGGGAATCAGTTTTTTTTAAACACACGATATAATTGTGTGTGCAAAAGCTCTCACTGGAAAATTCTGTCAAAAATGTAAAGGTTTTTAAGCAATTAATCAAGCTGACTTTTAATAACATTTGAATGTAACTAAGTGAACATTTACAAGGGCACTTATGGTTATATTATTTTTATACACAGTAGGCTTAAAGCTCGTTTACATATACAAAGATTTAGTGGAGCCAGTTCAAGTTCCCTTACTTTTGCCAGTTTAATTTTGAGTCTAATGAACTTACTCAGAGCATGGAAAATCGCGAACCAATTTCGATTTGTTCCAGCAACAACTCATCTGTTTTTGGCAGTTTGTAAGTCACAAAGTATGTATTTCTAGTACCATCAATTTCCATTATTCTTGGACTGGTATCACTTGAATTTTTATTTTTCTAGCGGTCAACTTTTTGTTGATTTTAAATTTAAATTTTAACGGTATACATTTATACAATGTTCAGGTGCGATTGGTGAATGATCGGGTGCGATCAGGTGCAATCGGAGGACGATCAGATACCATCAAAGCAAGACGGGGTGCACCAAACCATGGATGCAATGTAATACCAGTAAAGATTGAGATGTAAAAGTTGTTTTTCATGCACGTGTAAACGTGCCATTACTTCAATGCATATCTAACCTCAATATTTGACGTCACATCACCATGAAGTAATAAATGAGCTGTGACTTGTCAGAGAGCATAGTATTTACAAAGTATGTACAAAAGATAAGTGATAATCTGTAAATTTTAATAAATTAATGTCTGTGTTGATAATGGGAACAGAGTTTTTGCTGAAATGTCTAATGTATTTTTTAGTCTGTAAGTGGCAAAATTCCAATTGGAAAATGATGAATTGCATTACGAGGCAGAAACTTGAAATCTACTGCAAATAAAATCCTTTTGTACATTTCTTATGGCCAATTGTTTTTATTTTTAATAATTGGTGCCACTAATTCCATGCGTGTATATCTAACCTCAACATCAGATGTCATCTAATCACTATGAAGTAACGAACGAGCCCTGACTCTTGGTCAATATACTATTATTCACAATGTGCTACAAAACATAAGTAATTATTTATAAAATTTAATAAATTAATGTCTGTGTTGATAATGGGAATAGAATTTTTCCTGAAATGTCTTTATGTGGCAAAATTCCCAATGGAAAATGATGAATTGCATTACAACGGGGCAAAAACTTGAAATCTACTGCAAATAAAGTAATTCTGCACATTCCTTATGGTCAATTGCTTTTATTTTTAATAATTGGTGCCACTAATTCCGTGCGTGTGTCAACGTGCCTTTACTTCTGTGCGTATCTAACCTCAATATTTGATATCAAATCGCCACGAAGTAACCAATGAGCTCTGACTCTTGGTCATGGTCTATGTTGAGAATGGGAACACAGTTTTTACTGAAATATCTAATTTATTATTTTTATCGTCTTTGCATTACTACAATGGCACAAAAAAATTCAGATCTCAACTGCAAATAAAATAATTGTCTTTCCTTTTGAGCAAGTGCTTTTTATGGTTAATAATAAACATTTTATTCCCGTTTAAAGCCTTCATAAAAGTTGACCACGGATTCTTTTCCCTGGCGTCATGTGTGTATGAAGCAACAACAATCTAGATCATTTTTGCATTTGCTCCATACCCATAGGATATCAGGGAAAATTGTTACAGTTTAATTAAACCAATTTTTTTAAATGTTGTAGTCCATTTAGCTTTCACAGAATTTCAGATTTTTGAGTTAGTATTTATATAAAATTAAATTAAAATCTTTAAATGCTAAATAATTACCATTTAGTGCAGAAGCAAATGAAATATTAAGAACATTTGCTGCCTCCAGTCAACCCAAATATAATTAATCGTTACTTTCAATTCTCAAGAAATTACATTGAAAGTTGCTATTGCATCTGAGTTCACACGAAGGTTGCAAAATCTGGCGGACACATTTATTGCGGTAAGCTTGCCCAAATGTTAACAATGATGAATGTGAGTTAATGGTGAAAGGGACAGGCACAGAGCTGCAACAAGTTGCCACAGCATGCTCACCGTTTTCAGTCGAAGGCATTCTCCCATTCCATTTCAATTCATTATAGAGTACCTACTGGTTAAATTTAATTGTAACTACTAGTTAAATACTTGATGCTTGCTTAGTCGAATATTGCTTTTATCACAGCCTTTGTCTACAGTTAGTAGTAGTGTAACTTTGTTCAAGCTTCCAGTCAGATTAAGAGACCTAGAGAAGGAGAAAATTATTGTCAACATGCAGCTAATCTTTCCTTGAAATACAGTAATTATGATAATAATGTACAGTGTGATTATTAAATTTAGATATCTACATATTTATATTACACTGATATCTAAGCTATATTAATGAAGTTTTTAACAAGGATCGAATTTTGTAAAATATTACCTGAAATTTTCTTTCTTATACCGGGTGATTACAAATGCTTTTCCATCAAGTTCCCTTTAAAATATTTGTTGTATGAATATGTTGGTGGCACTGTAAGTCTATGTCAAATTCAAGATAATCAGGTTAGGTTTTGCGCCAGTCTGTATCAAAACTGACGCAAAACCTAACCTGCTAACTTCGAATTTGGCAAAGACTTACAGCGCCACCAACATATTATTCATGCAACAAATATTTCAAAGGGAATTTGGTGGAAAAGCATTGATAATCACCCAGTATAATTTGAAGCAGTATTTAAAAAATGGAAATAACGGCACATGCTTACAGCGATGATTAACTAAAAATGCAAAGCTCTGAGGGAATTGTTAAAACTAAGTGAAGGAAATTACATGCACTAAAATTAGTTACAATCTTCAACACATGCATTAATTTTTTTTATCATTCTGAAAACAGTGTTCTGTTGCGCAATTACAGAGAGATTGTAAACAACTGAAGACCACGTGGTCAGTAATATTAGGAGATTTAGTGAATTTAACCTTTTAATGTTGCATGTAAGCACCGATTTGACATTTTTGAGCATTGACTTCGTCGTATAATTTATTTCCTTTGCATCAACAAGAGTTCTAATTGTTTCAGATTTAAATTCTCTGAACGTTGTTGCCAATGTGTTAAATCGGTTGCCTATATGTGTGGCCTTCAATCTTTTTCGATGTCTCTGTGGCATATGTTATATTCGATGTCTATCAGTACCTGAGAATAGGGTCATTAACAATTTGCTGCTTGTAAATTTCAATTATTAATTTTTAAATTCATAATTCAATTTGTATTTTATAGAAGCTAAAATTGTGAAATGAGTTGTGAGCAAATGATACTCCAAACTGTAGTTCCGAGAAGAAAGTTTTTTAAATTCCCTAAAAGCGTTTCCAAGTGACCAAGCAGCTAACTACAGACGTCTTTTAAAAAATTCGTAGCCACATTATTTGAGCTAAATGAAGAGCAACATTAAGTGTGCAAGTGGTCGGAATAAGCTTCTATCATGTGACGGTAATTTTTTTACTGAATTATATTTAGAGGGAACCACTTGTGGCATTTCTAAAAGGCATTAATTTGGTTTTTTTAATGGAATGCCCAGTATATTTTGGCAATTAGCTAGTTAATTGCCTAAGATTTTTATTAAGGGTTCATATTTTCCAAAATATTTAGCATGTTATTAAGAAAAAAAATAATTTAAGAAGTTTATTAGACTTTATCACTTCACAAGTACTACATGTTGATTGCAGTTATCTATTATAATTGAGCTTTTTTGCATGTAAACAAGCATTACCTACAGGTGGTTGTAAAGTAAGTTCACCACATGGCTTATTCGGTAGCGTTTCAAAACAGTTGCCGGTGAAAAAATGCTTAATAGTTTATTGCAATTACAAACAATTATGAAGAATAAGTGTTGTGTTCAGAGGTAACTACACAAACATGAATAAAGAGCATGTCTTTAATTTCCCTAACGATGAATCCCTTTGCCAAAAATAGATTACTGCTATATCAAAAACAGACTTTAATCCGACGAAATATTCATTTTTTTCAAGGACTGGACAAGTAACCACAAAATTAAAATATCCTCGACTTAAGCCAAATGCAATACCAACCCAATTGTCCAAATATTTCTAAAGCCCACAACAAGTTGCAAAAGGAGCGATGAGAAACTAGTGTTAACTGAACATGAAAATTTTGTTAATGCAGCTGAAGTAAGCAATAAAGCTTCTCTATTCAAAATTCCCTTGTTTTTAAACACTCTATACCTAACCAGTTTAAAGCTAAATACTATAGATAGTTGGCATTCCTGTGCTGGACGTCCAGCTGAAGTGTTGTGTTCTTGTATTTGAGAGGTAATGATCAATGACTAATATTTTTATTTTATTTATATATTTCAGCCCAGGAATCACATCATGACATTAGGTAGGTCAATATTATTCATACACAAAAATGTTAACAGATTAAGAAAAATCTGATAAATCCTATTAAAATAAAGTGCCACTCAGGATTTGTAGGTCTTCTCATTAAAGACTCGGCTCCATCGTCGCGTCTTTAAAAACGATTTGTCCCCTAAAATCACATTTTGCGTACTCGATACATAATATACTATTTCAGAAGTTTCTTGAGCTATTCGGGTATACTTTCTAATAAAAGTATTTTTTAGGTTAGACTCTGTATGTAGTATTTTCGGCGATGCAAAGCTAAAATTATCTGACACATTTATTATGTGTTTGGATAACGCCGTGTTTGGTTTATTGGATGTTAAAACTTTTAATTCAATTGTTTATATTCTGATTTTCCTTTGTTTACTACTGTTTTGTTTGACTGATATAATTTGCATTACAGCAATTACAATTAGTTTTATAAACTATATTTGATGTTACATTTTTTTTTCAGTTTTATCTTTAAGGTTTGTATCAAAACGTTTTTAAGTATGTGATTTTTAAAGGCAGTTTGATATTGACTTTTAGTTTTTTTCAATTATTTCAGGGAGTATATATGGAATAGAGGTATAATTTTAACTTTCTGTTGATTATTATTAAATTCGTAAAAAAAAATTGGTTTAAGTTAATTAACTAACATTTTTATTCTTACTTTTTTAAATTTGTAATTTTTTATGCATATTTTTAGTAGAGCTGTGGGGTACTCGAGTACAAGAACTCAGTTCACGAGTACATATTTTAAAGTGTACTTGTACTTGTATCTGAAGCATTTCAGACCACAAAAATGTACTTGAATACATTTACGTGTACTCGAGTACATATTCATGTACTCGAATACATTTACGTGTACTCGAATACACTTTCGGGAACTCAAATACATTTTGAGATACTCGAACACATTTTCGAGTACCTACTCTAGTACATAAGTACATTTCTATGCGAGTTTAGACATGTGGCCGTAATGTGTTCAACCACTGACTATTGCCAATCGCAAAAAAAAACTTTAGCATGTTTACCATTATCGATACTTTTATTGGTGATGCTCCTGAACAGATTATATCGACATGCCCTCACAGATGCTAATTTTCAAAAACTTGTTATTTTGAAAAACAAGTCGTTAGGTCATTCGGTAATCTTTAGAAACATTAAATCTCTAATTTTGACGTCGTGCTTTACGTCCCTCCCTCCAAACTTAAAAACTTGAAATTTTCATTAGGGCGTTGAGTTTTAAAACATAAAATTAGAACTCCGGGATTTTAATGTTTCCAAAACAGGTTTTTTTGTCTTTAATGACTGGACTAATAGGACCTGTATTTTACCTTTATCATTTTTCCATAAATATTCCATTCTTCTCTACTCAGTACTTGTACTTGTAGAGTTATTCGAGTACTTATCATTGTGTACTTGTACTCGGAACTCGATTACATTTTATGTAAAGTATTTGTACTCGGTACTCCAGTACTTTTTGTGTGTACTCGAAACAGCTCTGATTTTTATTAATAAAATGAGGTAATCATTTGCTAAGAATATGTTTTATGATTTTTAATTTTTTTTTTTGAGGAATTGTTGGTTAGATAAACTAGACTCTAAATTATACTTTTTTATTACTTCCTTTTACAATAAAGTTCAGTTTTTTTGATTTTTTCAAAAACGTCTAACAATTTCTTTCAAACTTTACATTTTTACTACATTTTTAATGTGTATTGATGTGAGACAGGTGATTTTCCCGTTGAATACTTCTAAAATGGGTTTCTTTTGTTTTTTTCTATTTTTTATTAGCTCCTAATTTAAATAGCACACCCGGTATATTATTACATTCTTGAATTCAGCTTAATATTTTAGAGAAAATTTGTCTCTTAAACTAACACTCTATTTTGTATCATTTTTGTAGAATTTGCAATTTTTGAAAATTTTTGACAAATGCTGAAAAAGTAAAAATAAAATTTTTGGCTAATTACAAGATCACTGTAAAAGGGAGTTGTGTGAGTGTATCACACCGGATTTTTTAGAAAAAGTTTTGTTCATATATTTTTTCAATAGAATTTGGTTTCAGTTTTGTTGAGAACGACGTATTTTGTTTATTCTGTTTATATTTTTGTAATTAGTTAAAATATTACAAATGTTAGCTCTTGTTGTATTTTAAATTTCCTAATTTAATTTGTCAATGTTATTTTCGATATTTATTATGAAATATATCTAAACTGTCAAGAAAAATAGTATTTATTACACTTTACAACTAGAATGTTTTGTTAGATTAAATATATTCAAAATAATGAAATGTAACATTTGCACCTTCAATTGTTTTGTAAACGGTACTGTCAATTAACAATTGGCATAAAACAGTGGCGTAACTAAGATTTTGCTCTGGGGGGTGTTCTGGGAGAGTGATCAACCTTTCAGTAAGAACTAAAAAAAATCTGGTGTGATACACTCACACAACTTCCTTTTACAGTGATCTTATAATTAGTCAAAAATTTCATTTTTAATTTTTAACCATTAGTCAAAAATTTTCAAAAATTACAAATTCTACAAAAACGGTACAAAATAGAGCGTTAGTTGAAGAGACAAATTTTCTCTAGAATTTTAAGGTGAATTCAAAAATGTAATAATATACCGGGTATTTTATTTAAAATAGGAGTTAATAAAAAAAATTTAAAAAAAAACAAAAGAAACCCACTTTAGAAGTATTCAACTGGAAAATCACCTATCTCACATCAATACACATTAAAAATGTAATAAAAATGTAAAGTTTAAAAAAAATCGTTAGCCGTTTTTGAAAAAATCGAAAAAAACTGAAAAATCACAAGAGTAAACACCTACTTCCGGTTATGCGATTTTCTTGAAAAGCTTGCGTCTCATCTACATAGTACACAAAACTTATATATCAAGTTTCAACGCCATATCTCTTTTCGTTTTTGAGATATTCTGTTCACAGACAGACAGACACACACACACACACACACAGACAGACAGACCAATGAAAAAAAATATGTTTTTTGGGATCAGGGGACTCTAAAACGTGAAGATCTGTTGAAAACTCAATTTCGAATTTTTGGGGTGAATCCAATACTTCCTTTATTGTAAAAGGAAGTAAAAATGAGCCTACCGATTTTATGTTATAAAAATCTGGTGTGATACACTCACACAACTTCCTTTTACAGTGATCTTATAATTAGTCAAAAATTTAATTTTTAATTTTTAACCATTTGTTAAAAATTTTCAAAAATTACAAATTCTACAAAAACGGTACAAAATCGAGTGTTAGTTGAAGAGACAAATTTTCTCTAGAATTTTAAGGTGAATTCAAAAATGTAATAATATACCGGGTGTTTTATTTAAAATAGGAGTTAATAAAAAAAAACAAAAGAAACCCACTTTAGAAGTATTCAACTGGAAAATCACCTATCTCACATCAATACACATTAAAAATGTAAGAAAAATGTAAAGTTTAAAAAAAATCGTTAGAGCCGTTTTTGAAAAAATCCAAAAAAACTGAAAAATCACAAGAGTAAACACCTACTTCCGGTTATGCGATTTTCTTCAAAAGCTTGCTGTCTCATCTACATAGTACACAAAACTTATATATGAAGTTTCAATGCCATACCTCTTTTCGTTTTTGAGATATTCTGTTCACAGACACACACACAGACAGACAGACAGACCAATGAAAAAAAATATGTGTTTTGGGATCAGGGGACTCTAAAACGTGAAGATCCGTTGAAAACTCAATTTCGAATTTTTGGGGTGAATCCAATACTTCCTTTATAGTAAAAGGAAGTAAAAATAGGGTGCTGTTTTCTTGATTAATATACGACCATCCAAAACTGAAAAGGGGAGGGAATTTGCCGTTGTTGATTGTCCTGAAATACCATAGGCAACATGTTTTAACAAATATTTGTCATTGCGTCCTGAAAATGTAGCAACGGCTAGAGTATTTTTAAAGTATGCAGATCGCAAGTGCTGGAGACAAGTAGTTGGCATTAATACTATTGGTGCAATTCCTGCTCGTATAGTGAAGACTCCAGTGTAAATAAAATTGCAGTTTCTAAACGTATTGCTGAAAATGTTACGCCGGATGAGAATCGGAACCTTCCAGCAATTTTTCATGCAACAAGTCATTCCACGAAGTCTACAGATGGATTTAAAGTGTCCAATAATTCGAATTATACCTTTCATTTCCATTTTAATAACTAATATTGTTCAACAAGTTGCAAAATTTGAATAAAATTGTGAAGTTTATTAATGTCAGATTAATATTACTGTTTCCTAGTAACCAACCTATAAAGCAAAAGCATGCCGTGCTATAATTGTCGATCTGCGCACGCTCCAGCATATTTTAATGGTAATTTACTACATGCGTACTAAAATAGTAATTAAGATACAAGTGCGTAAAGCTACTCTTTAGGCACGAAAGGGGTAGAGTTAAACCGCGAGTGAGCGATACGGATGCTTTACGCATGTATATTACAATATTTTATCTACGATAGAATCTAGAAAACACGGTAAATATTAAAAAACAAATTAAATGTAAATTAGGATTACCAACAACCGGTCGTAATTTGAGTGTTTTATAGATATTAACGATACAAGTTTGATTATGAGCATCTTCACGAAACGAGTTTGATTGCCAAAAACGAGGCGGTAAGCCGAGTCTAGCGGCAATCACATGAGTCTCGTTAAGTGCCATAAGCAAACGTGTATTGCTCAATATTTTATCTTTACCAATACATTCTGGTTCAATGCATTTCTTTATAAAAAAAGAGTGCGGTAATGTTCATTACCGCACTGAGTGCGGTAATATCTATCCATTACCGCACTGAGTGCGGTAATATCCATTACCGCGCTGAGTGCGGTAATGAAGCTCTTAACGATACTAATATTAATTTGGTTAAGAGTCTATAACAACACTGATGAAGATAATAGTAATTTACGATACAAGTAACGTTATCAAGGTTTTTACATTACAAGAGAATAGTTTGAATGAACGAGCGACGTTAGGAGCGAGTTCTTTAAAATTCTCGAGTAATGTAGAAAGCGAATAACGTTACGTATATCGTAACACGGTTTATTTTATCCTAAAATACTAATCTTGAAAAAATAGGAAAAATGGTTATTAATGACACAACAGCGAGTGGTGGTATCACTAGTAAAATAAAAACTCAATACTGTATTGGTGGTAGCACTGTCAGGTTATGTTAAATTTGAGATTTTCAGGTTAACTTTTGCGTCAGTTTGTGTCAAATAACAAACAAAACCTAACCTACTAACATCGAATTTGACATAGACTGACAATACATTTCAGTGCTGTCAACATGTGATTAATGCTAATAAAGTATCGTTATGTTATTTTTCTTAACAACACTAGTGTTGTTAAATGCATCTTAACGCAACTCGTTGCGAAGGAGTTATTGTCATAATAACATAATAGGATAAAATAAAAAAATTTAAAACACGTTGCTGCTGACAACGTGCCTAATGAAATCTTTTAAACATGTTAATACTGACGACGTAAACTAATGAAAACATGTTATTAAACAGTCGTTTTACAAACTTAAAACTGCCAACTAAAAGGCAATTTTACACACTGTCGTAGATAATAGTAATTTATTATACAAGACGATAAAGTTAAATTTTATCCGCGAGTGAATCGTTTAACGTCGAGACGTTAATGATTCAAGAGTGGATAGAAATAACTTTATCGTCGTGTATAATACAATATTTTTTTCTATAGCAAGAACTTTAACAATTTAAAAAAAAAATAAGGACATTCAATCACATTTCAAAATGTCACTAGCTAGATTAGGTTGCTACGATAATACGAAGTTGTCATATTTAATTTAAACAAAAGTTAGAAAATTAAATTACTTTATCTATACTTGGGGCCGGTTGCAGAAAGCTATGTTAAGTCCGGTGTTAGCTAACATCGCGTCAAAGTGAACAAAAACGCATCAAATCTCAAATGCTTATGGTAACTAATACATTAGTAAACAAAATTTGATGCGATTTTGTTCACTTTGACGCGATGTTAGCTAACACGAGACTTAACATTGCTTTCTGCAACCGGCCCTTGATGTTAAAGTGCTACTTTATCTACCCTTGCTGTTAAAGTAAAACTTGACCTTTTGTTTTGAGTTGATAAAAGCACACTTTAACATGTGCTATAGAAAAAAAGTTATTTTTACGTTCTTAAGACATATTTTTGATGAGAATGTAGTGGCGTAGTCAGTATTTCAAAAAAAGTTTCAAATTTCGAGTTACACCTTAAAATTGTACCTTTTTATATGGAACTCATAGTTGGCTGTGTCATCATGAGAAAGCAGATTTCAAAAAACTCACAATTTTCAAAATAGTTTTTAATATTTCTTCGCTTTCTGGTTGAAGACTTGTGTCATTTAGAACATACGTGATTAAACAAAGTTTTTGTCATTGAGTTACAATATCGACCGATTAATAACAGAATTAATACCGTTTGATTATTGCTTATAACGTCACACAGTGTCCGTCATAAATTTGGAGACATACGGAAAAATGTTTGATTGTTGATTTATCGGAAACGTTTATTCTTGAAGTCCGTGCATTTTCTCAAACTAAAAATGCACTCCATAATTTAAATAACTCCTTTCGTATAGGGGGGAGGTTCGAGTACTTTTATTTTTCAAAATGCACAAAAATGTTATTTGGAAATACTTGCCATCACATTTCAATTAAAAGTTATAATTGTTTTGAATTCTTGTTGATGTTCGGATTATTTCTTATTACATTTTTTAGAATACTTGTTTTTTTATTTTGGACACAAAATATTAAATTTTTAAACACCAATTTCGATTAACGTAATTTTCTGGTTACTAATTAAGTGAACGAAACTTAAGTTCGACAACACATATTTATCGTATCCTATAATAACTTTGAAGTATCCCATTTTCCGTAACACAGTGGTAAGAAAAAATAGGAAAAACCAGTGAAAATTGTTTTTCGGATTAAGCGGCTGTGACATATTTGACACCTTCTTTCAATTATAAACAGCCTTTTCAAATATTATTTTTGTGTAATTTGCAAAATAAGGGCATTTTATTCTTGAACCATTGTCATATTTTCGAACCTCCCCCGTATATGAAAGAAGATATCACTCTAATGAGAACACATCCTCTCTCCCAGGATGCCATAACCAACTATGAGTTTCCTATAAAAATATATTTGAAAACTAACTACGCCACTGCATTGTTGCGAAAAAAGTGCCTGAGGAACGTAAGAATTGCTTTTCCCTCTTTTCATAAATAAACGAGATATAGCCACAAAACGAAGACGAAAAATCTAAATTTTCTTTATAATTCCAAAACAAAAGACGACAGCCCATTTTGGTTTGCAACATTAAGGCCTAGTTGTATAAAGCCTTGTTAACTTTGACATAGAGTTAGCATAATGTTAACTCAGAGTTGACGGTGGTAAGTGTTTTATAAAAAATCTGGTGTGATACACTCACATAACTTCCTTTTACAGTGATCTTATAATTAGTCAAAAATTTCATTTTTAATTTTTAACCATTTGTTAAAAATTTTCAAAAATTACAAATTCTACAAAAACGGTACAAAATCGAGTGTTAGTTGAAGAGACAAATTTTCTCTAGGATTTTAAGGTGAATTCAAAAATGTAATAATATACCAGGTGTTTTATTTAAAATAGGAGTTAATAAAAAAAATAGAAAAAAAACAAAAGAAACCCACTTTAGAAGTATTCAACTGGAAAATCACCTATCTCACATCAATACACATTAAAAATGTAAGAAAAATGTAAAGTTTAAAAAAAATCGTTAGAGCCGTTTTTGAAAAAATCGAAAAAAACTGAAAAATCACAAGAGTAAACACCTACTTCCGGTTATGCGATTTTTTTCAAAAGCTTGCTGTCTCATCTACATAGTACAAAAAACTTATATATGAAGTTTCAACGCCATACCGCTTTTCGTTTTTGAGATATTCTGTTCACAGACAGACAGACAGACACACAGACAGACAGACACACACACAGACACACAGACAGACCAATGAAAAAAAATATGTTTTTTGGGATCAGGGGACTCTAAAACGTGAAGATCCGTTGAAAACTCAATTTCGAATTTTTGGGGTAAATCCAATACTTCCTTTATAGTAAAAGGAAGTAAAAATTAACCAAAAGAAATCAGAAATAATTATTGGCTAAATAAATAACAACTTAGCTTGTTTGTAAAACAAAATTGCATTATATGCCTGTCCTTGTTAGTTAAATTACAGCCTACTGCAAGTCCTATAGAAATGAAAGTAACTGTAATGTTTATTTATAAACAATAAAATAATTAAAATTGTAATACAACTTATATCGTGTGTTCAAAAGGAAAAAACTTAAGTCTGTAGGTGAATGTCAGATTGCATTTTGTCTATGATAACATCTGTCAGTATGACAGGTAAAAGTTTACACTGCAATAAGTGTGCTTGGTATCAAGCAAAAAGGGAAATAATATTGTATTTACACAACAACGAGTGTATTAATCATAAAAGTCAATAAAAATTGTTTTTATTACGTGTTTTGTATATTTTTAGGAAAATAGTTCAAGATCAAGATGTAATTTAGTTCTCTCTGAGTAGTTCATTTGCTTCAGTTGATGTAGCAAGTTATGGCAAACTTTAATTTGATCACGGCATGCTGCAAATGAGTTTTTTTTAAATACGATAGCAGTAATTCAAGTTTTCTTGTTTTTTACTAACTCGTTTATGATTTCGTCTACGTTCACCTGCAGTTCTCTGTGAATGGAGAGCATTGCCAATCCATTCTGCCTATATTGCGATATTGTATTTCAGAGGTAAGTCTTAATTCTTTTTAAGGTGGAGCTGTTGCAGTTGACACAAGAATTGTTGCAAGAATTTGCAGCAACTTGAATATGTTGGCAAACATGTCATTATTGTACGTAGCTAGCGCATCCATTGCTGTCTTATATGGAAGATTTTGTACAGTTTGGCATTTCCGGTATAATTTAAACTCCAAATTCTGAATGTAATAATTGATATTCAATTACTATACATTACTAAAATGTAATTTTAGATTTTTTGTTTAAGACGAATTTTAGTTATTTCTAAAGCATCTGGGGGGTCTTCCGACACCCATATCACCCCCCATAGTTACGCCACTGGCATAAGACGTTCATAATTGTTGAACAAATCAAACAAGAGAAGTGAATCCTAACCATTCTATTTAATTTAAAATAAAAAATTGTAATTCTTTATTTTTCAGACTAAATATCAACCTTAAAATTGATAAAGAATCAACAAAACCTTCACACATATATGATTATAAACATGCATTTCTGAAAAAGCCAAGAAATAAATTAGCAAAACGTATGTAAAAATGATTGGTTTGTATTTTTAAAGGACACCAATTCCCTTCAGAAATTGGTAGTCTTCAATAAAGATCCTACCCCTTTACTAAAACGATCGGGTGTCTGCCGTCTTCACTGCTCGTCGTGCGACTGTTTTTATATTGGTCGAACTGGACGTACTTTCAGAACAACAATTTTACAATCGGTCAACCTAATAAATCTGCTTTTGCTAATCACATTTTGGAATCTAACCACACTTTTGATCCTAACAAAGATTAAAAATGTTTGAATATAGCTAATAAAGGTATTTTGTTGAATTTACTTTACATTTTTGAAATTACGTCCAGCAATAATGAATTTAGATGCACTGAAGTCACAGATTTTGATACTAATTACATTTTCTTGAATATAAAATATTTTCTTGCTGATTCGTGCTTTACTTGATTTCTTTTTTCGTCTTTAAACATTTTTGACCTTCTCTGGTAGTTTCACTGCCATTTAATCTAAGGATTTTTCGATTTTTAGGTTAATTACCTCTGTATTTAACTTCATTATGAGTGCAGTTTTAACCTTTACAAATTTTAATTTTTATGTATTAACCAGTACAACGATTTTTAATGTAGTTTGCTGGTTAATTAGTTACTTGTCCATGTGGTGTGTTTCTTAAAACCTTTTCTATCAAGTTATCATTCATTAAAATTTTTATCTTCATCCGTGTTGTTATAGACTATTAACCAAATTAATTTTTTTCGTTACAAACTTCATTATAGCACACTTTTTATATAAAAAAATACATTATATTGAACAATACACGTTTGCTTGTGGCACTTAAAAAGACTCGTTTCGTTAAGATGTTCATAATCAAACTTGTATGTTAATATCTATAACCTCACTTTAACATGTGCTTCAACTACTAGTCGCAGTAAGTAGGTTTATTTATTATAATTGTTAATCATATGCCTCTGTAGACGATCATTATGGCCTGACGATGAAACCAGTTTGGTTTCAATACATGACACCACCCATAATTTTACAATAAATGTTCGTGGAGAAGACGATTTAGTTTTACTGCTTCATTTTGAAGTGCACAATAAATTTTGGCTGCATTGCTTTACGAGGCAGAAAGTAATTTTTCCTCCCATAAGAAATAACTTTAAATGACTTATCATCTGTGGACTGACAGCGGTTTATACTAAAATTTAAGAACACTTTTTTATTAATTCAAAAATACTCGTTTACAACTGAAAGATGATTATCAGCTAAAACTGTTAAATCTCAAATATTCTTAAATACCACTGGAAGTGAAGCATCATCAGCAAAGGCAACTTCATTTAAACAGGGAATGAATGTCATTGATGTCGATAATGAACAAAAGAGGCCTCATGACAGATCCTTGAGGCACACCTCATTTGTCCTGATGGAACAAACAAAATTGTTGCTATCGCCAATTTTTTTATACAGTTCAATTAAGGTTTTTAAGAAACAAAAAATTGATTCAAATTGCTACGGATTAAAGCCACGGTAAAATATGTGATTGCTTGTATAATTGATCCATATCTCAGATACTGATTTAATAGTAAAATGTAAACTGTTTATAACTTCTGCCATTACAGGTCTTTTCCTTCCACTTTGTATATATGACGGTGATTTGCATTTTTCCACCAATTAGTATCATAGCAAGTTGAATATTTACAAATACAAACGATTTTTAGTCAATACTACTCAAGAGCAGGCAAATCATAAATATTAGTCATGCAAGCAAACCGTAACAAAATAAAAAACATAATTACCGTCGTGTGGTTGGTCTCAGACCACCGCCGTTGCACGTCGTTCTTATCATCCTTGGGGGACTCCAGGACGGGCGTGTCGCTCCTGTGCTTGGCCCTGAGTGTGTTGCGAAAGCCGAAAATGTTCAGTCTCGGTTTGCTGGTGGGGGTCTGGGGCTTGGCTTCGGCCAAGTCGGCCTCGGAGGGGATGCCGATGGTGTTTGCTTTGTGTATCACGTGCGCCGTCTTTCTGTGTTGCTTACTAATCTCTACGGGGGGCGTGGTCGAACCGACCGGTATGGAAACGGTTTTTCGGAGGAGGGTTGGGTCCCACACTGACGAGAGGTCCGAGAAAGGACTAAAGCACGAT
The DNA here is from genome assembly GCA_940337035.1 of Agriotes lineatus. Lineage (NCBI taxonomy): Eukaryota > Metazoa > Arthropoda > Insecta > Coleoptera > Elateridae > Agriotes > Agriotes lineatus. The sequence goes on from OW679199.1 coordinate 129,123,224, forward strand.
AATAAGAACAAGTTCGAATATAGTTAGAGGAGCAAGCCCACACCTGAAATCCCAAGCACTTAGTGTGTTACATTCAGGAGATGCAAGCTGTTAGTGAGTCAGAACAGTTAGCAAGGCCACCGGAGGAAACCAAACGCTAGGAGAGTGTCGTAATAAAAGAGTTATTGTATTTAATGTTTTATTCTATTGAAAACTTGCATTTTCATTGCTTATTAATCAATATAATATTATATGTACAAACATACATCCTATGTACACGACAAAACTTAGTTTAATAATACAATTAACAATACAATTAATACAACATATATCACTTCATGTGTAAGATCAGATCTTAGAGAGTATTATTGGCGAAAATTCATATATTAAGTAGCAGCACTTATTATTGATTATTTTATTATTATTACTCTTAGCATGATATACTGAAATATTAGGTACGAATGCATGTCATGCCCAAACAAGATCTTATATATGTGCATTTCGGGTTTAATTATCAAGGAATAACTATTGAAATTAGCAGTTACAGTTCCTAACACAGAATGCTCTATGCCTACGTACCAGAGTACAGTGTGCTACAAAAAAAATGTAGGATTCGCACTACATCTTTTGATCACCACAATTTTGAGCAAGAGTACTGACAGTTTACAAAATCGGTGTTCAATAAAAAAGACGCCCAAAGTGATGTGACTGAATTTGTCTTTATTTTAAATAATTTGAAGGTGATTGTGTTGTGCAGCTCGCTTTCACAGCTGGACCGCTTTTTTTGTTGAACATCCATTACACAATGACTGTTGAACGTATTCAAGATTAGTTGAAGAGATCCATAAAAAAGGTAAAATCAAATTATAATAAGTAAGTACTGCCGTGACATGAATTTTGTTTTTAAAATGTACTGTAATTAAGCATTGCCTAACCGTTACTCTCCATTCTTGAGCTATTGCAGTTGTCGCTTCTTGATAAAACCTAACACAAACACTCGTTTCACACGTCTACGGAACTCTAGCTCGCTCTACTGCCTCCCGTTTGCAGATGCTGAAATGTTTTTGAAGAAATTATTATCGCACAGTTTCAAGCGAAGTACCTCCTTATCAAACTGATTATACCACATTTTACAGGATCCCAACAAACGAATTGTTAATAATAAACTGCCAAAATGAAAGTTAAACACATAAATAGACGAAACGAAGTTGTTAAAACTCCACTCTAGTACCTACATTTTAAAAAGAAGCTAAGAGCTACTCCGTGAAAAATACTGGTGAAGATTATAAAATTTCAAGTGCCTATCGAAAATTGAAGTTGCTATTTCACGTGTGACATTCAAATTGCATAAAACGAACAAAACGGGTTAAAAAAATCTACGTCTAACTCAGACCTGTAGTAAGAAGTTTCATGCAACTTGATTCAAGCTAAGATTCACATAGGTAGAAGGAATTAGAGAATTGCCAGCACGGCAACATTGCAACCGTTTAGTCCCCAAACCAGCACAAAACAGACAAAAACTGTGGAATATCGCTTAACTGGTGCAACTGAACATAACTCGAAAGCAACTGAATATTCCACAGTTTCCGTCGTCACTTAACATGTTACTAAACAGATATATTAGTATCAGTCCGTCACAGATCACAACCAGCACAGTTTATAGTTCCCAAGCCCAAAAAGGCGAAATATTATACTCACGCTTCTTTGGTAAGTTCTTTCTGATAAGCGATTGGGCTTTGGATAGCTTTGAGGAAGTCTTTTTGCGTTTGCAAGATATTGCCTATTGTTGCTATCCACTGCTCCTGCAGCTCGGGCGACGAGGCTTGGCATGTGAACGCAAGGTTTGGCTTGTTCGGATCCGTCGACCTTACGGTGAAATAGTCGTCACCCGCATTTTCTTCTAACATCATTTTGTTTACCTGCAAGAAATTGTTAGATCTCAGAACTTATTGAAGTAAAAGTATTGACGTCAATTAAGTGTTTTTTGCGCTACCAACTTGTTTTCGGGTTTGTTATCTGTGACGATAAGTACAACTTCCTGTATCCTTGTTGGTGAGTATGACAACAACAAAATAACAAGGCCGTTATGAATATAACAATCGTAGGACCGTTACAGTTACTATAGAAACAACAATCACCCACTTTATTTACCCAAAAACAATATTTGTCATATTCGACGATATTTTTATTTTTATTAGTTGATAGCTCAAAAAATGTTATACGAGACTCGATCGTTAAGTGCCTTACTGGAATATTCCTCAAAAAATAGCAAAACTCGGCCCTTTGTGCCTCATTTTTCTAGCTTTTTTCGGCCTGTTCTAAGGCACTTACCAATCTTGTAATGTAATACACTATAAAATATTGGCAGTTTTTAGTTTGGATTTGAAGATTGGAAATTGTTACAGCTCTGAATTTGTTAAAACAGAACATACAATGAGTCTAGAAGAGACTCAGCTTGGTGGATATGAATGTATTTGTTGTTAAATGGGTTGCATAACTACATTTTTGGAATATTTCTGCAGTAAACAAACGACCCTTCGGATAAGACACTTTTAGAACAAAAAGAAAAATTTCTCAAGGTTAAAGGTTGTAATTTTGAGATTAAGAGTAAACGATTTTAACATTTGCAGATCACAGAACAAAAATTTAAGATTAAAGAAAAAATTTGGGATTTAAAACAAAACTTTCAAGATTGAAGTCGAAAATTCGGAATAAAATTCAATACTGTTAGATTGAAGGGAAAAGTTTAAAGGTTGCAAGAAGTAATTTCTAGTTGTCGAAATTTTTAGTATTAAAGTCGAAATGTAGAAATTCAAAACAGGAGCTTCAAGATTAGGGTGGAATTTTAAAAGTAAAGTTGATATTTTGAGTTCATATAGACAAGAAATTAATGTCAAAATGTTAGGATTAAAGTCAAAATGTTGAGACTCAAAATAGAAGCAACAGGATTGTCTGAAATTTTTGAGAGTAAAGTTGACATTTTGAGGTCATACAAACAAAAAGTTCAAGATCAAAGTGGAAATGTTGGGATTCAAAACAAACATTTCAAGATTTAGGTCAAAACTCAACATAAAACTTTCACATTAAAAAGATAAATTTCAAGATTCCAAGTGATTTTGAGATTAAAGCCAAAATCTTCAGTATTAAAGTCAAAACATTGAGATTTAAAACAGAAGCTTCAAGTTTTTGTAGAATTTTGAGATCATACAAACTTCAAGATCAAAAACCTTGAGATTCAAGACCAATATTTTGAATATTTAAGTCAAAACTCAAGATAAAACTCGATACTTTCACATAAACAGATACATTTCAAGGTGGCAAGTTATTTTGAGATTAAAGTGGAAATATTCAGTATTAACGTCGAAACATCGAGCTTAAAAACAGAACCTTTGAGATCATATAGACGAAAAATTGAAGATTAAAGTAGACATTTCAGGATTAAAGTCAAAACGGCATTTTAAATACATATTTCAAGATTGAAGTCAAAAATTCAAGATCAAACTCTGTACTTTCAGATTGAAAAGAAGAATTGCAAGGTTGAATGTTGGAACTTTAAGTATGAGAAAGTCGAAACCCGATATTAAAAACAGAAGCTTCCAGATTAGAGTGGAATTTCGAAAACAAAGTTGACATTTTGAGTTCACATAGACAAAAAATTCAACATTAATGTCAAAATTTCAGGATTAAAATCGAAATGTTGAGATTCAAAGCAGAAGCTTCAAGATTGCGCAAAATGTTGAAAGTAAAGTTGACCTTTTGAGATCATACAAACAAAATCTTCAAGATCAAAGTGGAAACCTTGAGATTCAAGACAAATATTTCAAGATTTCGATCAAAACTCAAGATAAAACTCGATACTTTCACATGAAAAAAATACATTTCAAAATTGCAAGTTATTTTGAAATTAAAGTGAAAATATTCAGTATTAAAGTCAAAACATTGAGCTTAAAAACAGAAGCTTTTGTGAAATGTTGAGAGTAAAGCTGACATTTTGAGATCATATAGATAAAAATTGAAGATTAAACTAGACATTTCAGGATTAAAGTAAAAACACTGACATCTTAAACACATATTATTTAAAACTTGAAACTCTCAATATATTTCTGATATTGAAAGTTTCAAGTTTAATCTCAAAGTTCCAACATTCAACCTTGAAACTCTTCTTTTCAATCTGAAAGTATGGAGTTTGATCTTGAATTATCTACTTCAACCTTGAAATATGTGTTTAAAATGTCAATGTTTTTTCTTTAATCCTGAAATGTCTAGTTTAATCTTCAATTTTTGTCTACATGATCTCAAAATGTCAGCTTTACTCTCAACATTTCACAAAAACTTAAAGCTTCTGTTTTTAAGCTGATATTAAAAACAGAAGCTTTAAGTTTTTGTGAAATGTTGAGAGTAAAGCTGACATATTGAGATCATATAGATAAAAATTGAAGATTAAACTAGACATTTCAGGATTAAAGTAAAAACACTGACATTTTAAACAGATATTATTTAAAACTTGAAACTTTCAATATATTTCTGATATTGAAAGTTTCAAGTTTAATCTCAAAGTTCCAACATTCAACCTTGAAACTCTTCTTTTCAATCTGAAAGTATGGAGTTTGATCTTGAATTTTCTACTACAATCTTGAAATATGTGTTTACAATGTCAATGTCTTTTCTTTAATCCTGAAATGTCTAGTTTAATCTTCAATTTTTGTCTATATGATCTCAAAATGTCAGCTTTACTCTCAACATTTCACAAAAACTTAAAGCTTCTGTTTTTAAGCTGATATTAAAAACTGAAGCTTCAAATTTATCTGGAATTTTGAGAGTAAAGTTGACATTTTGAAACCATATACTATAACACTAAAATCGATAATTTTAGATTAAACTTGATAGTTTCAGCATTAAAAAAATTCAGAAGTCAAAATGTTGATTTTACAAACAGAATCTTCAAGATTATGGAGCACTTTGAAAGTAAATTGGATATTTTCAGATCATATAGACAAAAAATTCAAGATCAAAGTTGAAAGCTCAGAAGCAAAGTCAAAACGTTGACATTCAAAACAAATATATCAAGATTTAAGTTGAAAATTGTAATTTTAGATTATAGTTGAAATAATCAAACTTTGGAATTATAAACATAAACTTCCATATTAATGTGGAATTTTGAGAATAAAGGTGACATTTTGAAACAATACATATACACAAAAAGTTCAAGATCAAGCCGAAAGTTCAGGATTAAAGTTGAAGTTTTGAGGGTCAAAACAAATATTTCAAGAATGAAGTCAAAAATTAGAGATAAAACTCGGTACTTTCAGATTAAAAAGAAAAATTTCAAGGTTGAAAGTTGTAAGTTTTAAATGAAGTCGAAAATTTGAGATTAGAAACAGAAACATCAGGATTAATGTACAATTTTGAGAGGAAGTTGAGATTTTCAGATCATATGGCAAAATTCAAAATTACAGTCCAAATTTCAGGATTAAAGTTGAGATTCACTATCAATTTCAAGATTGAAATCAAATATCTGAAATCAAATTCGATACTTTCAGTATAAAGAGAAAAATTTAAAGGTTAAAAGTTGTAACTTTTAGATTACAGTAAAATGTTCAGTATTACAATCAAGATGTTGAGATTAAAAGCACAATCTTCCAAGATTAATGTGGAATTATGCGAGTAAAGTTCACATTTTGAGATTACATAGACAAGAGCTTCCAAGATTAAAGTCGAGATTTCAGGATGAGTGTGGAAACGGTAAGATTTAAAACCAATATTGCAAGACTTAAATCAATCCGAAAATAAACGCGATACTTTCAGATTAAAAAAAAAGTGTTAAGGTTAAAAGATGTAATTGTGAGATTGAACTAGAAATTTTCAAGATTAAAGTCGAAACGCTGAATTCAAAAGTTTCAAGATTAATGTGAAATTTTGAGAGTCAAGTTGAAATATTCAAATCATATAGACAACAAATTAGAGTAAAAATTTCTGGATTGAAGTCGAAATGTTGAGATTAAGAGCAAATATTTTAAGAGTAAAGTAAATTTCGAGACTAAACTCGATACTTTTAGTTTATCTCGATACTTTCAAATTAATAAGAAAAATTTCATGGTTGATAGTGTAATTTTGAGATTAAAGGCAAATAATTTTAAGATGTGGGATTAAAACGACATATTTTGAGATTGAAGGCAACACGTACACATTAAAAACAGAAATCTCAGGATTATTGTGGAATTTTGGGATTGTCCCTCTTATTGTTTTTGAGATATTCTGTTCACAAACAGACAGGCCAATGAAAAAAATATGTTTTTTGGGATCAGGGGACTCTAAAACGTGAAGATCTGTTGAAAACTCAATTTAAAATTTTAGGGGTGAATCCAATACTTCCTTTATTGTAAAAGGAAGTAAAAAAGTAGATAGTTAGGGCACATACAGAGAATGAATGATGAGAGACACCACCTACAATAAATGTAAACAGATTTTACATGTTCTCACTTATTAAATATTTTCAATGCAAAAGTATTATAAAAATTCTTGTTGTGTACTGGGCGTACATTCTGAAAGTTTTCTTATTCAAAAAAGGACAGTCAAAAACTGTTGTAACAATTTCCAGTCTTCTTAAAACTTGCATAAAGAGGGTAAGAAATAGTTCTTACTCAGTAGCATTGTAAGCTATATTAAAGCAAAATACTTACTTGTATATGAGCTTTATAAAAATATTGTGGACTAATGAACTGAGTTTTCTTGCCGACAGCTTCCGAAAAGATCATGCTTTGTTCAAAAAGGAACACTAGAAGCTCTTTGCTTTTGCCGATGATGGAGTTGCTGCTGCTGCCAGAGCCGTCGGAGACCGTTAGGGGGCCGTGCAGTAACAATTTTCCTTGAGCCGTTATTTTTCCCTAAAATATCACACATATTTCAAATAGGGGCTTAGAATAAAATAGATACAAGTGCAATTTTTATAATTGTGAAAACCATTCTCTCTGCACAAAAGCACTTATCCCTTCTTATATTCAAAACTGCACATACATCAAGAGTTCCAAAAATTGCTTCAAAACGTAAGCTAAATCATAACTTACATCAAATCCTTGCAACCTCCCGACGTCCATCATGTCATTAGCAGCCTTAGGAACAACGATCATCACATCCAGAGCACTCCTGAGTGACTCGGCCTCTGACTTCAAGCCCGCCCGCTCCGTGTACTTGAGGATGTCCTTCAGCAACAACTGGTACTTCATGATTCTCTGAACCGGCTTGATGAGCAAATCACATAATTGAAGCTTATGTCCTAATTTAATTCGTAACTCTTCAAAATAAGTCTCTAAGTGTTCAGACACGATGAACTCGGAAACCGGCTTATTTTTACAATACACTACATACATATGGAGCTTCCTATCATAGCGCTTGAACAACGGACCCAGCTCTGTCGGGTGCTCCGCACACCTTTTTAAAGCTTTTAGGAAGAACCTGCAACAAAATACACATTAAGCAATGCAACTTATAAACTTGGCTAAACTAAATTTCTACTGGATTATCTGGATAACTGCTTGTGCTATTATTCAATTCTGAAAAACCAGGTAGTTGATTCGACATTGAGTGGCCGGACAACATGATCAGTTTTTAGCTAACCAGATCATTTTAATCATGGCGAATTTATAAATAGTTTAAGTGAATAACTCTTACTGACAATTCTTATTTAGCTACCGAATATTTCTTGTGAGGCTACCATAATATCATTTAGCACTGATTAAAAACAACCGCGACAAAAAATCATTCAGTTGGCTAACTGAATAAGAATTATAAATTATCCATAGTTACAAAATATGATGACAAAATCATCAGTTTAGCCAAAAGAGGATCAAATTATCTGATTAAGAAACTCCGTAAAAATTATCCAGGTTTGTAGAACTTCATATCCAGATAAGACCAGATAAGAATTGTAAATTATCCTGGGTTAAAAACTAATGAGAATTCAACATTATCCATTTAGCCAAAATAGGATCAAATTATCCAATTAACAAAGTCAGCCAAATTACTAGTGGTTACAAAATAATCACGATTAAAGTTATCCAGATAAATTATCTGTTTAAGCAAACTCCAATCAAATTCGAAAGTTAGCCAGATTAGCATTAAATCAGTTAACAATTATTATGGTTAAATATATCCAGTAGCTAAATAAACATTAAATTATACAGCTAATAAATTCTGATAAATTTATCCAATTAGCTAGAATCACATAAAATCAGTTAAACGGATAAGAACTGTAAGTTATTCGTTGCTGTAAAATAATCACGGTCGAAAATTATCTATGGTCAAAATGATCCTGCTACCCAAAGAGAATCAAATTACCCAGTTAACAAACTTAGATAAATTATCGGGTTAACGAAACTCCGGTAAAATTATCCAGTCAACTATAGGAATTTCCAGAAAATCGGTTAACCGGTTATGAATTGTAGATTATACTTGGTTACAAAATATTGGGAATTAAAACTTATTCCTTCACCAAAAAAATAATCACATTATCCAATTAACGAACTCAGGTAAATTAACTGTGGTTACCCAAATCATTATTTAAAATTATCCGGTTAACCAAAAGAAGATCAAAATATACGGCTAACAAACTTGATAAACTATCTGTTTAACCAAACTACATTACAATTATACAGCAAGTCAGAATTATATTAAATCAATAACCAATTATCACGGTTAAATATATCCGATCAGCCAAAAGAGAATCAAATTATTCGGCTAATAAACCCTGATAAAATGATCCAATTAGCTAGAATCACATAAAACCAGTTAACCGGATAAGAACTGTAAGTTATCCGTTGCTGCAAAATAATCACCGTCGAAAATTATCTGTGGTTAAAATGATCCTGCTATCCAAAGAGAATCAAATTACCCAGTTAACAAACTTAGATAAATTATCGGGTTAACCAAACTCCGATAAAATTATCCAGTCAACTATAGGAATTCCCAGAAAATCGGTTAACCGGTTAAGAATTGTAGATTATACTTGGTTACAAAATAATGGGAATTAAAACTTATCCTTTTAGGCAAAACATAATCAGATTATCCAATTAACGAACTCAGGTAAATTATCTGTGGCTACACAAAATCATTATTTACAATTATCCGATTAGCCAAAAGAAGATCAAAATTACGGCTAACAAACTTGATAAACTATCTATTTAACCAAACTACATTACAATTATACAGTTAGCCAGAATTATATTAAATCAATAACCAATTATTATGGTTAAATATATCCAATCCGCCAAAAGAAAATCAAATTATCCGGCTAATAAACTCTGATAAAATGATCCAATTAGCTAGAATCACATAAAATCAGTTCAGCGGATAAGAACTGTAAGTTATCCGTTACTGCAAAATAATCACGGTTGAAAATTATCTGTGGTTAAAATGATCCTGCACCCACAGAGAATCACATACCCAGTTAACAAACTTAGATAAATTATCGGGTTAACAAAATAATGGGAATTAAAACTTATCCCTTTAGCCACAACATAACCAGATTATCCAATTAACGAACTTAGGTAAATTATCTGTGGTTACACAAAATCATTATTTAAAATTATCCAGTTAGCCAAAAGACGATCAAAATTACGGCTAACAAACTTGATAAACTATCTATTTAACCAAACTACATTACAATTATACAGTTAGGCAAAATTATATTAAATCAATAACCAATTATCATGATTAAATATATCCGATCAGCCAAAAGAAAATCAAATTATCCGGATAATAAACTCTGATAAGATGATCCAATTAGCTAGAATCACATAAAATCAGTTCAGCGGATAAGAACTGTAAGTTATCCGTTGCTGCAAAATAATGACGGTCGAAAATTATCTGTGGTTAAAATGATCCTGCTACCCAAAGAGAATCAAATTACCCAGTTAACAAACTTAGATAAATTATCGGGTTAAACAAACTCCGGTAAAATTATCCAGTCAACTATGGGAATTTCCAGAAATTCGGTTAACCGGTTAAGAATTGTAGATTATACTTGGTTACAAAATATTGGGAATTAAAACTTATCCTTTTAGGCAAAACATAATCAGATTATCCAATTAACGAACTCAGGTAAATTATCTGTGGTTACACAAAATCATTATTTAAAATTATCCAGTTAGCCAAAAGACGATCAAAATTACGGCTAACAAACTTGATAAACTATCTATTTAACCAAACTACATTACAATTATACAGTTAGGCAAAATTATATTAAATCAATAACCAATTATCATGATTAAATATATCCGATCAGCCAAAAGAAAATCAAATTATCCGGATAATAAACTCTGATAAGATGATCCAATTAGCTAGAATCACATAAAATCAGTTCAGCGGATAAGAACTGTAAGTTATCCGTTGCTGCAAAATAATGACGGTCGAAAATTATCTGTGGTTAAAATGATCCTGCTACCCAAAGAGAATCAAATTACCCAGTTAACAAACTTAGATAAATTATCGGGTTAAACAAACTCCGGTAAAATTATCCAGTCAACTATGGGAATTTCCAGAAATTCGGTTAACCGGTTAAGAATTGTAGATTATACTTGGTTACAAAATAATGGGAATTAAAACTTATCCTTTTAGGCAAAACATAATCAGATTATCCAATTAACGAACTCAGGTAAATTATCTGTGGTTACACAAAATCATTATTTAAAATTATCCAGTTAGCCAAAAGACGATCAAAATTACGGCTAACAAACTTGATAAACTATCTATTTAACCAAACTACATTACAATTATACAGTTAGGCAAAATTATATTAAATCAATAACCAATTATCATGATTAAATATATCCGATCAGCCAAAAGAAAATCAAATTATCCGGATAATAAACTCTGATAAGATGATCCAATTAGCTAGAATCACATAAAATCAGTTCAGCGGATAAGAACTGTAAGTTATCCGTTGCTGCAAAATAATGACGGTCGAAAATTATCTGTGGTTAAAATGATCCTGCTACCCAAAGAGAATCAAATTACCCAGTTAACAAACTTAGATAAATTATCGGGTTAAACAAACTCCGGTAAAATTATCCAGTCAACTATGGGAATTTCCAGAAATTCGGTTAACCGGTTAAGAATTGTAGATTATACTTGGTTACAAAATATTGGGAATTAAAACTTATCCCTTTAGCCACAACATAACCAGATTATCCAATTAACGAACTTAGGTAATTATCTGTGGTTACACAAAATCATTATTTAAAATTATCCGGTTAGCCAAAAGACGATCAAAATTACGGCTAACAAACTTGATAAACTATCTATTTAACCAAAGTACATTACAATTATACCGTAAGCGAGAATCATATTAAACCAATTATTACGGTTAAATATATCCGATCATACAAAAGGAGATTAAATTATTCAGTTAATAAACTTTGATAACATTATCCCCAGTTAGATAGAATCACATAAAATAGGTTAACAACATAAGAACTCTACGTTATATGTGGCTGCAAAATAATCACGGCTGAAAATTATCTGTGGTAAATTATCCTGCTTCCCAAAGATTATACAATTACCCAGTTAACAAACTTAGATATATTATTGGGTTAACCAAACTCAGATAAAATTATCCACTTAGCTATGGAGAATCTCAGGAAATTGGTTAACCGGACAAGAATTGTAAATTATCCTCAGTTACAAAATTATGGGAATTAAAACTTCCCTTTAACCAAAACAGGATCGCATTATCCAATTAGCAAACTCAGATAAAATATCTGTAGTTAAAAAATAATCATGATTTAAAATTATCCGAATAGCCAAAAGAGGATCAAAATATACCACTAAAAAATTTGAATAAATTATCTATTTAACTAAACTCCAATAAAATTATACAGTTAGTCAGAATCATATTAACTCAGTTAACAATTATCATGGTTAAATATATGCAATTAGCCAAAACAAGACCAAATCACATAAAATCGGTTAACTGCATAAAAACTGTAAGTCATCTGTGGCTGCAAAATAATCACGGCTGATAATTATCTGTGGTTAAAATTATCCTGCTTCCCAAAGATTACACAATTAACCAGTTGACAAACTCAGATAAATTACACAGGTCTGCGACCAAATTTTTTTCTTTAAAATAATGGGTGATTCTTATGTATTTTGGTGCGCTGAGTTCGGAAATGCCCTCAGTTTTTCCCCAGCACGTAAGCATTTTCCGCAAAATGCATTTTTCTACGGGATTGCCTACCTTAAGGCGTATATTTATGAATATGCCGAAAAAAGTTGTTTTTCCTATTCGGCTTCATAGTTTTATATTAGAAACTATGAAATATGATAAAAATTTGTATATTTAACAGTATTAGTCAGCGTATGAATCATGGAAACCCATTACCTTAATAGTATGCAATTAAGGTTTATCGCTTTTCTTCGGTGTTTTCAGATTCCAATGTTACTGTAATAAATGTTTTTGTTATTAAAAGTACATAAATAAATAGGAGAAATTCTTTCTGGTAATTAGCGTAATTGTGGTGAACATTATTGACAAATGAAACCTGGATTTTCCCATTGCCCTATATATACCCCTCGTAGTCCTTCGATTTGTTCATTTCAATTTAAATATTCTTAAAGTGTCTTTCAAAATGTCTTCAAGAGCTTGTGTTAATAATCCTGATAGTTTCTGTTACATTTGTGGCGAACTTGTATTAAAAAAACAATCTCGAAGTATTACGGAGTTTATTAAAAAAGTGTACTTTGCCTATTTTGGTGTGAAGATCGGAGATCAAGAAAAATCTTGGGCCCCTCATGGAGTGTGTTCAGGCTGTGTTGAAGGACTTCGCATGTGGTCTAAAGGAAAGATGAAATCTTTTCGTTTTAGGGTGCCTATGATTTGGAGAGAGCCGAGAAACCACGGCGATGACTGCTACTTTTGTTCTTGCAACATACAAGGGTACAATGCCAACAATAAAAAAGATATAATATGTTACCCAAACATGCAATCTGCACTTCGGCCTGTGCCTCATGGACCCGGTATTGCAGTACCAGTGCCCCCACACAATTTTGAAGATTTGCCAGAGTCATCAGAGAGCGAGTCAGAGCAGTTGGATGATGAGTTTCAAGTCGAAGACTGTGGACCCCAACAGTTTTCACAAGAAGAATTAAACGACCTCGTTCGTGATTTAGGGCTTTCTAAAGAGTCTGCTGAATTACTGGGCTCTAGACTTCAAGAAAAGAACTTGTCGAGATCTGGAACTTCATTCTCTTGGTACAGAAGCAGTGAAAAACAATTTGAGTCAAATTTTTCTCAAGATGGCGAACTTGTATATTGTTCTGATGTTCCCAATTTGATGTCAATGTTTAACATTCAACATGTGTCAGATGAATGGAGGCTTTTTATTGACTCGTCAAAAAGAAGTTTAAAAGCAGTTTTGCTACACAACGGCAATAAATACGCTTCTGTACCCGTGGGGCACTCTGTGCATCTAAAAGAAAAGTATGACAACATGGCTTTTATCCTTGATAAATTGAAATATAAGGAGTTTGGATGGCCTATCTGTGGTGATCTCAAAGTCATCTCTATGGTGCTTGGACAACAAGGTGGCTATACGAAATTCCCCTGTTTCCTATGTGAGTGGGATAGCCGGGCAAAAGCACAGCACTGGAGCCAAAAAGTGTGGCCAACGAGAACTTTGAAGGTTGGAGAAAAAAATGTTCACTTTGAGTCTTTGGTTGATCCCAAAAAAGTGCTTTTACCCCCACTTCACATCAAGCTTGGACTGATGAAGCAGTTTGTCAAGGCATTGCCAAAAGATGGCGAAACGTTCAAATGAAGAGAAATGAGAAATTTCCGGGACTGTCTGAGGCAAAGGAGGGTGTTTTTGTTGGCCCGGACATTCGGAAACTAATGAAAGACAATCAGTTTGAAAAGGTGATGAAAAAAGCTGAGAAAGAGGCGTGGATATCATTTAAAGAAGTTGTGACTAAGTTTTTGGGGAACAATAAGGACCCGGATTATGAAGAAATTGTAAATAAAATGTTGAAATGTTTTAAAACCTTGGGGTGCTCCATGAGCTTGAAACTTCACTTATTGAACTCCCATTTGAGTTATTTCCCAGGAAACCTTGGTGCCGTAAGTGAAGAGCAGGGCGAGAGGTTCCACCAAGACTTCAAAGAAATGGATCGGAGGTACCAAGGACGATGGGATGTGAATATGGTGGGAGACTACTGTTGGATGCTTCATAGAGAACTTCCAGACATCCCACACAAACGGAAAAACTCAAAACAGAGTTTTGGGGGAAAAAGATGTAGATATTACACGCATAAAGAATTATAAATCCTTATTGTATATACTACATATTATTTTTATCAAATTGTATTTAAAAATGTAAATAAACCACTAGTAATATATTTTTTTTTATTTCAAAATGCATTTTTACCTATATGTACTGCGGGTTTTGCATAACTTTCTTTTTCATTTTGCGGAAAATCCCTACGTGCTGGAGAAAAACTGAGGTCATATTTGGACTCAGCGCACTAAAATACATACGATTCACCCATTACGGTGAAAAAAAATCAAAAAATTTCAATTTGCAGGCCTGTGTTATCGAGTTAACCAAATTCCGGTAAAATTATGCGGGGAATCCCAGAAAATCGGTTAACTGGTTAAGAATCGTAAATTATCCTTGGTTACAAAATAATGGGGATTTAAACTTATCTCTTTATCCAAAAAAGAGTCAAATTATCCAATTAAGGAACTCAGGTAAATTATTTGTGGTTACACAGTAATCACGATTTAAAATTAATCGGGTTAGATGAAAGAGTATCAAAATATACAGCTAACAAACTTGAATAAAGTATCTATTTAATCAAACTACAATAAAATTATACAGATAGCGAGAATCATATTAAATCAATTATCATGATTAAATATATACGATCAGCCAAAAAAAGATCAAATTATCCAGCTAATAGACTTTGATAAAATAATCCAGTTAGATAGAATCACACAAAATCGATTAACCGCATAAGAACTGTAAGTTATCTGTGGCTCCAAAATAATCACGACTGAAAATTATCCTGCTTCCCAAAGATGATCAAATTACCCAGTTAACAAACTTAGATATATTATCGGGTTAACCAAACTCAGATAAATTTATCCGGTCAGCTATGGAGAATACCAGAAAATTGGTTAACTGAATAAGAACTATAAATTATCCTAGGAAACAAAAGAATGGGAATTAAAACGTACCCCTTTAACCAAAACAGGATCACATCATCTAATTAGCAAACTCAGGTAAATTATCTGTGGTTAAAAAGATAATCATGATTTAAAATGATCCGGTTAGCCAAAAGAGGATCAAAATATACGACTAACAATTTTGAATAAATTATCTGTTTAGCCAAACTTAGATAAGTTAACAAAATTCCAATAAATATATCCAATTAGAAGCCCATAAAATCGGTTAACCAGATAAGAATTTTAAATTATCGGTGGTGATAAAATAATCAAGATTAAAAATTTAGCCAAAGGAGGTTCAAATCATCCGACTAACAAATTTAGATAAATTATCGAAAAAAATATTCAATTAGCTAAAATCTCATAAAATCGGTTAACCAGATAAAAACTATATGTTAATAGAACATTACTTACTCCCGATGCCATTCGTAGATGGCTTCGATGTTCCCAAACACCATCTTATCCTTGCCGCCCCGCAAGTCCTCAGGCATGGAAACCTCGGCGTCTGGATCCCTCATCGTCGCTATATAACCATCCACAATTAACGACAAGTCACGCACATATGCATCTTCAGTCTCAACAAGTTCTCTTAGCACAAACTGTCTTTTACGTAACTGACTTTCCATTATTTTTACACTGTCTACACTGTTTTCTGGTTTATCACTTTCATCACCGCTGAACGCCAGGGCAGTGGCTTCGTTCGATGAAGACTGTGCGGAAAGCTCACGATGTGTGTTGATTCCTCCACACTCGGCGATTGCATCTGAGGACTTTGTATCTCGAAGCAGCGAGTTGCGTTCCAGGTTTTCTGTATGCTGCTCCTGTAACGTGATTAATTGTAGATCTGAGTTGTACGTAATCGTGAGTAAACTACATGCTTACTGTTGTAATTATATTGAAACATGCCATACTGAAAGTGCACACGATGAAATCATAAGACATTATACCTTACACTCAAGCTGTTCAAACATAAAAACTATTGCATCTACAGTTGGCATAATTTTGAATATTTTTTCTATTTATAGATTATTATCCTTATTTGGTTGGAACTAAAGATTAGTCATTGTAGCTGAAGTAGGTTATTTCTGGCTATAAAACTTTTTACCATTCCTGTGGCTTGTTGCATTTTTCACTAGATTCATTATTTGTAATTGATAATTGATAATCCAATACAATATGTATATAAATTTAATCACTTGTTGCTACACGTGACATTTTTGAAGGAGCTTAGTATTCTATTATTATTTATTAATATATTAATAATAACTGCCGGTCTTATAAAGACCACTAATCTGACGTTAACTTTAATATGCTGTTAAAATACACAAAAGCGCATCAAAATGTCAGTGCTTATGACATATTATTCATTAGTAAACAAATTTTGATGCGCTTTTGTTTACTTTAACAGCGAATTAAAGTTAACGTCAGATTAGTGGCCTTTATAAACTGGCTGTAAGTTCAGTTAGATCAGAATTTGAATATTTACTTTAAATTAATAGTATATATTTGGCAATCATGTGACAAAGAAGTTATTCAGATGCTCTGACTGGATATGATCGCAAATAGACACTAATTAAAGAATAAAAATCAGTGAATTATATTAATTTACTACAACAGGTGGTAAGAGAACTAGAACACAAACATTTGGTAAGAAATAATTCATAAATTAATTAAAAAAAGTGGTAGAATGAAAGTGAGGTTAGGGATGAAATAGTGATAAGTGATGCAAGGTTACGTAGAAATAACGTAGCACCATTTGAAGATTTTTTTAGCAACAAATGACTACTTAAGAACGATTTAGAGGAGGAGTAGACAGCACTAGGGCAACAGAAGATTCCTTTACAAAGAAAACGAAATGAAAACGATAGCGTTGCAGCTGTGAGAGCAGTCGTCATGTACGGGCAGTGTACTTTCGCAACTCTCACTTTGCCCCAAAAATGTACGCACAATGCATCTTAAACAACTCATTTGCATACGATTTATGAGTATGTTTCGATTATCTGTTCATCACACAATAATATTATATTTTCGTGTCTTCTGAACACAGCTGTGTTATCAACGTTTTTCTTAAAACAAAATCATTGGCTACAAGTGCAATAATCATGCCACAAACTTCAGCATTTCATGAAAAAGGCATTCAAATCTGAAATTTTATGAACAAAGTGGATTTGATGCGAACAAGGACATAGCATGATAGGAAATTGTTTAAAAAATCACTACGATCGAGGGGTGAAAATGATCAAACACAAAATAATTATATATAGAACTCACTTTACAGCATAATTAAAAACAAACTTGACCAAGACTGTCCACATATTACACAAAAATCAAATCCTTTACTCAGTTTGAGAGGCAAAAACGCATGAAACTAAAAAATCTACTGGTTAATTAAAAATGCATGCTCTACGAATACCATTACACTTTGTGCTAATGTTAGTATTGTCAAATTTCGCACCATTCTTTCCTTTACAATTTGTTCTATCTCTGCCAAATCTGCAGAAGTAGCACCTTCCAGTGACTTGAGTGTTAAACTAGACACCTGTAGAACAATTTCAGTACAATTAGACATGTTTACACGTTCCTACATCAAAAAAACATTAACACACGTCTGCGAACGTTTCAAGGGTGACTATAATTCAATTCAAGACTAGAGAAACAACGATTAACCATGCAGATGAAAAAGCAATTTCGTTAACTAACGGTTAGAAACAGTAAGTGTCCGACAGACTATAACAATGAATTAGCAACTTTGGAAAAAGAAGTATAAGTTGCAAATTAGGCGATAAACCATGAAATCAAAAATGTTAAAAAAGCTCACCCTTTTGCAGGAATTTTCGTCTATGGTCGGGACCCCAGGGGGCCCCGCTGTCACTAAAATTGGTTCCTGAATGGGCTTCATAGGTGGAGGTAGTTCTACTTCGTCGTCCGCTTCCTCGCCGCCGCCGTTGGTGAGCTCTGGCGCTGCTAGGGGAACCCCCCGCAGCGTCACCGGCGTCCGATCTTCCTCATCCTCGCCTTCCGATACCGATGTCTTGTTACCCATGTCTGCTGGCACCTGGAATTAACAAATTATGTTACGGGCGGGAAATCTTATGAACTGTGGTCTAATCCGGGGCAAACATTTCAACAAATAAGACGGTTTCACCAAGCATTGCGTGACGTGAGTGCCACAATAAAAGTGCGGTCACTACACTACGTTTACCTATTTATGTCTGCCGATGAAGCTTTTCCGTGCATTTTCGCTTGTTTCAGTTTGCCTTCAAACAATCCACCAAAAAAGGCGGAAGGAACTTAGGAAGGTCAAGGCGAAACTGGTAAAAATAAAAAAGAATCAAAAGCTTTATTCAATCGAAAAAAAAATGATTCTGAAATAAACATTTTTATGTACTTATTTACCATTCTTCCGATTTTAATGCTTAAAAAAAGCACGAGTAATTTTTATTTCATGAATATGAACTGTATCATAAACGCTACTTGCTTCCACAGACGTATTGGTGCTACATCAAAGTGGCTCATCAGCTTTTTGAGAGTTTATAGGCTGCAGTGGGCGCCAGCGGCAAGAAGTAGGTCAAAAGATAAGGATATTTTAAGATTCAATGAGAGCTGCCCGGCTTTAGGCTCACGCAGTCTCTGCTGTCCCGTTCTGCGCTAGGGCGTGTGTTGAGTGTTCGGTTACTAATGCTTGCTTACAACGTTTGCACGTAGGTGTCGGATAAATAAACGCCATCCGTAATGCCTGCCGAAATTTTTACAAAATAATTGCCATTACTTAAATAACTATGTAATTTATGATTTATTATACTCGTAATTTACTGTCATGGTCACACATCTTGAAATAATATTTATAACAAAAAACTTTTAATGTAAACTGAAAAACAGTACAAAACAGTCGAAATATATGTTTATTTTACTGATCTAACAAATAAATAGCTGCAATATTCCCTAAACCAATCCGAAAAAAGAAGATTCTAGCAACAAAAAGAAAATAAAAATATTTATAATTAGCTTATCAAGTTTTGTAAATTGTTTCACGAATGCTAACTTTTGCCAGTCCATATGTGAAATCTGTAAACCTTGGAATTTGTCTTTGTCTATCAGCGGATGGAAAATGCTGTTTATGCTCGATGGTTGGCTCTACCATTAAAATTCTTCACAAGCTAGGAACAACATTAAAAAAAATTGGACACGCTGTATGTGTTGATAGAGAAGCTACCAGAAACAAATGAAGATTCAAACACGGTGCCAAAATAGATAGTTCACAAAGAGTTTTTGCCAAACAATTATCGTACTTGAATACTCTCCGAGCGTACCAGTAGTTGACATCGCGTTTTTTCCAAACAATTATCGTATTTGAATACTTTCCGAGCGTACCAGTAGTTCACAAAGAGTTTTTGCCAAACAATTATCGTACTTGAATACTCTCCGAGCGTACCAGTAGTTCACAAAGAGTTTTTGCCAAACAATTATCGTACTTGAATACTCTCCGAGCGTACCAGTAGTTCACAAAGAGTTTTTGCCAAACAATTATCGTACTTGAATACTTTCCGAGCGTACCAGTAGTTCACAAGGAGTTTTTGTCAAACAATTATCGTACTTGAATACTCTCCGAGCGTACCAGTAGTTGACATCGCGTTTTTTCCAAACAATTATCGTGTTTGAATACTTTCCGAGCGTACCAGTAGTTCACAAAGAGTTTTTGTCAAACAATTATCGTACTTGAATACTCTCCGACCGTACCAGTAGTTGACATCGCGTTTTTTCCAAACAATTATCGTATTTGAATACTTTCCGAGCGTACCAGTAGTTCACAAAGAGTTTTTGCCAAACAATTATCGTACTTGAATACTCTCCGAGCGTACCAGTAGTTGACATCGCGTTTTTTCCAAACAATTATCGTATTTGAATACTTTCCGAGCGTACCAGTAGTTCACAAAGAGTTTTTGCCACACAATGATCGTACTTGAATACTTTCCGAGCGTACCAGTAGTTCACAACGAGTTTTTGCCAAACAATTATCGTACTTGAATACTCTCCGAGCGTACCAGTAGTTGACATCGCGTTTTTTCCAAACAATTATCGTATTTGAATACTTTCCGAGCGTACCAGTAGTTCACAAAGAGTTTTTGCCAAACAATTACAGTACTTGAATACTCTCCGAGCGTACCAGTAGTTGACAAAGAGTTTTTGCCAAACAATTATCGTACTTGAATACTCTCCGAGCGTACCAGTAGTTCACAAAGAGTTTCTGCCAAACAATTATCGTACTTGAATACTCTCCGAGCGTACCTGTAGTTGACATCGCGTTTTTTCCAAACAATTATCGTATTTGAATACTTTCCGAGCGTACCAGTAGTTCACAAAGAGTTTTTGTCAAACAATTATCGTACTTGAATACTCTCCGAGCGTACCAGTAGTTCACAAAGAGTTTTTGCCAAACAATTATCGTACTTGAATACTCTCCGAGCGTACCAGTAGTTCACAAAGAGTTTTTGCCAAACAATTATCGTACTTGAATACTCTCCGAGCGTACTAGTAGTTGACATCGCGTTTTTTCCAAACAATTATAGTATTTGAATTCTCTCCGAGCGTACCAGTAGTTCACAAAGAGTTTTTGCCAAACAATTATCGTACTTGAATACTTTCCGAGCGTACCAGTAGTTCACAAAGAGTTTTTGTCAAACAATTATCGTACTTGAATACTCTCCGAGCGTACCAGTAGTACACAGAGTTTTTGCAAAACAATTATCATACTTGAATACACACCGAGCGTACCAGTAGTTCACAAAGAGTTTTTGTCAAACAATTATCGTACTTGAAACTCTCCGAACGTACCAGAAGTACACAGAGTTTTTGCCAAACAATTATCATACTTGAATACTCTCCGAGCGTACCAGTAGTTCACAAAGAGTTTTTGCCAAACAATTATCGCACTTGAATACTCTCCGAGCGTACTAGTAGTTGACATCGCGTTTTTTCCAAACAATTATCGTATTTGAATACTTTCCGAGCGTACCAGTAGTTCACAAAGAGTTTTTGTCAAACAATTATCGTACTTGAATACTCTACGAGCGTACCAGTAGTTCACAAAGCGTTTTTGCCAAACAATTATCGTACTTGAATACTCTCCTAGCGTACCAGTAGTTCACAAAGAGTTTTTGCCAAACAATTATCGTACTTGAATACTTTCCGAGCGTACCAGTAGTTCACAAAGAGTTTTTGTCAAACAATTATCGTACTTGACTACTCTCCGAGCGTACCAGTAGTACACAGAGTTTTTGCCAAACAATTATCATACTTGAATAAACTCCGAGCGTACCAGTAGTTCACAAAGAGTTTTTGTCAAACAATTATCGTACTTGAATACTCTCCGAGCGTACCAGTACCATTATGAGAGTATCATGTTCACTGAGCTAGCTAAGGGATAGAGAATCTTGTTTAAATTTAAAGTACCACGTGAGGGCTAAACCTCACGAATGCCCAAGTAAGGGGTTCAACGGAAGTACTGTTATAGCTGTGAGACGATCCAGATGTTGTATAGGCTGAGACAATTAGCAGTGTATTTGACACACGTATATTATAGACCCCAAGAAATTCTATAAGTATTTTAGAAATTATACTGCTGATCAGAGCTGGAAGTAACTAGTAACTAAATTACTTGAAAGTATCTAAGTTACTTGAATGTAACTTAGTTCCTTTTTTAAATAACTTAAAAGTATCTTGTACCAAAGAGCATTGCTCTTTGCTTGTACCTAGTTACATTTACGTAACTTTAGTTACAAAATGTAACTTTAGTTACAAAAAGTAACTTAAATTACAAAAAAGTATCTTAGATACTGAGTCCTGGTCACCAGTTACGCATTATCGGTTACGGTTAAGCTCAACTCTCCCTCCCCAGACTGGTCCGTCGCGGCGATCGCATGAAAGAAACTCATTTAATGTACTAGATAGATCTGGCCAATTCCAAAAGAATTAGTTATTTGGTCAATTTGGTGTTTTTGAGAATAACATATTTTGTTTATGTGTGAAATAATTCATTATTAAAGTTTCCGTTTGTTTTTGTAATATTTTTATTTCTATTATTATAAGTTACTTATAAACTACTTGATTTACTAATGTTTCGCCAGATCCAGGCTCCAGATATAGGATATATAGGATAACTAACTATATAGAATATGATATGTTTTATTGTTTTTACTTGTGTCTATTATAGCTATTTAGCTAGAGTTTGGTGTTTTATTATATCATCCTTATTTGCTTTTTTATTTTAGCATATTTTGGCGATGCACAGAAAATCCTGATTTTTATTATTTTGAATCCTTTTAGTTTAATTTAGTAACTTAGAAACTGCAAGTTGCTTTTTAAAAGTGACTAAGTTACTTTAGGAACTTAGATACTTTTTTAAGAAAAGTAACTTTTTCCAAGTAACTTAGAAACTTTTTAAAAAGTAACTTTTAACTTGTAACTAGTTAAATTTTAAAAGTAATTATCTCAGCTCTGCTGCTGATACTAGAAAGCTGTGCTTAAAATGTCGACATGTTTTAGTAATAATTTATAAAAAATATATTTTTAATTTCTACAACACATTATTAAAAGATTAGCAGACAGTTGGGTACCTAAATCGAATTTTTGGGAATTTAAATTAAAACGAGGGTAAAAGATCGGGAAATTTAAGATTTCTAAACTGCATTTTCTAGGTTTTAGTATTTAGTTGTTTTATATAATAGCCAAAGCATATAAATTTGTATTTTAATTTGATTTTGCTTTACTGGTATAAGGGACAAAAGCAGCGTATTAATATTTTTTTTAAATATATGAGCCTTTGTACACAGTGTTGATATCATTTGCTTATAGTACGTCATAATCTTGATAAAAGTTCAAAATATGGAGTAACTAGCGAGCTTCAATTTATGATAAACAGCTTTTTCAATAAATATTTTAAAAACTTTCAAGCGTTTATTTAAACTTCACTTGACTTGCACGAACTGATTTGGTTAAGTTGGTAATCTGATGAATGAACAACGCAAATTTCTAGCCACAGGTGGAACCTTTAATGTTACATTTAAAATTCCAAAGTTCAGGGTATAATGCCGCGCTTATCCACATCAAAAACAAAACTTATGGATGCAGTACGAGCTCGAACCGAGCGGAAACTTCCAAGTTTTCCATTAAAACCGCTTCGGGATTTTCAGGACATTATTCTTTAGTCACTTACGGTTATAATCGCGGTGCACACCCTCCTCGTAAGTGAACACATAAAAGCCCTAGGCATGCCCGGTGCCCAGGCCCAAAACGCAAAACAATGGAAGGACGCTTAATACTGTATGTTCTCGGATACGGTACGTTTGGCACTGAAAACCAGACTAGGTACTACTCGGTATTTCCTCGGCAATGTCGATGCTTTGCTGGCTATTAATAGTCTAGGATGATCGCATACTCCTGGAGATTTGTTTTTTTACCATAAAGCTAATATTGAAGAAGCTGTAAAACGGTTGTGACTGGATGTGTACAAATCCACATGCTGCACAGCACGGAACATTCCAATTTTTTGCAATCTGCAAGATGAATGGAAGTGCATACAATTTTAAACAGAAAATGTTTATGTTCGAAAAGGAAAATTTCCAGATAATGGTGAAATGAGCAAAACATGAAAGAATGTTATGTATCTATTACAGATGTTTATTATCCCGTGACTAATAGATTTCCCTAATTTTTGATTGTCATATTTATCACTTCTGTTTGTTAGGAAGAACCCCATATAATAATGTTTTATCTTACCCAACAAGAAACATTTTGCTTGTATGAATATTCAAAGCTTTAGACAATGTCCAAATATATGCACCTTTAACTGTCATGCAATTAATATATCAGTTTCCACTCGATTATGCTGATTTTTACTCTTCTTGCAAGACCAAAATAGAGGCCACTAGAAATAGAATATGGACAGCTAGATAACCTACATAGATCTCTTTATTTGTGAATGGGCACCATATGCTTCGCATTATCTTTCTAAATTGGCACCACCTTTCACGAAAATAATCGCAAATTGGGTCGCTCCGCATTCTTCGATAAACGAAGACTGTCTGGAAGCGATACCCCTGGAAAAACTTCTATCTGGCGCAAGGTTACTCGTCAACCCGAAAACCTTGAACTATTCTGCAACGACTCGTAGTTCAAAAGCAGGGATGCTGTTGGAGAGCGACAACTCGATATGAAAATCTCATTTTACAAAGGCTGGCGAATGGAATTTGTCTTGTAAGAGTACAAGAGAAGTTCAACGTTTTACGGGGGCACCTCAAAATTTAATTGTACGGTTTATTACACGTCTGTCAATATATTCTATTCATGGCAAAACTGAATCACTTTAAGTGCACTTTACCGCGTTTAGAGCAAATTATAAAGGACCTACCATAAAAAAGTTTAGAACTGCTGCTCTACGGCGTACCAGCAAATGTTAATAGCATAATGAATAATTGAAATATCAATACAGTGGACAATAAATGTAGTTACTTGATGAGGAACTTCCTCTTTCAAAGTAATGAAGATTACTGCAAACACAGCCACAGAACGTCACGTTTAAACGAAGCACGTTCTATTTTCATTTTAAATTTATATCAGAACAACGCCACTATATTTAAAAAATATATCAAATTTTTGGAATATGAATGCACTAGTAAAACACGGTTCTTTAAAATATTTAATCGGAAACCAGTAAACCTGATAAATAATTTTAAAAACTAAAATCTAAATGTGACAAATATCTTAAGACTCCGTGAGGCAATTTTTGAATAAATGGTATTTGCCGAAGTTCGCTTCTTTTATGCTTCACATATGGAATTACTGAATGTTCGTAACCAAAACCAAAACAGAAGACACCACTAACAATCAAACCTCCACGAGAGGCACTGCTGCCATTGCCCATGTTCACCTGAACTTAAGAGTTTGAAATTCCAACTTAGGAGTAGACTTCTCGATACTGCTATCGTTTATCATGATAAAGGTGATGCATCCCTGGTATTACCCTAATACGTTGTAAAATACTGCAGATGTCACTATAATAACATTTCGCATACGTAGCGCCTTCAACCTGACAAATAATCATTACTGGTGCCTTCGTACATTCGTATAGGTACTCTATAACCTGGCTTAGTAAAATTTATAGAACCAATACAATATGGCTGACCCATTTGCGTTTTGCTGAACTAAACATTTTTCCGTTCGGTACCGCCATCTGTGATCAATTTGATTACATATAGTAAAGTATGCGCCAATTTCAAATTTTAGGACTTCTAAAGTGTGTTTGTTGTATTTAACAGTATAATTTATTTCGACTGGTATTAAAATATTATTAAAAAAACAGACGTGTAATAACTTTAACAACCCCATAAAGTTTTATAGTACGGCAGTATTGGCAATCTCTCTTGACAGATCCCTTTATGTATTGTAAAATACCGCCATGAATGGCTTTAAACTAAAGAACCATCATTCATGATGTCACCTGTGATTGTTATTGGCGTCAATAAAAGTTTCAATTCCCAATTTGAGGAGATAATTCTTGATGCTGTGTTATTGTGCCTGTCAGGTTTCGCAGGTACGAAAGGACAAATCTTCAGTTCTACACAGGTCCTTAAGCAAAGAGGTTACTCGTGAAGTGAGCATTTTTACGCTCGTCTTACGCCCGTTAGCGTGGGACGGGTTAACTACTTTTAAAGTTGGCCCGGGACTATTAAGCAATGTTTGCGTGTGGTGTGTGAATTGTTCCTGAAGGTACCACGACAGTCGTCGGATCTATCGGCTTGTCAAGCAAAGGCTAATAACATTAAAATTTCTATTGCAGTTTCGTCTCGAATTATCGTGGAGATTTCAAGTTGACCATCTAGTCGGATTTAAGGAATTACGGACACCCTGCACTGCAATCATCGACACCGACGCCTGCAGCTGATCTTCTAACAGCCGTAGTCGAATGATTATCGAGGACCGACCGCTCGCCCGATATTCGTTTTCAAATCTCTCACCCACCAAGCCCCGAATAAATATTTCGCTCGATGCCCCGAGTTGGACAATCTGTGATTCCCTCGAATTTCGCATTTGTCATTGCTGCACCCAGCTAAGTTACTTTTGGTTTAACATTTAATGTTGTACGTTTTTATTGACAATTTTTAAATATGCTACGATGTGCTAGAATAGTATAAATTATCCAGGTGTTATTTGCCGTTGATTTGTATTGTTTCATGCTTTTAGCATAGAATTTTGCGCATGTCAATTTCCACTCATATTTGGACGTGTTTTGACAAGTAGATTACGACATAAGTTTTGGGGCGTATCTTCTTCAGTGCTCTGTGTTAAGTATGAGATGTGGCAGGATAACAACCGAACTGATTTTTTTCATCGCTTGGTTATCGGAGGGTAATGATCTAAGCCGGATATGGACCCTAGGTCCTTTGCGCATGGTCACGAAAAATGCCACCCCTTTAAGTGTGTTAATTGGTCTGCAGCTCTCAGTTGAGTAGAGAAACGGTTTTACCACAACTCTAGAAAAAAAGGTCGCTGGATTCTACATCAAGACAACGCGTCAGATCAGTTTCTGGCCAAATACAATATTCCTGTATGGCAACACCCACCTTATTCACCGTATCTTACACCCTGCCACTTTAACTTACTCCCGAAAATTAAGTCCCTCTTAAAAGCATTTCCTTTTCTACTGGAGGAAGTAAAAGAAAAATCGGTAAAACTGCTAAACAGCCCTTAAAAAACGACCTCTAGCATTACTCCCAACAGTGGTAACTTCGTATGGTGTGGTGTAGGGATAGGAGAGATTACTTTAAAGATAACATTGTCACTTTATACAGCATCAGTCGGGTTATATTTCTGTCATATACGAATATTGTATTCCTTTACAGAAACGGTTGTTGCGTCTCGCGTGGTATCACTGCGACCAGGTATAGAAGTTGAACTGAGTGTGTGTTACGACCTCCGTGAT
Organism: Agriotes lineatus; assembly: GCA_940337035.1. NCBI lineage: Eukaryota > Metazoa > Arthropoda > Insecta > Coleoptera > Elateridae > Agriotes > Agriotes lineatus. The sequence continues at coordinate 129,150,397 of OW679199.1, forward strand.
GTGCGTTTTGCATTACTGATTTACTACAGCAGGATTCGTGTATTTTACATATAATATATTTAGAGGTAGGTTCCAAGTCTGGAGCTGACAGCAGCACTATATTCTCTCGTTGGGTTTTCCCCCGAAACGACTCCAGGTTAATGCAATCGACTTGGTGGCGTCTAAAAACCACCAACATAATCTCCTACTTCCGAATTGACTGTTTACGTAAATACCTACACCTTCAGAGTAAATCCCCGCCCATCTCCCACTGAAGCGAGTCGTGTGCATCTTTTATTCTGCTACATTTCGTAAATGAGTTTTCAAGTGTAACATGCTGTGGACTGTCAAAATAAAGGTGTTGTACATATAGAACTATCTTATTACGGCTTATAAAATATTGTGTCAATTTTAATGGAGTGTAATAAAAATGTAGTCTGGGTAGCGCCACCTAACGGGCAAATAATTATTACTGGTGCTTTCGTGGTGGTACTCTATAGATCAAATTGGTTTTGTTCATAATAATAATGTACACAATTTGGTGAGGGCAACCAGCATGTATGTTCACTTCGACTCGAATTTACTTACAGCTGAAATTGACCAAAATATCGCGAAGCGACTACTTTGTTACCAAAGATTCTAGGCAGAACAATTGCACCGACTCGTGACTTGCATTTTTGCTTACAGAAAAGTGCTGCATACTTTTAAACCGCGAGACGGGTTTCCAAACAGCCACAATTTCCGCGTTAACTGTTTACGTCTGCAGTACATCGCGCGTTTTGCTGCAAAATTCACGGGCCGCTTGCTTTTCAAAGCAAACGCGCAAAGTAAACAAAGCCTTTGTGTCATGTGCTGGCCTGCAGAAGATTAATTCGGACGGTTACCTAACGTCGGCTTAATCGACGCTAATTACGAGCAGACAGCCCAACTATCAATTGCCCGATGCGAAACATTACGCAAGACCGCCGACGGAACAAGGCCGTCGAAATTTTTCTCCAAGCAATGCACCTCATCGCCCGAGCTTTCTTATTTTACATATGGTAAACGCTGCTCGAGGAAGTGTAAGTGGCTGAGATGTTTGAAAACTCACGTCTGCCAATTAACTGAATAGCATGTAGCCATGTAGAACGAACTGCAACTTCTCGAAGAAAATGCAATGCCTATTATAGGTGCTCACATTTCGAAGAAGAAAATGACCCCTATGCTGGAAAAGGGTAAATACATAGCTTTGTTTAAGAAAGGAAGTATGTAATAACAGCCGTGGAATAAGTTTATTGGATGTTGCTTACAAAAGTTATGCCAGAATAATTAATACACGACTGAAGATACTATTAGAACATCTAATTGTAGAAGAACAGACAGGCTTCAGGAAATAGTGACCACCAAAGGCGAGAGCTTAACAGATTAAGGTTCATCATGAAAGAAAGAGGATATCTATTCTCCATAACTGATAGCTGCAATGAATGGCATCTATAAACATATTTGCACAATACACAACACCTGCAAAGGGCAAGGCTGCATTTCGGAGGCTTTCACGGCCATTGTCATTACGTAATAAACGACTTCCGGGATTGGACCGTATCATTATTGAGGTAGAAGAACTCAACGTTTCGCCAACTTTCGTAAGGGGCTTAATCAGGAGAAAAAGCAAAAGAGCACGGTAACTCAACGTGTAAACCACGCCAGAGGCGAAACTCTTTTTTGTAAGGGAAGGGATAGAAAAGCACGGTCACTCTTCTGAGTTCAGAAGACTTTCGCCTCTGGCGTGGTTTACACGTTGAGTTACCGTGCTCTTCTATCCCTTCCCTTGCAAAAGAGTTTCGCCTCTGGCGTGGTTTACACATTGAGTGACCGTGCTCTTTTGCATTTCCTCCTGATGAAGCCCCTTACGAAAGTGGGTGAACCGTTGAGTTCTTCGACCTCAATAATGACACGGTCCAATCTCAGAAGTCGTTTGTTACTTAATGCTAAGACTGCAGTTTTTTCTTGACATTTACATACATACAATGAATTACGCATGTGGCAGATAAAAATGTAAAACGGTGTAGAATACTATTACACTAAAACAACGTTATCACTGCAATCTATAACACTGACAGTGTCACCAACCTCGTTATAACATGTTCCGTAAATTATTTGTTAAAACCTCATAACCGTTTCTAAGTAAGAAAAAAGTTTATCGTTGAATATTTTTAGCATATTATGAAGACTTTGTATATAAGCAACATATTTTGTAAAATAAATCAGAATTAATCTTCTAGTTATGGTCATTATAACATTGACGAGATAAGATGCTATCCACGCCATAATTTTGGTCGCTGAGGCTGGCGACCGGCATAATCTTCAACCCTTACATCCAGGAGACAAGTTTCCAAGCCATAACCAGTGTTACTATAGAAAGTCACTGATACTGGCACTACCCCAGTTCCGTACACTACTCACTTCTACAAACAGGCAAAAAACATGCTACGAAAATCTCAGTAACAAAGACGAAAGTGATGGCACTTATAGGAAAGGAACACAAAGGCACAAAAATAGTTATAGAAGACAAGGTACTGGAACAAGTCGTTTCAGATGAGCATGACATGAGAAGACCCCCAAAATAAACTGAACAGATTTGGAATTAGGGGCGGACTATCAACAGATGTTTGAAGAATAAAAGAGGAAAAGAGCTACTAACCTATAAAAGTGAAACCTGAGTATTAAATACTTACAGATTTCTTGCTAGACGTGACAACGCCATGGAGACTGTGATTATTCAAGGAAAATTGGAAAGACGGTGATCAAGGTGGACTGACCAGGTCAAGACCTTAACCGTCCAAACCTTACAATAAGCCGCCCACTTAGCCCAACACCGTCAAGAATTAAAAACAAGATCACTCTAACCACGTAAGTTATAATATCACTTTGACCCTACGGAGTTAAAGGAAAGAAAAGAAAGAAAAAGGTACACAAGGAAGGATCAAATCACAAATATAGACAGAAGAGAAGAACTGCAAACATTAATTAAAAGATCGACACAATACAAAACAGAATGGAAGGATGAGTTTTATTCATTTTAAAATCAGATAAAATTCTAAACTCTAAAGTAATATCTTGTCAGTATTCTAATGTAAATTTTTTTATTATGAAAGGAGACCGAGGCTAAAAGTTAATCAAGCTAAGGTGCCCGTTTATTGAAATTCTAGCGACATTCAACACCCCAAATTATAAAAAAGTTAACTGCAAACCTGCGGGTTGTCATGTTCAACGTACCATGCGGAAAGTAAACGTTGGCGCACAGTTCCTGTTTGCTAATGGTAGGAATATACACACCGCTTTGTGCTAACAGCGCGTAGTTTTCAAACAACTTGAGGTTGACCTGCCGCGCTTTCAACACTGCCACGAAACACTGAAACAATTTCTCTTCAGGATCTAAGTCCAACGGATAACGCAATTATCGACTAATCACAGCTCAGGATTGAAGGACATCGAGCTCAATAAACGGGCATTTTTACGCCGGCATGTAAATGGATGGACGCGGATAACGCTGTTTGCAGTCTGTCTCTAAACACGTGATAAGCTGCAGATAAGTTGAGGCTGAGTCTACCCTCGTTCTTTATCGCCAAAGGGAAATATTTGCTCGTGGAACATTACGAAATTATTTTAAGAATGCTGAAACGACTTCTTGAGACTGACCCAACGTACACATTTCTTGGCGACAAACACTCAATATTTATCTAAAACCCTTTAAGATGGTGGTCTGTCAGTGAACATAAGCTGTATTTGCATCTCTCTAACAATCATCGTACTCTTAGGGTTAAAATAATTGATACTTTGAAGTTGCAATATTTTAAGCTGTAATTACTGTTTACCATTCTTGGAATATTTTGAATCCTAGAATGTAATACAATCTTGAAAACTATATTAGACGTTAAAGCCCGTTGTTTTTGGGAAAATGTGTGTTCATTAGGGATGGAATTCTGGATTGGCAGAACGTTTGGGGCTGTTAAAATCGACGTATGTTGTGAAAATGGGCTGCTCTCCGTAGTTGTTGCCATATGCGATTACGCGAACCAATAATTAATTATAATGGGTAAGCTGCAACAATGTGAACCAACCCTGCGAGCGTTGCTATTCTAGTAAGTTAGATGGCTGCTACTGTAGACTGCATGTATTTAAATTTGGTCGTATCACGTTGGTAGATTTTTAGCAATTACAGCAGATGATGGACGTCAGAGGTTCCCGCTCGTGCTGGACGATTATATGATAACCAAGGAGTTGAATTCCGCAAGCACGTTGTTCTGCCAAGTGGTTCCGCGGAGGCATATTGTTCCAAGCGAGATTTACAGTAATTGCTCTACAGTGAAAGACTAGTAGCCACACGGCTGTAACCTATATAGGGGTTATAGCAGTAGCTAAACTAGCGGATTACTATTGGGAAGAAGTAGCGAAATGCAGACAACTAACAATCGCCGTAGCCTTGTGGTCATGGGTGAGTTGCATCCGCAAGTGTTTAAAATTATGTACAAAATACGGAACGGTTCTGATAAATACTTCAATTTGCAAAGAAAAAATCAATGCAGCCGGTGGGATTCGAACCCGCGCTCCCAGATGGAATCATATTGCTAGCCAGACGCTTTAACCACTCGCCCACTCGTACTTGTGTATGGCTGCGTTATAAAGGACGAGGCCACGACACAGCCGACCGCGGACGAACTGCACTCGATCGGTGCCAATGAAAATGTTGCTCATACAGAGAAGCAGGCACAACATACGTTTATTTTGCAAAAAAGTTTAGATGTAAAATTTTTATACTTCGTTCCCTTATAACTTCCTTAAGTTTGGTGTTTGTGAAACGTCTTGTATATAAAAGAGTTAGATTTCTATGACCACGCTTATAGATATATCAATACAATAAATAATAAAAAAGAAGGTAAAGTAAACAAATTTAATTAATATAGATGAAGCAATATCATATTAATTTTCAAAATTACTGTTATCTTGCCATCTGCTCTTTAATAAAAACTTTTTCGGGTTTCACTTGTGAAAATTATTGAAGATAATTTTGCATTGTGAGTATTGAATTTAACCCTGGATTAATTTTGCACTAATGTCTCCATATGTCGTTGCAATTATAGGACGCCAAAAACCGTTCAAAATATTTTTTAGACATTTATAAACTTTGGTTATTTCAGTGTGAAAAATTAAATTGCTATTTCAACATAATATAAAATGCAAAAATACAGATATTAGATATTAACACATCACCTGCAGAAGCTATAAATCGCCTTCAAAATATTTGTTGAATATTTTGCAAAATCAAGATCAGACACAACCACAACCGCACTGCTAACGATTCCTCTTTCTACTGATTTATTACGTTGCATCAATTCCACTCTGTCTACCAGAGCTCTATGATAAGTGATTCACCCAGCAGCACACGTAATGGGATTATTCGGATGCTATTTTTTTTATCAATGCACATATTCAAAATGCATTAGAAATCATTATTACCTAAAATGTGTAACAAGTAGTAAGATTCGTTTCGTACGATGAATAATTTTAAGTGCACAGATAATTATGGCGTAATAACTAAATTGCTCTAGCAGCAATTATTTCCAGTTACGTTGCAAACATTGTTGAATAATTATTAGATAATATATAATTAGAAGCGAAATTGGTTTAAAACGTGTTTGTTGTTTCCGGAAGATACATTTTCAAATCTAATGTTAGTAAATAACTCCAACTCAACTCTTGTATTAATTGTAAACTCATTGTAGGCTAAATATAACTTACAAATAATAATGTCTCCATTATTAGTGAAGATCATTTTAATGTCATTTGTAGCTGTAATGGAAAAAACAGTAAAAGATGTGTCAGTAGGTAACAAAATTAACACTGCGAAAAAGATTACTTAAAATATTATGATTAACGCTCCTATCGAATTGCTGTTTTTCTGGTTTCCCTGACCTCAATGCTATAATAAATTATAATTACCAATAAACTAAATTGGAACGATTACGATTAATTATATGAAACATATTAGCATTTTGTCAATATCGTTTCTTCACAAAAGAGGCGATTAAAGCTGTTGTTATAAATTAATCCTTGTTATCTATCAATCCACTTGAAATGTTATATCATTTGTTTTTTATTTTGAGAACTTTAACTACAGGAGTTTTATTTCCAGTGAACATCTTGATTAGTTCATTTCTAGAATTGCCCTCTCTATTTTCTACAAACAATTTGGGAAATATTTATCGGTCTTTGTAATTTATAGATTGCTACAATTCATTTTCGGACCAGAATTGCCACAATAGTAAACAGAAACAATTCTTGTTGGTAAGCTAAGTTGCGTGTTAATTTTGATAAACATTCAAAAAATTACACATGCTTATTCGTAGCATTTCCAAAATTTATTTAAAATCCTCGCTTACGGTAACGAACATGAAAGCCTTGAAAATGCGTATAACTTTATACAGCCCATAAAACTCGGCAATAAAGTTGGAACAGTTTCATACGCCAAGTGTGCAGTTTTAAAACGAGAGACACTTGGTTTCGTTTTTCGCACTCGTAGTTGTTCTAATTACGCTTGCAGCAACTTCACCTGCTGGAATTTAATTAAAATACGAATAGAATTAGAAATGGGTCAACAATGAAAGCTGAGAGATTTAAAAACATATTGTTCTATTTAATATTTGTCATTGGTTATATAAAGCAGCCATGTAAAAATATTCGTGTTTATAGTAAGTTTATGCAATAATGAAAGTATTACTTGATTTTACTTTTGCAACTAAAGTTTTGAAAAATAACAAGTTTCATCAGTTCAAAAAAAAGTTAATTAATACGCTGCAAATATATTCTAGATTTTATGTAGCTCATTAGCTTGATTGCATACAAAAGCAGAGGAGCCTGTCCCATTACGTTTTCGTTTGTAGGGATTAAACGCCGTCATATTGTATATGTAATAGACATTAGTTACGTTAACAGTAAAAGTTGTTTTTTATTTTCACTACTGACGTAGAGTCGGGATTTAGATATGGTTAGTCTTTACGTCTACGCTGTGTTAAATAAATATCCGTTTAGCAGAAGTTAATTTTGTATTTGTCGCCACGAGCAATGTAATCGGCAATTTTTTAACCAGTGTTGAATTCAGACTGTTTATTCCGGGAGGGAAAATGAAACATCTGGGGGGTATTTTTACCTATTCTCGCGCAATCCACCTATTCTTTTATAGATACAAAAGACATGGACATGAAGTGGTAATGTTTTCCGGCGGGGGGGGGGGGGGTTGTATTGCCCGGGGGACCCCCCCCCCCCCCGATCACCCCATGGATTCAACAATGTTTTTAACAGTAGATTTTACAATTTCAACAGACCAGTGGCGGATCGCTAATGAGCCAAGAAGCCATGGCTCTACCATAACAAACTAGTCATTCAAAAATGCATTTACTCTGAAAGACTCATTTGTTTGCGCTCATTTTTCATCATTCTTCTCATTTTAAAGCTTAAACTTTGATTTCATAAATATAAGCTGTATGGTAAAGCTTGCTTTCCCGAACGCATCGTGCCAGATCAAAGCGGCTCCCAGCTTTTCAACAGTCTATAGCCTACAGCGGGGATAGAGCGGCAAGAAGTAGGTCCAAAGATAAGGATATTTTAAAAATTAACTGGGAGCCAAGCTCACTTAGGCTCAAGCTTCAAGCAGCCCCAGTCTGACCTGAGCATGCGGTAACGCGAGCGCGTCGATATTTTGATTACCTTTTCGCATGTACGCTGACTTCATCGAGTTTAGATGAAGGAGGGCTGCATCCGGGAAGCATATTCCGAAAACTAGGTGTACAATTCTGACAAAAGAGACGTTGCACGTTGGGGTTTTCGCAAACTAATTACGATTAGCATTTTATTATACTCATAATTAATGATAAATTGTCATACATATTCAACTAATATACGTCAATCACGCAGATATCTATGTATTTTTTGTGCTGAGTTATACACGAAAAATGAAAGAAAGATATTTGGTTCAGTTGTATTTTATTAGCCTGTAAAGCTTGGATTTTTTTACTATGCTAACTTTGTGCGGGGGTGGATACTGCGTTTTACGTTGGGTGGTTGGCTCTACCACCAAAATTCTCCACGACCCGCCACTGCAACAGACATTTAATAAAACTAACTTAAATGCAACTACAGTTATGAAACGTCGTGATTGTGATATAACATCTATAACAGCTGTTTAGCTCATAATGTTCAATGTTTACTTTAATGTGACAATTATAATCATAGAAATGACCGATTTTAAAGAAAAAAGGATGTCCTTCACTTCGGAACCTCCTTAAAGGTACTTTATACAGGGCGTTATGGAAATGAGTGCAAATATTTTAACAGGTGATAGAGTTCACCAAAATGAACAACTTTTCTAGTTATCGTTTTTCATTTAACTGCATATTTTTTTCAATCATTTATCTCCCCTAAATTTAACGAGCCGCTTGATAAGCAAATCTAAGTTAAAGTTGAACGACACAAGGTATATTAAAACTGCAAAGTTCTATCACAAAAAACATGCGGTCAATAACTTACCTACCTCAATCGATAAGGGACGTTGGTGACCAAATGTGAACTAAAGGTTTTATCAGTATCTATGCAGTTTTTGTTGGTTTTCATATTAAAGAGATGTTTTTTGTATTTTGTGCGTTTAAATTAAAATATTATTCCATAGACTGGTATGCATTTTTAGAGTAAAATTGTTTTGAATTTTAATTCAGTTTTGAGGGAGTTTTCAAAAAAATTATAAGTGGAGAAGTTGTTCAGTTTAGCGAGTTCTATTACGGGTTAAAATATTTGCACTCATTTCCATAACACCTTGTATATTCCAAAAATAAAAATTTGTAATTCTAAAAATAAGACACTGGTAAACACGGCGATTTATTCAGTCTTATAAAAGGAATTAGAGATGGGCGCGTGAGTGAATTTTCGCTCACGTCACGCACGTTTCACGCTTGCTTTAAACAGTCACGTTCACGCACGTTCACGCTCACGTTCACGGCGTGACACGCCACTCACGACGTGACACGTAGCTTTTATTTCAAAATTTAAATTCAGATAGAACAGAATGTTCAAATTTAAAACCAATGAAAAAACCCTAAAGAGAACTAAAAATATGTTTTGCACCTGACATAATTTACGTGATATGTTGCAATCAGAATAGTTTACATAAAAATAAAAAAATGAAAATTGACTACAATAACTTCGACAAGGGATAAATACTGATTTCTCGCAAATATATTTCTTGCAGCTGTCTTCAAAGACATTACTTTTAATACTAAAAGCTGTCATTGGAATTGACATTTCCCTTATTGGTATGAGTACAGAAAGTATATGTTGCCAGGCAACACATTTAATTCGTAGGTTTGAAAGTACTTTTACCTACAAGGATCAACATTTTCAGCGTTAAGGAGAGTATACAAAAAAAAAACATTACTTATTAGAATCATAAGTTCATCTACACAAGTACACAATAAATTGGTTTGAAAATAAAACATAATTAACATTTTCAGTGTTAAGTCGAGTATACAAAACAAAACATTAGGTACTTTTCTAAAAATAGGTTCATTTACACATCTACACAATACATTTTTGGTTTAATAATAAAACGTAATTAACATTTTCAGGTTTAACTCGAATTCTGCTCTCTTCTAAAATTCACCCAGCTGTAGAAAATACTCTTTCGCTTGTAGCGGAACTTGCCGGTATGTTTAAATTTTCTCAAGTTTTTTTAACAGTGGCGTATTTACACTGTTTTTCCAAAATCCTAAAATGTCATCTACATTTCCGAATTTTAATTTAACATACTCATTTAGTTCTGTTTCGACATCATTCTAATTACATGTGTCATCGTCAGAGCTATCTCTAAGTGTAGAAAGATAAGAATCTGATGCTGATGTACCAGTTTTGAGTCGTTTGCTATGTATTTCATCATTATCATCTATAGTTTTATTTGCATTATAATCTTCTCTTTTATGTGAAGGTATGAACTTTAAGGATTTATAATTAGGGTCCAAAAATAAAGCCACCTAATGTAACTTGTTTGGCACACATTGTGATTTAATGAATTTAAAAGTTGCTGCACCCTGCAGTTTTTTATTCGTTACTAAATATTTAACGTGAAATTAACGTGAAACGTGAATCACGCTTTGAAAATTTTCACTCGCGTTCACTCACGTTCACGTCACGATTTTCAAATATTAGTCACGTTCACGACGTGACACGCCGTGACACGACGTGACACGACTCTTTAAAGGAATATTATCGTTTTGTTTAGTTAGTATAATTAGTTATACGTTATAAAGGTGCGTACAGATCAAATTCTTTCAAATTCAATGGTGGTGTTGATTTTTGTACTCCACAAAGAAACGAACTATTTACCTATTAAGAAAGCTACTGGTGCTTTAATGTTTTTTTATTAAAGTCTGCCCAGAGCTTTTTCAGCCTCAAATCTGCAAACTACCTGAAATTAACCATTTCAGGTCCCCTGATTTACATGGAGTTCAAACCAGAAAATGATAAAAACATCACACCACCGAAAAGGGTAAAATTATTACTTGGCGGAACTTGGAATGCGGTCAGCTTTTGTATTTTCGGAATCTATACGACACGACGAGCCGATTCGATTGACACAACTTTAGATTAAGGACACAAAAAATATATTTCTAAGTTTTCTTGGATTCTCTTTCGATTTACATCATTTGCAGTGCTTATTAGGCATAATCTAAGCTATTATAATCTGATGTGACTGAGCTAACACATTATGAACTAACCTAATCTACTCTGACCTACGTTAACTTAGCTAAGCGTAGTCTAACCTAAACCTACTTAAATTAACCTAACGAAACATAACCCAACCAAAATAAACCTAATATTTTAAACTAAACGTTTTCGCGGCCTGAAAGTAGTGACAACGAAACGTAATCTAATCTAACCCTACTTAAATTACCTGTGCTTCACACTCGTAATTAATTAATTAATCAAGGAGTAATTCCGTTGTTGAGACGCATATTTAATTGTGGTTAAAGATGGCAATTGCACCAAAAATGAAGTCGCTGATTGGCTAAAACTAACTTTTACACTGTGACCCAAAGCAGCTAATAACTCATTTTAATAACATAATTTAGATGCTGGTTTGTTGTCTCAGCTATTAAAATAATTTTGATTGAGTGCGGGAAGAAATATACAGGTACCTGGATAAATTGGCTCTATCTTTTTGTAAAGGCATCACTTTCCTTTTGGGAAGGTATGAAATTTAATTACTTTAAATTGCTCGTATATAGCGGCGTTTGGCAGCGATTGCCCCCGATACCACTTGTATAAGCCACGTATTAGAAATAAAGCTACCTGCCGATTAATTTGCCAGTTACAAGTATTAAGTAAAGTGAGTTCAAATAAAACCGTTATTAAGTGGCCTTGTGTGAAATAAAAATTTTTGAAAGTCATTAACTTATTTCATAGATTGCGTATGCACACAATCTCACTTTGGCAACTGACAACTTAAATGACCGAGCGTGTTGAATTCTGGGTAGAGCGATGTAATTTGCGTATAAACACATAACCTCACTTTGACAACTGACAACTCAAGTGACTCAGCGCGCTGAATTCTGGGTAGAGCGGTGTAATAATCAACAGTAATATCCCAAGTGCATTAAAATAGCCGATTAAATTTTGACGTTTTCTGTCAGAATGTTTTGCTAAGAAATTTGTCAAGTAAATTTGCCGCTCAACAAGAATCCCGAGTGCGCAGCACGAGGGATTTTGAAGCGGAGGGGTTACTGTTAGGGTTGCCAACTGTCCCGGATTTTCCGGGACGTCCCGGATTCAAGGGTATTTTATACCCGTCCCGCAAGAACTCCTTGCGGGACGCTAATTGTCCCGGAAATCGTTTAACAACTTTAATATACAATGTCCGCCAAAAAGTCGGCATAATATGGGAAAAAATGTTAATTTTGATTTTTCGAAAAAACGTTTTACGTCAATAATTTGTGCTTGTCTAAAAACCTACGTAGCCCCTATCATATATACCGAGTGATTTTTACTTATTTAGAAAATGGAGTTTTTTCGAAATTGTCAAAATCCGAAAAGTGCTATTTAAGTAAGATTTCAATGAGGTTTTTTTAGAGTGTGTTATTTTTAGCTAACTGAACAATCTGAAGACCATAAAACCCCTAATTTTTTTCAACTTTAGCTAAAAATGTATTTTTAAATTGTTTAAATATTTTTCGAAATTTCACATACCAAGACTTAATATTAAAATTTATTTTTTTTTATGTGAACACTTTAAAGATTTATAATTGGTGAAAATAATATAAAATGTTAATTACTTTAGATTTTTAATTATTTACCGAAAAGTAGTATGTTTGCACAATTTTTACGTTTTTTATGCAAGGTGCTTTTTAGTAGAAATATTTTTCAATTCTAATTAATATCTATTTACATGGCTTCTAGAAACTCTAACCTAACCCTGTTTACTGTTACAAAAATCCTATAAATGTTCTTTTAGAGATGTCGAAATGAGGAGATTTTTCTTTGTCCAATTTACGTATTCTATAAAATTTCTTCATTTAGACAATTGTAAAAGGAAAAAAAATCGCAAGCGAAATAGGATTTTAAAACATAAAGTAACGACACGGTTTAGTTTAAAGTGTAGTTGTGTTTGCCAATTTGTAGAATAACAAATTTACTTCATGTAAAGGATAAATCTTAGTTTTTTGTGTTTGTTGAGAATTGTATTGCGTTCTTGATGATGTTCTATTATTACGTTAGTCCACCTATATAACTGCAATAAAAAATTTAAAAGCGATTCGGCGTTTATTAGGTTTTACTGTTTTAGTATTATTTTTCCACTTCTAATAATTTTAAAAATTTTTGAATAGACTACAATAATTATGTAATTAAACAAAATAATAAAACATTTTACTGTTAAATAAAATGTATATTTAGTAAATTTTGCCAAATTTTACAAGAAAAGGTTCCCTAAGTATATTACAATTTTCTAAATTTAAATTAAAATAATATATATTAAAAAAATTATTGCGTCCCGCCTGAGGCGCTTTTGTCCCGGGTTTTCATTTCCGAAAACCCGGAAATAGATTTTTTAAAGTTGGCAACCCTAGTTACTGTGCTGCTGAGCTGTAAAAGAGAGCTAAAATCCTGAACTTTACTTAAGTAATAGGGAACGTTCTTTTGTTTTTCTGCTTTATAAATGAGAACCCTGTGGGTAAGAGATCATGATTGAGTCGACACAATCAATTAGTTTTTTATACTTCTTATAAATGCAAATAACGAAAACTGTTTAATGACTGAAACAGAACCTCTACTGATCGATTCGATATTTGTGATCTTAAAAGCAAAGTTGGGACTCCACGTGAATACTTACGACAAAGTTCACAACCGCGCACCAGCAGGGGTACGTGCATTGCAGTTTGGGAAACATTTTTAAAATGTCTGAATTACACAACATTTTTATGTGTGCTTTTATTTTATATTAATTCTTGGCTTAAGATTTATTATTTATCGCAATTATTGGGTATTATGTATTTGACGTTATTAAATTTACCGTAGTTGCTACTCGAATTTGCATCACAACGAAGTAGGCTACAGGAATATATTAAAAATTTACCAAAGCTACGAACTACGTTTATTAACTTTTACCTTTTAACAACTTCGATTGGCCGCACTTTAGACAAATCCACAGCATGGCGCGGTATTTAATAATAAACAAAACCACGTTATGTTAGCATAGGTTAAACGCAATAAGAGGGTCATAACACGTCGAAAATTTCTTGTGCCACCTGGACATCACCAAATTTTCATAAATCCTAGCATCGAGGGAAACATGTGGCACAGCCGCGTCGTCGAAACTTTCAAAACGTTTGAGCGCACCACTATTTCCGCGAGCCTCCAGACGACCTCGACACATTCAAATAAACTGATTATGCAATCAGGCGGAGCGGAACGATCACGTTAGTCACTAGAACGGGGACTGGGGACTCACCTTTATCCTCTTGTCGGATCCGGTCTTCTTCAGCGGCGGTCGGTCGGACGGCGTCTGAGTTTTCTCCACCTTCCCCTGGGACAGCTTCCGGAGCGGCGGCGGCAACCATTTCCGGCTGAAAAGACAAAGGGCATTAGCGGGTGCATTCCAGGACAGCGCAGGCATTGCAACGGAGCGGGCAAAAATAAACAACCGCGACAGTGCTGTTCGGCTAAAGGGATATTTACAAAAGGCAGTGGTTTAAACGGATTTTTGGGGATTTTAAGTCACCACACAGGCGGCCTTCAAGTAAAATGGTTTTACATTTTTCAAATTGAATTGTAAATAAATAAATTACAGAACAAGATGCCTACAGTATTCTTTAGCAGTAAAGTTTGTGCAGTTGATGTTAGATGGCGCTGACAAAGTGTCAACTGAAACACGCACGCAGGCAGACGGAGCATACGCTTATATAAGTATAAGGATTTTTTACAAACAGGCAGAACTCGTTTCATAATGACTAAGTCCTAAACCTAACAATACTCTGATACATTTTTCTAACCACCCCATGGCGAGGGTAGGTTGTAAGTGGCAGATACTGGTTCTATTTACTTTGAAATATTTCCTCGTACCAACAAATTTTGATGTTTAGACATTTATTTGTATTAAAACAGTGTTAATAAAATCTTCAAACCATCGCATAATCTTTATAGGTCTGGCCTTTCGCGAATGAATTAAAATAATCATTTAGTAAAAAACAATCCAAACAATTAATTATTGCATTCCACTAAATACATAAAAATTTTGATATTTATTAATTACAACCCGCGTATTTATTCATCAAGTTTGATGGAACGTTTTCCTTTTTGTCGATCAACTAAAACTCGTCATTACATAACAAAATTCTTGAGAACATTCTAATAACTTTACATACTGTCTAGTATCTATCAATTTAGCTGATAAAAATAAGCAAAGAGCGCGAATTGATTTAAATTCAAAGAATTCCAACACCGCTCAATGAGCAGCACTTTAAACTATTTGTATTGCTAACCCTGACAGACAGTGATGACTGATGATGTTTTGGTCTAGAAAGGTCTCGTCCAAGATATCCGCAGGTAGAAATTTCACCCTTGAACAATACGACTCTGACAAAATGGTAACGGTTATAGATGTGTTCAGTTCCTTGATGAGAAACAGCATTTTCAGCGGGCACACTCACTATGTAGGATATATCCAGATCGTGATTCATCCTTCGTTATCCTAGTTCCAGGTTGGATAGGAAGAACGAGCGGTTTTTGCCCGTTTTATGTAAAATTACTTGAGTAATTCACGAATGTATACTTTCTGACAGGTGGTGATGCCACTGGAGTCTTGGTAAATCTCAATTCCAATAATTTTCAGCTGGAGTTATTTGTCCGCATCGATCCTGATGTTGGCATTGTGGCGGCAAGCGCTCTTGTACTTTCTTCGCTGATTGTTGGTACTTGGTCCCAATGTCTGTCAGCGCTAAGATGCACGTCCTTATCAGCCCAATTTAGATCTCTGGGGTAAGTGCACGTGGTAATTTTAGCTTGCTTTCTGATTCTTGCCGAATTGGTTTAACTTTCGGGGTATTCCTAGTTGCTCTGGTACAAGTACACGTACAGTTCTTTCTGATCCTGTATATTTTATGCCATATGCTGCAGTGTTGACCGGTTTTGTTGTCCGACTTGATGCTTGGCCAAAAGCCTTTAATCGCCGTCAAATGACTTCCATTTAGTCGTGCAGGTAGCTATGATGGCATTTTGTAATTTTGTGAGTTGTGCTACTGTTCGTCGTTAGACTTCTTCAAATTCTCTAGGAGATTATTTTGCTTCTTGTGCCGAGTGCCAGCGTCTTCGATTGAAGTCATTCAAGTTACGTCGAACGTCACCTTTGTCTATCTACATTTTTAATTATATATTTATCTATGTTATGTGTTTGCGATTCTGCTGGCCGTTTTAAGATGGGGAATCTGTGATAGTAGTTATAATAGTGTGACTTTTGGGTGCACCCTGCTGAATGAGCGTTTTAATGATGTTAAAGCTAACCTTATTTTGATATTATTTGCTAGTATCTTAGTATAGGTTTATTTAGTGTTCAGCACGAGTTTGATTTCGAACGCATTATTTATTTCCACAAAATAGCATAAATAATGGCAGAGCTTTTGTAAAACTCTGTTATTTATTATAATTTTGATTTTATCAGCTATTTCTGCATAAAGGGAGATATGAATATGTTTTTCCACGAGGATAACACGGTTACAGGCCGAGGGCTCTGGCCCGAGGTCTGTAAGTCAGAGGCCCGAGGTCTGTACGTCAACCGAAGGTAAAAAAACATGAATATATCCAGTGGTGCATACAATATTGTATTTACTAACATATTAGTAAAATAGTATGACATTTTAAAATGTGATTAAGTAATATTTAAATTGCATGAATGTATGGTTGCTAAACGTTGTTTATAGTTGCATGGTTACCTTAGGCTTTCATGAAAATGAGGAAAATAATTTGAAAAATCCCCAGGGAGTAGCTTTTCATATTTTGTATCTATGACAAAAATGAACAATATCATGTTGCTAGTAAATAAAGAAATATTAGTATCATTTTTACAAAAAAAATGTTTTCTATCAAGTACACCAAAATATGTAAATAAATACAAACATCCTGGCAGTTGTCAAAAAATTTTGGATTTTAGATTTTAGGGTGGAAAGTTCACACACACGTTAAGACCGACCTCCAAGTCACATGTGTGTATATGTTTAGGTGTGATCTTCTTACTCTTCCTCATAGATAGCATTCAAAGCAGAGCGATGATTGTATTCATATATTTCCTTAAACCATTTCATTCAACAACAAAAATCGTATTTTTTGTCTAATTTCCTTAAAAATATGGAAGATATACTCAGTGGTGTATTGGAGCCGGCTCGCACCGGCTCAACGAGCCGGTACCTGTTTTTCCCAGACGGCTCGCGAGCCGGCTTTAGAGTGATTTCTGAATTCGTAAATTGCAAGAGATTCGTTTTTATATGCAGTTTTATCTGCAAGGACAGCACTACTCTTCATTGAATTACAAGAAATAATAATCTGAGCAACTGTAAACAGCTCTCAGCAGGTGATTTGCACGTTATCACCTAACTACCTGCTTGGGGTTGATTGATCGTTTTGTAGCCGGGCCGGTTGGTCTATATAGGCATTCACGAAGAAAGTATTGTAATCGCGAACAAATCACCTTCCGAGATTCCTTCAGATCTTCACGTTTCAGAGTGCCTAGATGAAGAAAAACAGGTTTTCTCAAGTCCGTCTGGCTGTCTGTCTGTATGTCTGTCTGTCTGCCTTTTGGCAGTATAGCTCAAAAAGTATTTGTGGGAGGAAGGCGATATTTTGCATACATATTATATATGTACCAGAAATAAAACCGGTACAATTTCATACAAATATATACAGGGTCAGCAGCTTAAAAAATAAAAAAAAATTATATTTGCGTTAAGTGGAAAATAGATTAAAGTAGTAATTTTCACATAGACCAGGCCTTACACTTGACGAAAATAGAACCCAACAAATACACGATAAGGTCGCAAAAAATTCAAAAAGTTTCCACAATAACACCCTTCGCTTAAATACACCCGCAAGTCGCACACCTCAGCGAGCCTGTATAACGCAGTTAAATCTATCTGACTATCGACGATTGTATCCGCAGATGATGTTGATCGAATCCCAAACCTTGAAATAGACGGGAAACGCATATTTGGGCAAAGCATCGACGTATATCGTAAAAACTATTGCACATAAATATATACATTCTGCGTATATGTTTAAAAATGAACAAAGAAATGTTTAGTGAAAGAATTATCTGCATTGGTTTATTGATGTAAAAAATATAATTAATTTTCTTAAGACATTCCCGGCGTGAAGGTTAAGCCAGCTGAAACCCGACGATACCAACAGTTCTCCGTAGAGTTGTAAAGAATTGGTCAGTAGCATTTGTTCGCAGTCGCAAGCGCCGCGGTTCAAATCCCTACGGTAACAGATTTTTTGTATTTGAAAATTTATTTAATTTATTATTAATTTTATTTTTAAAATTATTTTGTTTCACGATGTCGACTAAGGAAGTTCTGGGTAAAACCTTTTACAGATTTTTTTATAGGTAACTATTAAAGAAGATCCCTTTGTAATGAGTTGCGAAAGAAAGCAAACCTCGTTGAAGTCTTACTTTTTAAAACGAGTGAAGCTGGTAGATGATAACAATGAAACGGACAATAGGCCAATCGAAGTTTCTGAAAGTGCATCACCGCCAGCTACAAAGCTTGACTCTTTTGTGGAAGTTTCGAATGATGCGAAGACATCTACGGAAATCAAAGAAAATGCTGCAAAACCTTCTTGACCAATATATGGCTGAAATGGGAGAGAGCAAGAAACGTACTTACCCGTGGATTGTCAGCAAAGATAAAAAAATTGGAAGCATAAATGTACGACTTGAAAATATATAAATATATTTGACTATGTAAAAACGTTTATTAAAATTATCGAGGGGGGGGGGGGTCGCCACATGTGCGAGCCGGTACCTAAGTTTTTACCAATACACCACTGGATATACTTCACTAGCTTGTAATTTTGGTTGTCAATTTGATCATGTATGCGACGTATTTTCTGTATGTACATAACATGATTTATATGTTACGCTAGTAAATGGGTTTTCTGGTTTTTGTTTGGATAACGCCTACGGCGGTTAGCTTTCTTTACAAAGCGTTGCGATTACGTAATTAGCAATGCGCTTCGTTATCTCAAGGTCTTTGGATAAACGCGGCGTCGGTGGGTTATGTAACAGGATCTAGCTCTCTGGAGTGCTTGAGAACTCCGTTAATTTACGGTTGATCTTCGCTTTTCGGTGTCAAGACGAATATTTAAGTCTATTCCATATTTTTCTGCCCAGTTCCCACGGTGGGCGGGGAAAGGGGGGTACAATTCCTTATTCCCGTATGCTATTTAATCTCGTAAATCTGTAGTATTAAATCATATTTTGATATTAAAATAATTTCACTCTTGCATTGCCATTGTTAGAACACAACGAACCTCGTCTTTTAGTCGTTTTGTTACAACGCAAAGCCCAGTTTAGCGTAATTTTAAATTGTTGCTTGATTTCCAATTTTTTGCATTTTGAGATGACTTCGAAGACCCAGTGCTCGAGTCTTTGTTTCTTATATTGATTATATGGCGCCTGGCACTTACGCTTATTTCTACTCGCGCTTAATTGCTGCTTACTTAAAGCTTCGGTCATTGATTTAACTTCTGATATTTTTCTTTATTGAAACTTTGCTTCTTTTTAGTTTACCTTATAAGCTGAGGCCCTGTATAGTAAGTTAAGACTATTTTTTGTCCTTGTTGGCAACTAGCGCCCACTTTGTTTCTTTTTTAAAATTTAATAACCTTAAGAGCCGTCACGTAATCCTTACCCATGGCCATAAATCTCGCCAATTGTAAACATCCCTGAGCTAAGTGATAGAAAAAGGTGCTTCAAACTAAGCTCGAATATATTAAGTTAACAAGAAGACAATAGAACTTTTAGAATGTAATTCTGTTCTACAGCACAGTGACACAGTTCTTGGGAGCAAATTACGTAAAGGTATCGTTACGTAAAAAATTCTCTCGTGTATTTTATTACTCAATGTAGAGGCTACAGGAATTTGCAGCATGAGCTTTCAAACAACTCATGGACATTGTAATCCTTCGAAAAATATGGACGCCCGAGGCCGCTCATTGTCTGGGAAAGCAAGCAGGGCGAATGGGACAATGAGTGTTCGCGTTTACTGTGGCTGTTTCTATAATATTGTACTTGAATTTGTTTGAATATTAAAGTAGTCTTGTTAATTTATACAGTTCTTTTATTTATGTACGTGAGAGTGAAGCAACAAGCAAAAAACTTAAAAATTAAATATATGAGAACTTTCCATAAATCGGCGTAGTAATCGTTTTAAAATTTATGTCTTATCTCACTCACAATGCCTATTATGGTCATTTATTATTAGAAAAAGTATTGTAATTTAACTCTTTGATGAATTTTGTATTAAATTGAAGAGAGAATGTACGTATTGATTCATTCTTTAATAAATGTTAAGAAACAGGGACATGACGTTCCAATTTTAGTCAATTTTGCACCGTCAGAGGTAAGTCTACTATTTTAAAGTACACTGTTAAACATAATGCCTGAGTGTACAAGAAATAATCTCTGGTATTCTGTAACCACTTATCTGACAGGCGATTAGTCACCGTTTTACTTTTTTGGACAGTCAACTAGGTTGGACAATTATTTTAAAATACTGCAGTAATTTGGGTATTTTTGAATTTTTCGACTTATCTGTTGAATTAAAACCTTGCTGGCCATGTCTGTTGATTGTGCTTGCTTCTACACAAGAAAATAATACAATATTAATTGTGGAAAGGTTGCATTTGCATATTACAGCTATATAAAATAATAGCACCCACATTAGTCAAATTTTTAAGAAATTGGCTACGCATAGAAGTTGTTTATATTCCTACAATTGGACAAATAAGCGATCTTCGCCCCAGAATTTTTATTCCGGATGTAATTTACTAACAAAATACGAAAAATGAGACTAAAGTAATACTATGTACATACTTAATAGAACCCTGAAGATCGAATCTGCTGCAAATATCCAGAACTATAATACTATTTGAAACCCACCAAGAGTGCATTACGAAAAAAAAAATCAATTCTTTACCTTGGGGACTTGCAGCAGGCGCAGTGCTTCCGGAAAAACTGCTTGAGTTTTCCCATTTCCAAATTCTATCGGAAAACTCGCTTCACACCAGCACTTAATTAACCACACTGCAGCTTATCAGCACACATGACAACTCTTATTGTCGCCAGATAAGATTAAGAAATCGAGTCGAGCATGCCTTGTAATGGTCGCGTAATTGTTATTAACGCCGAACCACACAATTTGCGACACCCACTGCAATTTTCTGGAAATTCTGGGCGAGAATATCAATGACGGACGGTGCGGGTCCCGAGTTGAAATGGTCGTTCGCAATTATTTAACTGATGGCTCGTGGGTTGCGCAACGAGCGGATTGTCTTGTTTACCTTATTATGCGATTTTTGGAACTGCGATGAGTAACTGAGATAAGCTTGTTCTACTACTTCTAGAGCACTTTGTGATTTATTTTGCTGTGCTTTACAGTGAACTCTTTAAAGGCAGCTTTGCACAATTGCGCGATTATTGCTAATTTAATTAAACGAACAAAAGGTTGGTCCTAAATTTTTAATATACAGTACTTGGCAATGAGTGTAAGTAATCCTGAACGATGATATCGAGAACTTAATTGTTACGTTTCCTTTCTTTGTGCAAGAAAATTGTAGTAGGCGTTATCCCGCATGAAGCTTCAGGTTTATTTTCTAATATAAAACACTTTAACATTAAAATGTTTTAAAATATTTAATATAAATTCACCCCTGGCTAGCGGCAATGACTTTTAAAGAAAAGCTCAACCAACAAAACCACATCGACTTCAAAAGGTAGAATATGAAAATCTTGTAATCGAATACAAACGCGAGACAGGAAAGTAATGGGAGGATAAAACTCAAAATACACTGGTATTTTGTATAAATATTCAGCATATTTATATAACTGGTGTATTGAATTTCTCAAAAAAAAAGTTATTTTTATAAAACAGCTCCACCAAGAAGTAGTTGTAAATTCTGTTCTTCTTCTCCAGCCATATTTCGTCCAACTCCTGCATTTACTTCCACTATTCCCCGTCTGCAAACGTTTGATATTATATCCTCATCGCATCCATTGTTGAATTATGGCATTCCATCTACACTGACCGAATACCGGGATTTTCAGTTGTTGGGTACGCTTTTATTCTTTAGACTGTACCTAATTTTTACGAACGCTCACATCCTACAGAGAATGCCCTGACAGTGGCATCGTGGTACTATACGCCGTGACTACTGAATCCTAATTAGGTTGGTCGCAATTCAGCCGACGAATTAGAATGTGCATAACCTTCCCTTATGGGGGAGATCTCAAAATTCGTATACGCTAGAAACACACCTGCGTAAACACACACAGAAACACAGTACCCGATGCAATTCAAAATCCGAACAGGTATAATTATTCTAGCTGCGAGGGGGAGGGGAGGGTAAACGTGCAGGAAATAATTGGCGTGCAGGATTTATACAGTAAAAAAGCCATGACAACGTAATGTAGTTATTATAATACCGACACGAAGGCGAGGTTACAGTTTGCAGCAGTGAGATTTGTGAGAGCTCCAGCTCCCAAAGGTTCGCCCGGTACGATAGAAAACCAACCTGAAGGAAGCTGGTCCGGGAAGAATGTAACTCAGAGGAGTCGAACAGCCCCAAAAATATTCAAGTATTTGGCGAATGCTAGAATCAATCCTGCGGGACTTTAGTTAACTAAATTATAATGTAATGCAGTTATTATAATACCGACATGAAGGCAAAACAGGGTGGCACTTTGAAGCGGCGAGGTTGGGGAAAGCTCCAGCTACTAAAGGTTCACCTGGTGAGGTAGAAAAGAAGCTAACATCAGACCTTGGGAGAAGCTGGCCTACGGAGAAGATCGCCTGGACAGTAGAAATGCTGGAAGAAACTTGGGGCAGAGCTGTCCCACGAAGGAAGTCGCATGAGCGGCAGAAACGCTGGAATTGAATTAGCACCGAGCTGGTCGTAATTCTGGAGGAGTTGAAAAATCCCAAAAGCAACGCATTCAAGTTTTTAGCGAATGCGAGAATCGAGTCTGAACGCAATCGATCCGGCGGGAGTTGGTTAACGACAAGGACACCCTCCAACAGTGAATATCCAACCATAACAGATGAGGCTCCACAGCAAAAAATATCGGATTCGCCACGACACACGTCCAGTCTGTTTGTGCGTGTCCTGCCTTCTCTTCTTCAGCCAAATATACAATAACACCAGCCGTATCCAAGAAGGTAATCAGCCGCGTGAAAATGTTTAGTTCCCGAGCAGTCTTTCAGCCCTAGGTGGTATTCGGGACTGAAGAGCGAAGAGCCACATCTGCATCTGCTCGTTGCTGCTTAGCGTTTGCCTCAAACATCCCCGCTCGCAAGATGAGGTCATTGGCGTACGTGTGGAATTCTACGCCGGAGAAAATTACATACAAGTGACACGCCTTCTTCACTGATGTCATTTTCAGTGGCTATATTCGTTGTTTCCCATTTGCTACTCAGCAGGATCTCCCTGTTAATCCGCTTAGTCTATCCATATTGTTTAAATTGATTTCTATATGCTTTATCAAAATTGTGCCATACTATCTTGCAATAGATTCCTCGATAATTCCTACCTATCCTTTTGTTACCTTTCTTATATATTGACTAACATTTGGGAAATTCCTTGTGGTGTCTTTTGATTCAGCTAACCTTTTCTTTTTAATTTTAATTTTAATTCTATATCAACTCCTTCAGCTATAAGTCTTCCTATATTGTTAGTGTTTACATTCTCTCCTATTAGTTTCAAATACTATTTAAATTTGATTTATTGGAAGGATGTTACCTTTTTCTCTTAAGACTCTTTCTAATATTTTTACAGCTTTCCATACTTCCATAACTTCTGCATATCCTACGGCGATTATCTTCTTACACGCTACAATTTCATTCTTAACTTCATATTGAGTAGTTGTATTTTTTTCGTTTTCTACCTTTTATTGTACACACGTTTTTTAATGTTAATTTTTATTTTATCGTTTTACAAACCACCCTTATATTGCTCTCATAAAGCTGATATAGCTTCAGCATTCATTAAATATTCTTATATTGTAAAAAACCCTCAACCACGAGGATTGTTTTAAAGTGTTTATTTTATATTTAGTTACTTCTAATGGCTTATCTCACTCATTATTCTGTAAGCCTTGCAAATGTGTTCTACAATTCAGCACTATGCTGTGCTTAGCATGAGGTAGTCCAAACCACATTCTGGGCCACTGCAAGTTTTTATATCTGTAATTTTCCACTTTGAATTCTGACTTTGAATACGATAGTATGTAGACATTTCCTTATTAGGAAATACCTTTTCCTATTTTTAAAGAAAACTAGGCCTGCTAAGTAATTATTTTATGTATTTTGATTTCATATAACTTTACTTTATCGACGTTTTGTGCATAACCAGCATAACCAAGCAACTACTGTTGCTTGCAAATCATTTATAAATTTGATCATTATGTGTATATTCTTGAATTTACATAACGTGGTTTATTCGACTCTTGGGATGGCAGTCGGGTTTCAGGTTCAGATGGCGCCCATGGCGTTAGGCGATAATTTTGTGCAGTTATGAATGCGCTTCGTTATCCAAGGGCCTTTGCGATTACTGTCACGTCCGCAGGTTACGTTTATAGCTTTGTGGAGTGCATCAGCGCCCTTTAATTAGAATTATCTTCGCTTATCGATTCAGGCGATAATAGTTATTTTATTTGCTTGCCTAACTCCACATATTATTTCACGTTATGACTTTGTTGTCAGAATTATATATGATAACTGAATAATTGTATTGGTTTATTTAAATATTAGAACTACGTATACATTTTCAGTGTTTCAACAGGAATGGCCAATACTTTAGATGTTTAGATGATAGTAAACATCATTTTAAACAAAAAAGTTGATGTAAACATGTGCCGTATTCATGAACCTTCCAAAATTTGTATAGGACGAGATCTAACGTTTGACACAAAAAGGCAGATATCATAATGTTAGGTTTCTCATTAGCGCGATTCAAAAGTTGCTTAAGCAACGGCACTTATTGTTTTAATACGGTTGTTTCCATAATTAATGTTACTATTGGACACCGAAGTTGATAATATATTCAGCCTTAAATTACATATCCACGTAGCTTTGATCGAATACTAACTTATTTTCTTGAAGTTTTAAAAAAATTCAACGTTCGGCTATAATGAGATTTCTGGAGAAGCGGATCAAGTCGAAAAATAACCGAAAACCAGTTTCATTAGTTCCAATGCGGCCAATAAGATTTCTTTACTTTTGTCGTCACAGATATTTCCTTTGAACTTAAAAAAAAATAAAGATTGTTAAAGCTGCTCATCGCAATTAATGTATGTAGATTTAACCGTACAAGATATTCCGACTATCTAAACCAAGAGAATTCAATTTTAGAAACTTTGGTCTAAATTTAGTAACTCGTATATTAATTTCCATTGGGTAGAAATAACGGCATTTCAACATTCACGGCTCGGGAAAACAATTTTCGCATTCGAGGAAGGGCTGCTGTGTCGCTAATAAAACCAATCAGCTTGCCATTTTCACAACAGCCCCACCACGCACTCTTAATTTGCAAGGCAACGTGCAATGAAGCAGATGAGATAATAAGGAGCCATGACTCGCAGAATGCACTTCGGCGATGTTTCTCGCGCATTTCCTCAACCTTGAAGAGGCTAATTATTCACTGGAACTGATGTGAGGCCGGCTTCCTGCATGCAGCTCCATTGAAATGAGCTCTTGCAAAAGATACGTACGGAGTCTGTTTAGCTGATAAGTCCGACAAGAACAGGATTTTCGAAACGAACTTGAAATTTCTCCTTAATGCTAATGCTTATTTGTGCCATACATATTTCTGTGGTATTTACAATTCACCATTTGCATTGTAAAGTTTATCGAATTGGTATGGAAACCTTTTTTATACAATATTAAAGTGATTTAAAACTTGAAATTAGGTTTAGCTTGAATTAATCCTCTACTACTACACTATGTTCCCGTTTGAGACCACAATACTGTTACCTTATGGGAACCGTTTAGCAACTCTGAAGTACAACTATCCGGCAATAGGTGGCGGTATGTTTGTAATAAAAAAAAATCTTTCTAATGTGCTGTCCAGTGTTGCCATACGTACGGTAATTTGAACAAAAATATGGCATACGGTCCATAATCAAGTGCAGTACAGTATTAATTTGAGTTAAACAAAATTTGTAAATATCAATAGGCAACCACTTAATTATGGTTTTTCTGCCCTCGAGTGAATGGTAGTTAAATATATACAAAAAGGACGATATTATTGGTAATATGTTCTACTCCTTTAAAATGATACGAAATTTTAAAAAGAAAATTAAATAATCCGAGGTCATAAAAGGGGAAAAAAACATTTGGCGTCATTCGAACAGTCGATAGCAAAGTGTCTAATGTTCATTATTGATAATAGTGATACTAGTGAACCGCAAAAGGCTAAAAACACTCACCGGCCACAAATATGCTACGAATACTTATCAATTTTCAACAAAAAAAATTTTTTAAATCCTTGTTTACAATAATCACCCGTTTTGAATAAAATATTTTTGAAATTTTAGCTTATCTTAGCTTAGGCAGCCAACGTATACAGATTCGCTGAAAATTTCCTCTATCGTTACACCACGCGCGCGAGCGGGGAGACTGCATTTGATCTTCCGTCGGAGTTTACAATTCAAGCCAGCATGTGGCTCCCGATTCCTGTGTTGCCGCATAGACGGCTCGGTCGTTCAGCATACAATTCGGAGACTGCGAGGTGCAGTATAATGAGCGGGAAATGGCTAGTTACGTAATGCAGGGAATAATATCGTTGAGTCACGTCTTTAATTACGGTCAAACCGGATATATACAAGGTTTTCCCGACCATATAACCAATTACGGAGTGTACTATCGGGCCAAAAGTGCCGTATGAATTGGATCACTTTCTCTTTCACGCACAGTGGATTTGTTTGGCTATTCCATAATTTCCACACACGCAACCTGAAATCGACTGCTATCTTCCTCGGCTGTTTCATCGCATCAGCTTTTGAGTTGGACCCCATCGTTGAGGCCGAACATTTACAGCATCTCCACGTTCTGCCCGTTCTCTCTGTCTTGGGTTTGTGACGACGCTCTCCGAGGGCCAAATACCTACAGCTACCCATCATGTTCTGCCAACTGATTAAATTACGGTAATTGAAATTACATTGTACATCGTAGTGAGTGTTCTGAACGCTGAACTATTAGTGTTGCGTTTTTAATTATTGAATGGTTCGAGTTGGGTTTTCTACGCTTAGCATATAGAGAATCGTTAACCCCCCCCCCCCCCCATAAAAGTCACGATTCATTAAATTATTATTGGCCTTTCAGGCATTTGCTCAATAAATAATTAAAATCATACGTAGCTTTTGTATTCAATAGATGTTTTATCCTATTTCGCGTTTACTTTACTGTATTCTCCCTATGTTCTGTTAATAATTGTATAGCAGTTAGCAGGTAGCTCCTAACGACGAGCAAATGTGAATCCAAGTACTAAATCTGTAGCGCTAAGGCACCGCAATTTCTAAGTCCCTTTCTAGCCCCAAAGTATCGTTTGGAGAGCTTATCCTACTGTTTCGACTGACCCACTAGCCGGGTTAACTTGATGCAGGGCATCTGTGTTGGGGAAATGTAACTATTAAAAGTAATCGTCCATCAGATTTGACCGTCCGCCATCACTCCGGAGGAGCTTATTGTTCAAGTACAGTCAAGCAACAAACTACTGTTCTGTCCTGAAACACAATGGAAAAATTGGAAAAATTCAAACATGACAACTTCTTCCTTTGTATTAAGGAGGACGATTACAATGAGAAACATTATTGAATTTTCATCAGATGCACACAACT
>OW679199.1:129178151-129229920 GCA_940337035.1 Agriotes lineatus
GTTGAATTCAGACTGTTTATTCCGGGAGGGAAAATGAAACATCGGGGGGGTATTTTTACCTATTCTCGCGCAATCCACCTATTCTTTTATAGATACAAAAGACATGGACATGAAGTGGTAATGTTTCCGGCGGGGGAGGGGGAGGGGTTGTATTGCCCGGGGGGAATCCCCCCCCCCCCCGATCACCCCATGGATTCAACAATGTTTTTAACAGTACATTTTACAATTTCAACAGACCAGTGGCGGATCGCTATAATGAGCCAAGAAGCCATGGCTCTACCATAACAAACTAGTCATTCAAAAATGCATTTATTCTGAAAGACTAATTTGTTTGCGCTCATTTTTCATCATTCTTCTCATTTTAAAGCTTAAACTTTGATTTCATAAATATAAGCTGTACGGTAAAGCTTGCTTTCCCGAACGCATCGTGCCAGATCAAACCGGCTCCCAGCTTTTCAACAGTCTATAGCCTGCAGCGGGGATAGAGCGGCAAGAAGTAGGTCCAAAGATAAGGATATTTTAAAATTAACTGGGAGCCAAGCTCACTTAGGCTCAAGCTTCAAGCAGCCCCAGTCTGACCTGAGCATGCGGTAACGCGAGCGCGTCGATATTTTGATTACCTTTTCGCATGTACGCTGACTTCATCGAGTTTAGATGAAGGAGGGACGTTGCACGTTGGGGTTTTCGTAAAATAATTACGATTAGCATTTTATTATACTCATAATTAATGATAAATTGTCATACATATTAAACTAATATACGTCAATCACGCATATATCTATGTATTTTTTGTGCTGAGTTATACACGAACGGTTCAGTTTATTGTATTTTATTAGCCTGTAAAGCTTGGATTTTTTTACTATGCTAACTTTGTGCGGGGTGGATACTGCGTTTTACGTTGGGTGGTTGGCTCTACCACCAAAATTCTCCACGACCCGCCACTGCAACAGACATTTAATAAAACTAATTTAAATGCAACTACAGTTACGAAACGTCGTGATTGTGATATAACATCTATAACAGCCGTTTAGCTCATAATGTTCAATGTTTACTTTAATGTGACAATTGTAATCATAGAAATGACCGATTTTAAAGAAAAAAGGATGTCCTTCACTTCGGAACCTCCTTAAAGGTACTTTATACAGGGTGTTATGAAAATGAGTGCAAATATTTTAACAGGTGATAGAGTTCACCAAAATGAACAACTTTTCTAGTTATCGTTTTTCATTTAACCGCATATTTTTTCAATCATTTATCTCCCCTAAATTTGACGAGCCGCTTGATAAGCAAATCTAAGTTAAAGGTGAACGACACAAGTTATATTAAAACTGCAAAGTTCTATCACAAAAAACATGCGGTTAATAACTTACCTACCTCAATCGATAAGGGACGTTGGTGACCAGATGTGAACTATAGGTTTTATCAGTATCTATGCAGTTTTTGTTGGTTTTCATATTAAAGAAATGTTTTTTTGTATTTTGTGCGTTTAAATTAAAATATTATTCCATAGGCGGGTATGCATTTTTAGAGTAAAATTGTTTTGAATTTTAACTCAGTTTTGAGGGAGTTTTCAAAAAATGATAAATGGAGAAGTTGTTCAGTTAGCGAGTTCTATTACGGGTTAAAATATTTGCACTCATTTCGTTATATACGTTATAAAGGTGCGTACAGATCCAATTGGTTTCAAATTCAATGGTGGTGTTGATTTTTGTATTCCACAAAGAAACGAACT
This sequence comes from Agriotes lineatus, assembly GCA_940337035.1. NCBI lineage: Eukaryota > Metazoa > Arthropoda > Insecta > Coleoptera > Elateridae > Agriotes > Agriotes lineatus. The sequence continues at coordinate 129,179,884 of OW679199.1, forward strand.
ATTTCCCTATTAAGAAAGCTACTGTTGCTTTAATGTTTTTTTATTAAAATCTGCCCAGAGCTTTTTCAGCCTCAAATCTGCAAACTACCTGAAATTAACCATTTCAGGTCCCCTGATTTACATGGAGTTCAAACAGAAAATGGTAAAAACATCACACCACTGAAAAGGGTAAAAGTATTACTTGGCGGAACTTGGAATGCAGGCAGCTTCTTTATTTTCTGAATCTATACGACACGACGAGCCGAGTCGATTGGATTCTCTTTCGATTTACATCATTTGCAGTGCTTATTAGGCATAATCTAAGCTATTATAACCTGATCTGACTGAGCTAACATATTATGAACTAACCTAATCTACTCTGACCTACGTTAACTTAGCTAAACGTAGTCTAACCTAAACCTACTTAAATTACCTAACGAAACATAACCCAACCAAAATAAACCTAATATTTTAAACTAAACGTTTTCGCGGCCTGAAAGTAGTGACAACGAAACGTAATCTAATCTAACCCTACTTAAATTACCTGTGCTTCACCCTCGTAATTAATTAAATAATCAAGGAGTAATTCCGTTGTTGAGACGCATATTTAATCGTGGTTAAAGATGGCAATTGCACCAAAAATGAAGTCGCTGATTGGCTAAAACTAACTTTTACACTGTGACCCAAAGCAGCTAATAACTCATTTTAGTAACATAATTTACATGCTGGTTTGTTGTCTCAGCTATTAAAATAATTTTGATTAAGTGTGGGAAGAAATATACAGGTACCTGGATAAATTGGCTCTATCTTTTTGTAAAGGCATCACTTTAATTTTGGGAAAGTATGAAATTTAATTACTTTAAATTGCACGTATATAGCGGCGTTTGGCAGGGATTGCCCCCGATACCACTTGTGTAAGCCACGTATTAGAAATAAAGCTACCTGTCGATTAATTTGCCAGTTACAAGTATTAAGTAAAGTGAGTTCAAATAAAACCGTTATTAAGTGGCCTTGTGTCAAATAGACATTTTTGAAAGTCATGTAACTTATTTTTTATTATACCTGCATCAGAATCCCCGTTTAAAGCACGCCTGAGCGTGCGAATACAGGCGATTAAAGCTCGCCGAGCTTTAAAGGTTGTCAAGGAAACGACTGAATGCAACAACGGACATGGACGCGACAAAAACGTAAATAATTCTCGTAACTATAGTAGCAATATTATTATGCCCTTTCGAATTATCACGACAAAAATTATTTCTAAGTTTTTAGTGCGTAATTTATTTCCAGTATTGGAGGTATAATAAAAAATAGCGTAAAGTATTCGTGGATAACTGGTCTTTAAAACACTTGCTCTATTTCGCGCGTGTTTTAAAGACCTTGTTATCCACTCATACTTTAATATACTATTATAGATTGCGTATGCACACAATCTCACTTTGGCAACTGACAACTTAAATGACCGAGCGTGTTGAATTCTGGGTAGAGCGATGTAATTTGTGTATAAACACATAACCTCACTTTGACAACTGACAACTCAAGTGACTCAGCGCGCTAAATTCTGGGTAAAGCGGTGTAATAATCACCGATGCAGTCGTAAGACAAAATCTAGTTTAAAGCCCTCTTGATAACGTTTTTATTTGAACGCACGTTATGTATGACATGTGAAAGCATTTAGGTAATTGTTAAGGTTTAGATTTGAAACCCCCAACCAAGCATTTAAGTATTACTTAGGTATGGTCTGTGATGTTTTGTATATGTGTTAAGTTCTAGTCTTTATACAATTTAAATGTTTCATGGCTGGTTTCAAGTAAGGACAAGGGAGCGTGCCAGTTAGAACCACTTGGTGCCCTTTATTTTAGTTCACCATTTTCTAAGGTAAGTCAATTTCTTATTCTCTCGAGCTTAGTCGGTTGCACACTCTCGTTGTAGAACAGCCAAAAATAATATAAAGTTTTTAATAAAACCCCAACCTGTCCTAAGCTAACCTAACCTAATATAAATAAACGTAATCTAACATAACCCTACTCGACTTACCCTAACGAAATATAACATTATGATAGCGCATGTACACTAATCCTATACCATAGAATCGGTGGTCTCTTTGTATGTTTGTTCGCTCGCTATCTCCTCCGAAGATACCTGACCCATTAAATTGTATGATAACTTAAAATTTTTAGACTTAGATCGTAGGCCGGTTTTTATTTTAAAAAAAGTACGAAATAGTAAAGTAAAATTAAATTATAAAACCCTTAATGTTCATATACCATTATAGCAGCGCCTTATTCAACGAAGAATCGTTGGTTTAGTGGTAGAATGCTCGCCTGCAACGCGGGCGGCCCGGGTTCGATTCCGGACCGATGCATTTTTTTAATTTATAGTAATGAATTTCTCTTAAATTAGGGAACCGAAGCGTAGCTCGAGTGATTCACTAGTAATTAATAAAACCCTAACATGGTCTAACCTAACCAAGCCAAACTGAATCCGACCCCAACTTAACCTCATGAAACATAACCTAAACAAACTGAACTTAATATTTTTAACGACACATTTTCGCAGCCCGGGAGTGGTTCCAATTGACTCAGTTCGTCATGTGTGCCGTTGTGTCAGTTATCCACTATCGCTAAATCGTACTATAATAGCGAAAAGTTGTACAAAACGTGCTTGCAAATAAATAATTAATCGTATTTAAATTGTATATTTGAATTCACTGAATAGAGCTTCCCTGTCACCCAAGTATATAGAAATATAACAATCGAAAGATTCAAGACCATGTGATCAGTGACATTTGAGGATTTAATGCATGCAAGCACCGATTTGACACTTCTTAGCATTGACGTTCGTGGTGTAGTTTTGAATTCTCACGTTTTATGTTAAGTTTCTAACGGTTTCTAACTTACGACTTTATATATTTTCTACCCGCCAATTATTTTTTTTTCAAAGTTTGAATTGTTTAATAGCACAATTCTTTGCCGTCGAAATTAAAGATGGCTATGAATCACAATCAACAAAATTTTTGGTTCCCAAGTAACTGTAGCAGATTTAATTACAAATGTGCCTAGTTTGGGCAACGCTTGCTTCAATTCTTCACTGTTTTAGCTTAAAAGTATCATTATTTGTACTTTTCTTTTCATTTTATCCAAAATTTTAACTTTCTAATTCGCGCCCAAGCACACCAGATACTACAGAAACTACTGACTTGTTGGGGGCGGGTTCCAGGATTATCATATCAATTTGCAAAGAAATCGATACAAAAGCCCCGGCTCAAATTACGATGGCAAAGGATTGAAGGCCCTCTGAGCACTATTTTTCCCTATGATCGATACACCACTGCATCAATAGCAATTCGATTCTGAACTAAGTTCGTTGCTACTGAATTGTTATGGCACATCACTGCTACTGTTGGATTTAATTTTCTGTCTGCTAACAGTGTTCAACGGGTTGCCCATATCAGATGGTCACATGGTCTTCCACCTTTCTCGATTACTCTATATTATTTTGTTCCCAATCTGTCCCTAAATGTGCACGAGCCAAAATAAAAATCAGAAGATTAATAAATTGTAAAATGTTTCCCAAACTTACAAAATGCCCGTACTCTTTTAAAGGCATAGCTTTTATCAGCGTACACCAGTTTTGACAAAAATAATTAGGGATATGAGGGGTATTACGTAAATGTTACACAAGAGGCTCTGTTTATAAAGCCGTGACTGAAAGAATGGGGAGTGCAGGTGCAAAAGAACAATATGGTAGTGAAGTGTAACAAGTGGGAAGTGATGAAGAATGAGAAAGATTGGAACTCCTTACTAGAAACAACAGCTTCAAAATTCGACATCCTATTGTGTAAACGCAGTAATTTCAAATGAATAAATCACCCGAAATAAATGTACACAGTTGTAAATATAAACAAATCGACCAGCAAAATTGTGTTAATTGAAAGTACTTCTCAACTTGATTAAGGTTAGAAAAGTATTTTGTTGAGATAACCGGATGAAATGACAACGAGCCAATTGGAAGAACAAAGAACAGAGGTGGGAAGAGCTCGGGGTTGCAATGTAGCAGGGTTGCTGTGCTGCTGAGCTGTAAAAGAGAGCCAAAATCCTGAACTTTCCTTCAGTAATAGGGAACGTTCTTTTGTTTTTCTGTTTTATAAATGAGATTGGTTTAAAAGGAAAATAAAATAATTATAGAATGAATATTTAAAAAATATAAAAAAATTAAAGAACCCTGTGGGTAAGAGAACATGATTGAGTAGACAGAATCAATTAGTTTGTTATACTTCTTATAAATGCAAATAACGAAAACTGTTTAATGACTGAAACAGAACCTCTACTGATCGATTCGATATTTGTGGTCTTAATCTTAAAAGCGAAGATGGGACTCCACGTGAATACTTACGACAAAGTTCACAATCGCGCACCAGCAGGGGTACGTGCATTGCAGTTTGGGAAAAATTTTTAAGATGTCTGAATTACACAACATTTTTATGTGTGCTGTTATTTTATATTAATTCTTGGCTTAAGATTTATTATTTATCGCAATTATTGGGTATTATGTATTTGACGTTATTAAATTTACCGTAGTTGCTACTCTAATTTGCATCACAACGAAGTAGGCTACAGGAATATATTAAAAATTTACCAAAGCTACGAACTACGTTTGTTAACTTTTACCTTTTAACAACTTCGATTGGCCGCACTTTAGACAAATCCACAGCATGGCGCGGTATTTAATAATAAACAAAACCACGCTATGTTAGCATAGGTTAAACGCAATAAGAGGGTCATAACACGTCGAAAATTTCTTGTGCCACCTGGACATCACCAAATTTTCATAAATCCTAGCATCGAGGGAAACATGTGGCACAGCCGCGTCGGCGAAACTTTCAAAACGTTTGAGCGCACCACTATTTCCGCGAGCCTCCAGACGACCTCGACACATTCAAATAAACTGATTATGCAATCAGGCGGAGCGGAACGATCACGTTAGTCACTAGAACGGGGACTGGGGACTCACCTTTATCCTCTTGTCGGATCCGGTCTTCTTCAGCGGCGGTCGGTCGGACGGCGTCTGAGTTTTCTCCACCTTCCCCTGGGACAGCTTCCGGAGCGGCGGCGGCAACCATTTCCGGCTGAAAAGACAAAGGGCATTAGCGGGTGCATTCCAGGACAGCGCAGGCATTGCAACGGAGCGGGCAAAAATAAACAACCGCGACAGTGCTGTTCGGCTAAAGGGATATTTACAAAAGGCAGTGGTTTAAGCGGTTTTTGGGGATTTTAAGTCACCACGCAGGTGGCCTTCTAAGTAAAATGGTTTTACATTTTTCAAATTTAATTGTAAATAAATAAATTACAGAACAAGATGGCTACAGTATTCTTTAGCAGTAAAGTTTGTGCAGTTGATGTTAGATCGCGCTGACAAAGTGTCAAACTGAAACACGCACGCAGGCAGACGGAGCATACGCTTATATATAAGGATTTTTTACAAACAGGCAAAACTCGTTTCATAATGACCAAGTCCTAAACCTAACAATACTCTGATACATTTTTCTAACCACCCCATGGCGAGGGTAGGTTGTAAGTGGCAGGTAAACAACATTTTACTTACAGCCTTTGTATCGAAAATCCTAAGAAAAGTTAGTGAGCTGTAATGACGGTATGACATAGAAGTTGTGGGTTACAAAACTGAATTGCCAACTACTGGTTCTATTTACTTTCCTCGTACCAACAAATTTTGATGTTCAGACATTTATTTGTATTAAAACAGTGTTAATAAAATCTTCAAACCATCGCATAATCTTTATAGGCCTGGCCTTTCACGAATGAATTAAAATAATCATTTAGTAAAAAACAATCAAAACAATTAATTATTGCATTCCACTAAATACATAAAAATGTTGATATTTATTAATTACAACACGGGTATTTATTCATAAAGTTTGATGGAACGTTTTCCTTTTTGTCGATCAACTAAAACTCGTCATTACATAACAAAATTCTTGAGAATATTCTAATAACTTTACATACTGTCTAGTATCTGTCAATTTAACTGATAAAAATAAGCAAAGCGCGCGAATTGATTGAAATTCAAAGAATTCCAACACCGGTCAATGAGCAGCACTTGAAACTATTTGTATTGCTAACCCTGACAGACAGTGATGACTGATGATGTTTTGGTCTAGAAAGGTTTCGTCCACGATATCCGCAGGTAGAAATTCCACCCTTGAACAATACGACTCTGACGAAATAGTAACGGTTATAGATGTTTTCAGTTCCCTGCTGAAAAACAGGATTTTCAGCGGGCACACTCACTATGTAGTAGGGATGTTCCGAATATACAAAAATTCGTATTCGCGAATACGAATACCGAATACAAATACTCTTATGAATATTCGCGAATGCGAATACGAATACGAATACATGACCTTGAGTGAATAATATCAACATCAACATCGTTTTTGTACGCGCTGCAAATTTTAGAAATAGTATGGAAAATAGTATTGTTTTTTATTTAATGTTACTGAATGGTTAATATTAAAAAAAAAGTTTTATTTACTGTATGAATACCTGTTTTATATTTTTATTAAAATTCTTATCTATATTTCTATAATTTTAATGTCAAATACTCGTATAATATTCGTGTTAATTTAGGCGAATACGATTACGAATACAAATATTGAAAATATAGCGAATGCTCGCTAATACGAATACGAATATGAGTATTCAGAACATCCCTACTATGTAGGATATATCCAGACCGTGATTCATCCTTCGTTATCCTAGTTCCAGGTTGGATAGGAAGAACGAGCGGTTTTTGCCCGTTTTAAGTAAAATTTCTTGAGTAATTCACGAATGTATCCTTTCTGACATGTGGTGATGCCACTGGAGTCTTGGTAAATCTCAATTCCAATTATTTTCAGCTGGAGTTATTTGTCCGCACCGATCCTGATGTTCGCATTGTGGCGGCAAGCGCGTACTTTCTTCGCTGATTGTTGGTACTTGGTCCCAATATCTGTCAGCGCTAAGATGCACGTCCTTATGAGACCAATTTAGATCTCTGGGGTAAGTGCACTTGGTAATTTTAGCTTGCTTTCTGATTCTTGCCGAATTGGTTTAACTTTCGGGGTATTCCTAGTTGCTCTGGTACAAGTACACGTACAGTTCTTTCTGATCCTGTATATTTTATGCCATATGCTGCAGTGTTGACCGGTTTTGTTGTCCGACTTGATGCTTGGCCAGAAGCCTTTAATCGCCGCCAAATGACTTCCATTTAGTCGTGCAGGTAGCTATGATGGCATTTTGTAATTTTGTGAGTTGTGCTACTGTTCGTCGTTAGACTTCTTCAAATTCTCTAGGAGATGATTTTGCTTCTTGTGCCGAGTGCCATCGTCTTCGATTGAAGTTATTCAAGTTACTTCGAACGTCACCTTTGTCTATCTACATTTTTAATTATATATTTATCTATGTTATGTGTTTGCGATTCTGCTGGCCGTTTTAAGATGGGGAATCTGTGATAGTAGTTATAATAGTGTGACTTTTGGGTGCACCCTGCTGAATGAGCGTTTTAATGATGTTAAAGCTAACCTTATTTTGATATTATTTGCTAGTATCTTAGTATAGGTTTATTTAGTGTTCAGCACGAGTTTGATTTCGAACGCATTATTTATTTCCACAAAATAGCATAAATAATGGCAGAGCTTTTGTAAAACTCTGTTATTTATTATAATTTTGATTTTATCAGATATTTCTGCATAAAGGGAGATATGAATTTGTTTTTCCATGAGGATAACACGGTTACAGGCCGAGGGCCTCTGGCCCGAGGTCTGTACGTCAACCGAAGGTAAAAAAACATGAATATATCCAGTGGTCCATACAATATTGTATTTACTAACATATTAGTAAAATAGTATGACATTTTAAAATGTGATTAAGTAATATTTAAATTGCATGAATGTATGGTTGCTAAACGTTGTTTATAGTTGCATGGTTGCCTTAGGCTTTCATGAGAATGAGGAAAATAATTAGAAAAATCCCCAGGGAGTAGCTTTTCATATTTTGTATCTATGACAAAAATGAACAATATCATGTTGCTAGTAAATAAAGAAATATTAGTATCATTTTTCCAAAAAAATGTTTTCTATAAAGTACACCAAAATAAGTAAATAAATACAAACATCATGGCAGTTGTCAAAAAAAAACACAAATTTTAAAAACTAAAAATGAAAAATTTTTGATTTTAGATTTTAGGGTGGAAAGTTCACAAGCACGTTAAGACCGACCTCCAAGTCACATGTGTGTATATGTTTAGGTGTGATCCTCTTACTCTTCCTCATAGATAGCATTCAAGGCAGAGCCATGATTGTATTCATATATTTCCTTAAACCATTTCATTCAACAACAAAAATCGTATTTTTTGTCTAATTTCCTTAAAAACATGGAAGATATAGTTCACTAGCTTGTAATTTTGGTTGTCAATTTGATCATGTGTGCGACGTATTTTCTGTATGTACATAACATGATTTATATGTTACGCTAGTAAATGGGTTTTCTGGTTTTTGTTTGGATAACGCCTACGGTGGTGAGCTTTCTTTACAAAGCGTTGCGATTACGTAATTAGCAATGCGCTTCGTTATCTCAAGGTCTTTGGATAAGCGCGGCGTCGGTGGGTTATGTAACAGGATCTAGCTCTCTGGAGTGCTTGAGAACTGTCAGACGAATATGTAAATCTATTCCCTATTTTTCTGCCCAGTTCCCACGGTGGGCGGGGGAGGGGGGATACAATTCCGTATTCCCGTATGCTATTTAATCTCGTAAATCTGTAGTATTAAATCATATTTTGATATTAAAATAATTTCACTTTTGCATTGCCATTGTTAAAACACAACGAGCTTCGTCTTTTAGTAGTTTTGCTACAACGCAAAGCCCAGTTAACGTAATTTTAAAGTGTTGCTTGATTTCCAATTTTTTGCATTTTGAGATGACTTCGAAGACCCAGTGCTCATTATTGTTTAACAGGAGTCTGTTTCTTATATTGATTATATGGCGCCTGGCACTTGCGCTTATTTCTATTCGCGCTTAATTGCTGCTTACTTAGCGCTTCGGTCATTGATTTAACTTCTGATATTTTTCTTTATTGAAACTTTGCTTCTTTTTAGTTTAGCTTATAAGCTGAGGCCCTGTATAGTAAATTAAGACTGTTTTTTTGTCCTTGTTGGCAACTAGCGCCCACTTTGTTTCTTTTTTTAAAATTTAATAACCTTTAGAGCCGTCACTTAATTCTTACCCATGGCCATAAATCTCGCCGATTGTGAACATCCCTGAGCTAAGTGATAGAAAAAGGTGCTTCAAACTAAGCTCGAATATATTAAGTTAACAAAAAGACAATAGAACTTCTAGAAGTAATTCTGTTCTACAGCACAGTGACACAGTTCTTGGGAGCAAATTACGTAAAGGTATCGTTACGAAAAAAATTCTCTCGTGTATTTTATTACTCAATGTAGAGGCTACAGGAATTTGTAGCATGAGCTTTCAAACAACTCATGGACATTGTAATCCTTCAAAAAATATGGACGCCCGAGGCCGCTCATTGTCTGGGAAAGCAAGCAGGGCGAATGGGACAATGAGTGTTCGCGTTTAATGTGGCTGTTTCTATAATATTGTACTTGAATTTGTTTGAATATTAAAGTAGTCTTGTTAATTTATACAGTTCTTTTATTTATGTACGTGAGAGTGAAGCAACAAGCAAACAACTTAAAAATTAAATATATGAGAACTTTCCATAAATCGGCGTAGTAATGGTTTTAAAATTTATGTCTGATCTCACTCACAATGCCTATTATGGTCATTTATTATTAGAAAAAGTAATGTAATTTAACTCTTTGATGAATTTTTTATTAAATTGAAGAGAGAATGTACGTATCGATTCATTCTTTAATAAATGTTAAGAAACAGGGACATGACGTTCCAATTTTAGTCAATTTTGCACCGTCAGAGGTAAGTCTACTATTTTAAAGTACAATGTTAAACATAATGCCTGAGTGTACAAGAAATAATCTCTGGTATTCTGTAACCACTTATCTGACAGGCGATTAGTCACCGTTTTACTTTTTTGGACAGTCTACTAGGTTGGACAATTATTTTAAAATACTGCAGTAATTTGGGTATTTTTGAATTTTTCGACTTCTCTGTTGAATTAAAACATTGCTGGCCATGTCTGTTGATTGTGCTTGCTTCTACACAAGAAAATAATACAATATTAATTGTGGAAAGGTTGCATTTGCATATTACAGCTACGTAAAATAATAGCACCCACATTAGTCAAATTTTTAAGAAATTGGTTACGCATAGAAGTTGTTTATATTCCTACAATAGGACAAATAAGCGATCTTCGCCCCAGAATTTTTATTCCGGATGTAATTTACTAACAAAATACGAAAAATGAGACTAAAGTAATACTATGTACATACTTAATAGAACCCTGAAGATTGAATCTGCTGCAAATATCCAGAACTATAATAGTATTTGAAACCCACCAAGAGTGCATTACGAAAAAAAAATCAATTCTTTACCTTGGGGACTTGCAGCAGGCGCAGTGCTTCCGGAAAAACTGCTTGAGTTTTCCCATTTCCAAATTCTATCGGAAAACTCGCTTCACACCAGCACTTAATTAACCGCACTGCAGCTTATCAGCACACATGACAACTCTTATTGTCGCCAGATAAGATTAAGAAATCGAGTCGAGCATGCCTTGTAATGGTCGCGTAATTGTTATTAACGCCGAACCACACAATTTGCGACACCCACTGCAATTTTCTGGAAATTCTGGGCGAGAATATCAACGACGGACGGTGCGGGTCCCGAGTTGAAATGGTCGTTCGCAATTATTTAACTGATGGCTCGTGGGTTGCGCAACGAGCGGATTGTCTTGTTTACCTTATTATGCGATTTTTGGAACTGCGATGAGTAACTGAGATAAGCTTGTTCTACTACTTCTAGAGCACTTTGTGATTTATTTTGCTGTGCTTTACAGTGAACTCTTTAAAGGCAGCTTTGCACAATTGCGCGATTATTGCTAATTTAATTAAACGAACAAAAGGTTGGTCGTAAATTTTTAATATACAGTACTTGGCAATGAGTGTAAGTAATCCTGAACGATGAAATCGAGAACTTAATTGTTACGTTTCCTTTCTTTGTGCAAGAAAATTGTAGTGGGCGTTATCCCGCATGAAGCTTCAGGTTTATTTTCTAATATAAAACCCTTTAACATTAAAATGTTTTAAAATATTTAATATAAATTCACCCCTGGCTAGCGGCAATGACTTTTAAAGAAAAGCTCAACCAACAAAACCACATCGACTTCAAAAGGTAGAATATGAAAATCTTGTAATCGAATACAAACGCGAGACAGGAAAATAATGGGAGGATAAAACTCAAAATACACTGGTATTTTGTATAAATATTCAGCATATTTATATAACTGGTGTATTGAATTTCTCAAAAAAAAAAGTTATTTTTATAAAACAGCTCCACCAGGAAGTAGTTGTAAATTCTGTTCTTCTCCAGCCATCTTTCGTCCAACTCCTGCATTTACTTCCACTATTCCCCGTCTGCAAACGTTTGATATTATATCCTCATCGCATCCATTGTTGAATTATGGCATTCCAACTACACTGACCGAATACCGGGATTTTCAGTTGTTGGGTACGCTTTTATTCTTTAGACTGTACCTAATTTTTACGAACGCTCACATCCTACAGAGAATGCCCTGACAGTGGCATCGTGGTACTATACGCCGTGACTACTGAATCCTAATTAGGTTGGTCGCAATTCAGCCGACGAATTAGAATGTGCATAACCTTCCCTTATGGGGGAGATCTCAAAATTCGTATACGCTAGAAACACACCTGCGTAAACACACACAGAAACACAGTACCCGATGCAATTCAAAATCCGAACAAGTATAATTATTCTAGCTGCGAGGGGGGGGGGAGGGTAAACGTGCAGAAAATAATTGGCGTGCAGGATTTATACAGTAAAAACGCCATGACAACGTAATGTAGTTATTATAATACCGACACGAAGGCGAGGTTACAGTTTGCAGCAGTGAGATTTGTGAGAGCTCCAGCTCCCAAAGGTTCGCCCGGTACGATAGAAAAGGGGCTATCACCAACCTGAAGGAAGCTGGTCCGGGAAGAATGTAACTCAGAGGAGTCGAAACAGCCCCAAAAATATTCAAGTATTTGGCGAATGCTAGAATCAATCCTGCGGGACTTTAGTTAACTAAATTATAATGTAATGCAGTTATTATAATACCGACATGAAGGCAAAACAGGGTTGCACTTTGAAGCGGCGAAGTTGGGGAAAGCTCCAGCTACTAAAGGTTCACCTGGTGAGGTAGAAAAGAAGCTAACATCAGACCTGGGGAGAAGCTGGCCTACGGAGAAGATCGCCTGGACAGTAGAAATCTTGGAAGAAACTTGGGACAGAGCTGTCCCACGAAGGAAGTCGCATGGGCGGCAGAAACGCTGGAATTGAATTAACACCGAACTGGTCGTAATTCCGGAGGAGTTGAAAAATCCCAAAAGCAACGCATTCAAGTTTTTAGCGAATGCGAGAATCGAGTCTGAACGCAATCGATCCGGCGGGAGTTGGTTAACGACAAGGACACCCTCCAACAGTGAATATCCAACGATAACAGATGAGGCTTCACAGCAAAAAAATATCGGATTCGCCACGACACACGTCCAGTCTGTTTGTGCGTGTCCTGCCTTCTCTTTTTCAGCCAAATCAACAACAACACCAGCCGTATCCAAGAAGGTAATCAGCCGCGTGAAAATGTTTAGTTCCCGAGCAGTCTTTCAGCCCTAGGTGGTATTCGGGACTGAAGAGCGAAGAGCCACATCTGCATCTGCTCGTTGCTGCTTGGCGTTTGGCTCAAACATCCCAGCTCGCAAGACGAGGTCATTGGCGTACGTGTGGAATTCTACGCCGGAGAAAATTACATACAAGTGACACGCCTTCTTCACTGATATCATTTTCAGTGGCTATATTCGTTGTTTCCCATTTCCTACTCAGCAGGATCTCCCTGTTAATCGGCTTAGTCTATCCATATTGTTTAAATTGATTTCTATATGCTTTATCAAAATTCTGCCATACTATCTTGCAATAGATTCCTCGATAATTCCTACCTATCCTTTTGTTACCTTTCTTATATATTGACCTAAAATTTGGGAAATTCCTTGTGGTGTCTTTAGATTCAGCTAACCTTTTCTTTTTAATTTTAATTTTAATTCTATATCAACTCCTTCAGCTATAAGTCTTCCTATGTTGTTAGTGTTTACATTCTCTCCTATTACTTTCAAATACTATTTAAATTTGATTTATTGGAAGGATGTTACCTTTTTCTCTTAAGACTCTTTCTAATGTTTTTACAGCTTTCCATACTTCCATAACTTCTGCATATCCTACGGAGATTATCTTCTTACACGCTACAATTTCATTCTTAAGTTCATATTGAGTAGTTGTATTTTTTTCGTTTTCCACCTTTTATTGTACACACGTTTATCGTTTTACAAACGTCCCTTATATTGCTCTCATAAAGCTGATTGAGCTGCTGTGTTTATGTAGCTTCAGCATTCATTAAATAATTTTAGGAAATACCTTTTCCTATTTTTAAAGAAAACCAGGCCTGCTTAAGTAATTATTTAATGTATTTTGATTTCATATAACTTTACTTTATCGACGTTTTGTGCATAACCAAGCAACTACTGTTGCTTGCAAATCATTTATAAATTTGATCATTATGTGTATATTCTTGAATTTACATAACGTGGTTTATTCGACTCTTGGGATGGCAGTCGGGTTTCTGGTTCAGATGGCGCCCATGGCGTTGGGAGATAATTTTGTGAAGTTATGAATGCGCTTCGTTATCCAAGGGCCTTTGCGATTATTGTCACGTCCGCAGGTTACGTTTATAGCTTTGTGGAGTGCCTCAGCGCCCTTTAATTAGAATTATCTTCGCTTATCGATTCAGGCGAATAGTTACTTTATTTGCTTGCCTAACTCCACATATTATTTCACGTTATGACTTTGTTGTAAGAATTATATATGATAACTGAATAATTGTATTGGTTTATTTAAATATAAGAACTACGTATACATTTTCAGTGTTTCAAGAGGAATGGCCAATACTTTAGATGTTTAGATGATAGTAAACATCATTTTAAACAAAAAAGTTGATGTAAACATGTGACGTATTCATGAACCTTCCAAAATTTGTATAGGACGGGATAATTAATGTTACTACAAGCAAACCGCGCGCTACGCGCTGCGAGTCTTGAATCGGCGTGCACGTGAAATAGGATACGCGAAAGGTCAAGCTCCGATCCGAGCGCTAAGGTAAGAAAAACAAAACCTAAACAAATATAAACAAGATTTTATTTTGTGCCACAGACACACATTAAGGAAAATTATATTATAGATTGGACACCGAAATTGATAATATATTCAGCCTTAAATTACATATCCACGTAGCTTTGATCGAATACTAACTTATTTTCTTGAAGTTTTACAAAAATTCAACGTTCGGCTATAATGAGATTTCTGGAGAAGCGGATCAAGTCGAAAAATAACCGAAAACCAGTTTCATTAGTTCCAATGCGGCCAATAAGATTTCTTTACTTTTGTCGTCACAGATATTTCCTTTGAACTTAAAAAAATAAAGATTGTTAAAGCTGCTCATCGCAATTAATGTATGTAAATTTAACCGCACAAGATATTCCGACTATCTAAACCAACAGAATTCAATTTTAGAAACTTTGGTCTAAATTTAGTAACTCGTATATTAATTTCCATTAGGTAGAAATAACGGCATTTCAACATTCACGGCTCGGGAAAACAATTCCGCATTCGAGGAAGGGCTGCTGTGTCGCTAATAAAACCAATCAGCTTGCCATTTTCACAACAGCCTCACCACGCACTCTTAATTTGCAAGGCAACGTGCAATAAAGCACATGAGATAATAAGGAGCCATGACTCGCAGAATGCACTTCGGCGATGTTTCTCGCGCATTTCCTCAACCTTGAAGAGGCTAATTATTCACTGGAACTGATGTGAGGCCGGCTTCCTGCATGCAGCTCCATTGAAATGAGCTCTTGCAGAAGATACGTACGGAGTCTGTTTAGCTGATAAGTCCGACAAGAACAGGATTTTCGAAACGAACTTGAAATTTGTCCTTAATGCTAATGCTTATTTGTGCCATATATATTTCTGTGGTATTTACAATTCACCATTTGCATTGTAAAGTTTGACGAATTGGTATGGAAACCTTTTTTATACAATATTAAACTCATTTAAAACTTGATATTAGGTTTAGCTTGAATTAATCCTCTACTACACTATGTTCCCGTTTGAGACCACAATATTGTTACCTTATGGGAACCGTTTAGCAACCCTGAAGTACAACTATCCGGCAATAGGTGGCGGTATGTCTGTAATAAAAAAATTCTTTCTAATGTGCTGTCCAGTGTTGCCATACGTACGGTAATTTGAACAAAAATATGGTATACGGTCCAAAATCAAGTGCAGTACAGTATTTTGAGTTAAACAAAATTTGTAAATATCAATAGGCAACCACTTAATTATGGTTTTTCTGCCCTCGAGTGAATGGTAGTTAAATATATACAAAAAGGACGATATTATTGGTAATATATTCTACTCCCTTAAAATGATACGAAATTTTAAAAAGAAAATTAAATAATCCGAGGTCATAAAAGGGGAAAGAAAACATTTGGCGTCATTCGAACAGTCGATAGCAAAGTGTATAATGTTCAATATTGATAATAGTGATACTAGTGAACCGCAAAAGGCTAAAAACACCCACCGGCCACAAGTATGCATCGAATACTTATCAATTTTCAACAAAAACAAATTGTTTAAATCCTTGTTTACAATAATCACCCGTTTTGAATAAAATATTTTTGAAATTTTAGCTTATCTTAGGGAAACACTTAGGCAGCCAACGTATACAGATTCGCTGAAAATTTCCTCTATCGTTACACCACGCGCGCGAGCGGGGAGACTGCATTTGATCTTCAGTCGGAGTTTACAATTCAAGCCAGTATGTGGCTCCCGATTCCTGTGTTGCCGCATAGACGGCTCGGTCGTTCAGCATACAATTCGGAGACTGCGAGGTGCAGTATAATGAGCGGGAAATGGCTAGTTACGTAATGCAGGGAATAATATCGTTGAGTTACGTCTTTAATTACGGTCAAACCGGATATATACAAGGTTTTCCCGACCATCTAACCAATTACGGAGTGTACTATCGGGCCAAAAGTGCCGTATGAATTGGACCACTTTCTCTTTCACGCACAGTGGATTTGTTTGGCTATTCCATAATTTCCACACACGCAACCTGAAATCGACTGCTATCTTCCTCGGCTGTTTCATCGCATCAGATTTTGAGTTGGACCCCATCGTTGAGGCCGAACATTTACAGCATCTCCACGTTCTGCCCGTTCTTTCTGTCTTGAGTTTGTGACGACGCTCTCCGAGGGCCAAATACCTACAGCTACCCATCATGTTCTGCCAACTGATTAAATTAAGGTAATTGAAATTGCATTGTACATCGTAGTGAGTGTTCTGAACTATTAGTGTTGCGTTTTTAATTATTGAATGGTTCGAGTTGGGTTTTCTATGCTTAGCATATAGAGAATCTTTAACCCCCCCCCCCCCCCATAAGTCACGATTCATTAAATTATTATTGGCCCTTCAGGCATTTGCTCAATAAATAATTAAAATCATACGTAGCTTATATTCAATAGATGTTTTATCCTATTTCTCGTTTACTTTACTGTATTCTCCCTATGTTCTGTTAATAATTGTATAGCAGTTAGCAGGTAGCTCCTAACGACGAGCAAATGTAAATCAAAGTACTAAATCTGTAGCGCTAAGGCACCGCAATTTCTAAGTCCCTTTCTAGCCCCAAAGTATCGTTTGGAGAGCTTATCCTACTGTTTCGACTGACCCACTAGCCGGGTTAACTTGATGCAGGGCATCTGTGTTGGGGAAATGTAACTATTAAAAGTAATCGTCCATCAGATTTGACCGTCCGCCATCACTCCGGAGGAGCTTATTGTTCAAGTACAGTCAAGCAACAAACTACTGTTCTGTCCTGAAACACAATGGAAAAATTGAAAAAATTCAAACATGAGAACTTCTTCCTTTGTATTAAGGAGGACGATTACAATTAGAAACATTATTGAATTTTCATCAGATGCACACAACTGAGTGATACGTACATATAATTCCGTATCGTCAAGATTTAAGTGTACTATAATTACAGTTATAAAATGTATCTGTCATTCCCTACATTTCTGCTACAGTCAAGCTCGTAAAATTCTACCAAGAACTTATGAGAATGGCAGAAAATATTTATAATTTTAACAATTTGTATTTTTTTTAATTATATCAAATTTATTCCTTTTCAGATAAGATCAGTTACCACTTTCGGTAGTAATATCAAGCATTTTAGAACAATGGACAGCCTTAAAATTATTCTCCAATAAAACATTTTTGGCAGAACGTCTTCTCGCTGCAGAACAAATTCATAATGTTTTAATAATCCTTTAAAGTTATATTACATATTTATACATTAGTTTTACCAAAAAATAACCAAATGTAATCGTTAAATCCAATCTTAAAGGGTTCTCAATGCTAATTTACCCAATGCAATATTTATAAAAAATTACTTTTATGAATCATATTATTTGGCAAGTCTAGAAATACATTTTGGCGTAGACGTTTACAATGAAATTAATAAACCGGAAATTCAACAACATCCTAATTTACTGTATCACTTTTATGAGTGATGTTTAAAATGTTATTGCGCATTATGTCAAGAGATTTAACAGATATATGATTTTAATGATGATTTGCTTCCTCAATTGCATATTTCCAAACCTGAGAATGCTGTATCTCCCCAGACAAGAAATAACTCTTAAAATCAGGAGCCTCGGGCGGGAGTTGGATTCCCAGCTCGGGCGAGCGTTCGACTGCCGGCCCGGGCAGTCCGGTTTCATTTAGTTAGGATTACTTATAAGGTAGTTTAAATGACACCCGCACACCCTGACGAAAGTGGTTCCGGAGGGGGGCGTGAATCTTGGGTACAAAAAAAGTACTGAACGGCAATACGTCTGCATTTAGAATAAGTACCAGTAATTTTTCCGCCAAGACGGTCGATAATACTATAAGTATAGTCGAGCAACCACGGTTAAAAAGTTTTATGAAATTCCATATCATAATGATGGCATTTCATCTGTCATTTTGATTTCGAAATGGCAGTTATTTTTCGCACTAGTGTGAAAAGATGATATATTTTTCCACTAGTTCGAAAATTAATCATGTTAACACATTTTAAATGTTGTTTAAGGCTGCCGCATCAATCGATATTTTCATATTTTAAATATTTGGATACTGACAATTAAATTACATAAATTGTTAAAATTTAATTATTTTGTTAAGATTTTTACCACATTTAATGCGAAAACCACGATCATTTTGTAACTTATTACATAAACAGCTAGGTATGCCTCGCCTAAAACTAATTAATATGGAAACAGTGGTTTGCGAGTTTTACTTTGTAATTCATCATAGTAAAATCCGATCATTATGCTTTCATTAATAAATATGTGTGTACTTTGCCATTCAATATCGTAGAAATCCGATCATTTACGCATTAATTAAATAATATCAAGGGTGTTCACTAATAAAAACGTTCTAAATTTCGTGAAAAAGTACTTGGTATGTTATTATATAAGGCGAAAATATTGACAGATTGTAGTGTTTGAATAGAAATATTAGAAAATAGAAATTAAGGATTATTAATCGAATTTTTCATATAAACGAAATTGCATTAACCGCCGATTCATTCAAATAGATTAGATCCAAAAGCTGACAAATACGAAATTTACGGCGTGTCTGGTATTGGACAACGTTGCATCCATAATTGCGAATTCGCATTACACTGTTAGGTTATTTTTAATTCACAGCACATTTGTAGTAAACTCTTCTTTTCTGGAGATTTTCTGACGAGTCCACCCCTATTCATACCGCATTTCTTGCAAGTAACATCTGTATATTTGTTGGATATTTTCTGTATATTTGTTGGATATTTCCGCTGCCATTAACTCCGCGCGCAGCGAGGAGATTATGTTTCATGCAATCAACGTTTGCATAGCTTCGTGGGAAATTACGTTTTTTGTCGTTTTAAACCCCGCGTGAAGGGAATGCATCCTATGGAGTTGCAAATTTCACTTCTTGAACCGCAGTCGGGGTCTACAAGTCAAGCCCGCGTGCTAGCCTTCGATTCAGCGGTAGCCCGGTCATTCAAACATTCAGAGCAGTTGTGTCGCGTGCTAAGGAAAAGTTCATTACTTGCGAAAAAATTACCACCCTCTTATAGCGCAGTAAACCTTCGACTACTGCGGCTAAATGCCGGATCAATTCCGAGGCTCCTTAATAGTTACAAATATCGAAGACTGAATCTCATGGCAAGTACCGTTGGTTAAGTTACCCTACAAATCACATTCAGTGGCTTTAGCAACTATTTGTTTTCGTCCCGCACTCGCCTTCCGAAACAATTTGGCCAGGCTTATACCCCATCCCCTCATGATGTGTGAACAACGCCGCACGCAGTAAGTGTGACCTTCGCGCTCAATCAGGAACGCCCTGTCATGAGCTCAAGGTAGGTGTACTTGTAAACTGCATGAATTATACTGTGCCGCGAAAAAATGTGTTTAATTATGAAGTGGTTAGTGTATTTACTCCGTTTTTCCAGTGGCGTCTTGTGCCCTATTTTAAAGCATTCTTGCTGGTCTCGTTAATAATTAAATATATAATTACACTTAGATAGTTTGTATACATGATGACGTCTTCTAGGAGTCAGGGTTAACATAGCGGTGTACATGCTATTTTGCTCATTAACGTTAGTCAATAGATAGCTCGTTAAAATTAACATCTTTGTTTTATTGTGTACTTGTGTTATTTAATGTAGAGCAGTTGGTAGCGGCGTATCGAAAATAAACAAAGTTAGGTTCCCGTTGAGGAAGGGCTGGTTCACACATCACCCTGAAAAAGTGCATGGTTTTTCCCTCGTCTCAAATTCTAAAGTGGTTAAATGTGGTTGATTTAAGAATGCATGGTGTCATAGCAATAACATCTTTCGTACTAATTGTCTGCCCTTAACATATTGTTCGACTATAAGCTAGCGAAGATAATTTTGTGCAGGGCTAAATATCATCACATTGGGGAAGTGCGACTGTCCAAGTAATCGTTCATCTGATTTGACGCTCCCTTGAAAAAAATGTAGGTATCCAAGTTTCAGTATAATGTCTACGTAGCATCCTTCGCGTAGCTTTTGTTGGTTTTTGTGCCGTAAATGACGTTTTCCCTGTAACGACATATGTGAAATACGCATCCGACAACACTATGCATGCTATGTAAAGCTTGCCAACCCTTTATGACGTAGTTCATCACGTAAGAGATGTTGCTGATGAAAGTACAGGTAGTGGAGAATGATACTATTTCGGAACTATCGCATGGGCAACACGTTGTATTGTTTCTGTACACGATGTTCCCACTTGGAAACGCGACTTTTCTACTCTTTTGAAAAACATGTTTTGTTTTTGTGATTAACATTTGCAGAAGCACAAGTAAGCAATGAAAAATGTTTGGTGTATTTTTAAATATTAAAATACATTCGTGTAATGAAGGGTTAAAATTGTTCAAATTAAATACCAACGAATGGCACCATTGTCATATATGCAAACAACTTGTGGTAGAACAGAGATCAAATTTGAAGGATTACAAAGCACTCCTGCTCTTCGGAAGCAGATATAAAACCATTTGGTAAAAAATGGTAATCACAAAAGGAAAACGCTGAAGCCACGTGTCTGCGGAAAAACTAGCTCGATTAAGCGGCTGCGATGAACAATCATCGCCGCCAACTAGCTCGTTAGCATTCCGAGAAGAGCTCACCTTTTTCGCCCAACAGAACTAATAATGCGATGCATAATGCAGCAAGTGCATCAATTTCCATTCTAATTTAAAGCAATTACTCAGATCTGTATTGCTGGAGTAATTTGAAGGCGTGACATGATTAAAATTATACGGTGTACGTTGTTGGACCATGCGGAAATGCATGTCTGCTATGATTGTGTATATAGGATGTTGTGGTTAGTATGTGCAATAGAGTGAGTGTAAAGGTACAGAAATAAAGTACACTATTGTACTTAGTCTTAGGGATTTATCATGTACATTTATCTGAAGCATTATGGCAATATCATTATTCCAAAATACATGGCGCGTGGTTCAGCATTACACCGAACTCCTCGGTATAGAGCATTTTTTTACCAAAGCGATCCTATTTAATTAAAATCAAATCGTTTTGATCAACTATCCATACAATTAATCAGTCAAATTAACACTTAATGCTTACCCATGTCAAAACCGGTCAAGATTCGCCGCCTTCGCCATACAACATTTTGATAGTCACGTCAAAACACATCAAATCAGTACCAAAAAAGCTGTAATTGCCTTCATATCCGCCGATAAAGATAGTCGGGCGCCCGGCGATAGCCAGATCCGCGTAAAAACAAGCGCATGTTATCAACGTGGGTCACCCAAGTCGCGCCCACCTTTCGCTTCGACTTTTTAAAGCATACCCGTCGCTTCTGTTAGCGAATTAAGCATTTCAGGTTTTCAGGTTCCTCTTCCAATATTGTGCTGAAAATGACGCCAGCTTATTTATAGGCGGGACGTGAGATTGGTTTAACGGACGCTCGTTATTTTCTTTCGACAGGATAATGAACGCCTGTTGCAGAAAACCATTACCGGGCTCATTTTTGCCTGCTCTGATAGCTGAAGCACTATATTGTGACGAACGTCTCGAGTACGTGATCTCACCAATATATTTAGAATAATAAAGCATCGGAAATTCAGCAACGAAATTTTGCATGTGTCATGCACCTATAATTTCAAAAAAGTGCTTTTAAAATTTGTCTCAGGCCATGAAACGATCAAAAGCAAAAATAGTAACCAAGCAGTACCTGCATTTGAACGGTAGCGCATCAAAACATTTTATCATTCTCTACTGGCGTGCAGACTACCACCAAGCTATAAACACAACAACTAATATAGTTGCTCATTTAACGCTTGCTGCAAACTGAGGATATCGCAAAAAGGTCATCGGCAGTTGCGTGCAGTCCCAGTTAGCCACGCCACTGCTCGTTTGCATATCACCGCACGCAAATGAAACATTCACGTGAAACGTATCACAGCCACAGGTTATTACGAGTTATTAGCAATACTAGCGCCTGCTGTGTACCGAGAATCCGAAATAATAAATTACTCGAATTGCTTTTGGCCACCGTGCCGTGAAAAGGAAAAGTTAGAATATTTCAACTGTAATAAGGGTTGTCTGAAATCAGGAACGAATTTAAGGTTATTATTAGTTCTATTGCACTATAGTTAATTTGGAAGCCATATTTAATTATTTATGCTCGTTGTTTTCAGAGGAGGATTTTCATTTATCAAACGATAACAAATAAGGGTACCATAATATGTTACGAACAGATGAAAAATACTCATATGTACTAAAGTTGAGGGAAAAGAAGAAATAAAGGTTAGCTGCATACGACACTCACGCAGACAAAATACTATCTTTAGTTTTTTCCATAATTCTCGATCACGGCATGTTTCCTCATTGTGTTATCTCGCTCTCATTGCTTCGTCTAATTCTCGTCTCTAACTTAGTCCCGGACTTACTTCTTCTGATTTTCTGAAGATATCCAATTTAATGCCTTTTAACCTCTTCCATACGGTTTGTATGTCACGCCATATCAAGTGTTTTCTCCAA
Organism: Agriotes lineatus; assembly: GCA_940337035.1. Classification (NCBI taxonomy): domain Eukaryota; kingdom Metazoa; phylum Arthropoda; class Insecta; order Coleoptera; family Elateridae; genus Agriotes; species Agriotes lineatus. Next base: position 129,202,771 of record OW679199.1, read on the forward strand.
TACTATACCTCAAAGAGTCTGTCAACGGTTCACCTTTGTTTCTTTTACTTATACTCCACGTTTGTACCACTTTGTACCATTGTGGAACATATCCATCTTTTAGAGAAGTGACAAAGTAATGCCTTGTTCCTCTACGGAGAAATAATTCCAGGCTCGGGGTTGATAAAGGTTCAAAGAGTTGCTCGACCAAGGTGCAGGGCATGGAAAGAGATGCAGTAAAACCCGAGCGGCTGCCTCGACCTGAGCGTGGCGATAACGGGGGTGAACAACAGTTCGGCCTCCTGGAGCGTGCGTAATACAGGGCATTGAGAAGTTTCACCTGGACAGGGTTGTGGAGCTAGTGAACAATGGGGCGGTCTCCTGGAGGCAAAGAGTAGTTTCGGAGCGACCAGGGATGCTCGTCTGCCGAGGATGCTTCGTACTCTGTACGAACTAAGGGTTCGACTGCAGAGATTGGATACTGAATCTCTCGGGCGAACAAGTTAGTTAGTTCAACCTCAGTGGGGACCAATTTGCTATGTTTTTATTAACATTTTCTATAAGTGAGTCAGCAGAAATTATTTGGTCGACACCATGTTGTAGCTGGCTTCTCCAATACATAATTGTAACTGCGTCCTAGATCTGTAGGCGTTTTCTGTTGGACTTTACGTTACGTCGACCATATTTCGCCTAGTCCTAGACCCCGTTTGCTTAGCAACTTCCTTCTGCCGTAAGGTTTTTTCGAGTTATTTAGACACCATGTTGTAGCTGATCTGATTACGCGCGCTTTTATATCAAACTCGGCCCCTTGGGGCACCATGTAACGCATATAAGTTTAATTGTCGAGTGCCAACTGCTAACTGATTTAAATGGTCAAAAGACTGTATTTATATGGATACCTGAATGTCTATCCACCCTGTAACAGGCAGCAATTTATTAATGTATTACCTTAGCAAACCTAGCTGTTGATTAATTACAGACAGTGCGGTGTAATTGCGACGTTTAAGTTATTTTCAGAAGCAAGGGACTTAATGGCCTGTGTCCCACGGTTAATTGTCGTCGGATGCAACCAGAGCTATTATGTTCTCCCGACTCAAGCAACTAAGTTTTATTACCATCCAAATTTAGACTCAGAGGCGCCAGTACCAACCGCTGTTTGTGACAGTTACGCTGGCAATTTTGAGGTTAGGTATGCTCATATTCCGTCAGTGATTTTTAGTGTAAATATTGAACCTTGATCTCTGTAATTTTTCGTCTTAGACAGTGTTTCTGCTTTCACAGCTGTGATGGCATTACTTGTAATGTTCATTTTCGTTATTTATGCGTTTTCTTGTAGGTTTTACGTTTCGTCGACGATATTTCGCCAAGTCCTAAAGCGTTTGCTTAGTAACTTCCTTCTGCAGTCAGGTTTCCTCCGGTTATTTCGTCCCACTGTGGTGGGGAGACTGCGCATCTGGCTTTCCTTGTCGCTTTTTAATCTTCCAACCTACAGGGCCGCTATGTGAAATTTTAGGGGACTTCGTGCCTCGCCTTTATATAGGATTTATAATAAAATGGTTGCATTTTCTTCTTTATTTCCCCAGTCCTTATTTTTTGGTAATTTAGGTGAGATTTCGCACACGTAATTTTGTGGATTTATACAGAGATTCGTTTTGTTGTTCAGTTCCGTCTTTGAGCACATGTTGGCCGATTTATTTATATGCACCACTTTAAACCCTTTTTAGGCAATTTTTTATGGGTCAGTGCCTCCATATTACTCGACTTGAGATTGGAATCGCATCGCTAAGCCGATTTAAACCTGAAGTAAGTTTCTCCGGAACCGCTACGCATCTGTGTACTAATCATGTTTATTAGTTTCAGGGTTTATTTTTTTCTTCCTTTTGACGGCGGATTTGCGATTTATTTACTTACAATAATTTTATGTGCACAACGCTCTGAACTTCCGTCATTATTACTTACTTCATTCGTGCATAATTGTTGTTACATAATTTTATGATGGTGTTAATAAGAGTAGGGATTATCCCAAGACTTTCCTTTTCATTCCACATACGTGTTACAAGATCGCTTAATATTTTTCCCCCTTTTTGCACCCTGTTCTGAATAATTATTATCTTGAGTATAAATACTTATATTGTCTATTGTAGATCCTCCGCTCTGTATCCGTCTTATTCCTCTGACCGCTATTCCCGTGTAATTATCGCTTCATGTTAAATGTCCCATTCAAAAAGCAAAAAAATGTGCGGCTCATTACTTCCTCGGTACTAGATAGTCGCAGTATAAATATCTTGCAGCTTATCGGGAGGATAAGAGCGTAAAGTCCAGGTCTACTTTCACAAGACCCTTTCACTCGGAGAAAAACTTCGGCAGAGTCGTTTTAGCACAAAATAATAGTACACACACTTGAGCCTTAGCAGCGAAAGCTGACTGACTGTTTTTCCACGGCGAGGCTTTAAGCAAGCGCCGTTGAATAGTTCCAAACGAGCAGTTCACCTGGCGCCCACCTCTCGGCTTGAGGTGAAAATGCAAGTGTGCATCAGGGTCGTGCAATAGACTGGGGGCGTAGTGCTACAAGCTTTATTACTGCTGATAAGGAATATATTGTAGAATAAGGACGAAAATATTAAAATAAGTAATAAATAAACGTGCAAACAAAAAGAAATTGGGAACATGCATATGAAACACCAAAAAGAGTTAGAAAAAGTCCGAGAACTCTCGGTGCACCGTGTAATTGCATAAAAAATCAGCTGGTTGCTAAATGGCTAAGAAAAGAAGGTTTTACGTTCCACCAACTACTTCGAAAGATCTAATAATATCTACTGATAACGGTGAGGAACAAAACAAAAAGCTGGAATATTGTACCCATTGGACCACTGTATCCATTGTAATCAATACTTGAAACGTTTAGACATAGAGTCGATGTCGTTCGCTATTCGAAACAAAGTTGACATATGCAGATGAATTCAAGCTTGCTGCAGAAAAATGCGAATCTAAAAGAATACGTTCAGTTTCGCTAATCGGCAAACAGTGATAAGCTCAATTTGAAATAAGACGGCCGATTTTATGTCATGGCACACTCGATAAAGTACATTAATAGCGTAATAAACGTTGCTTTAATCCACATTAATTTTATGACGTACGTACATGTGTAAATTTTAATTTTAGTATAAATCTGTTGGTCGCGACATTAAAAGTAAGTAGGCCTACAGGTCGCGGATAAGTTAAGTCATCTTGCAATCTCCGCTATAAAGTATCAGGAGCATTCGGAGTACTGACGTAAAGCGTATAAACAGTCGTTAATCCAGTGGCATTTATATGCAACTTTATGACAATATAAAAAGACCCACTTGTGTCATAATTCACCATTACTAAATTCCGTTAGAAATGTGGAGTGAACTCCAGAGGCAGTACATTTCGGCAATAACTGCCCATACGCGCTGCTCATTATTAGCCTCATTTTAACAGCAATCGCGATACTGTTGCCTCTATCTCACAAACGCCAATTTATTTCTTTTGCAATGACCCCTATTATTTTAGGCACAATACTAGCAAAACGTGAAGTTACAGCTTGGGAAATTTGTACTCTAATAAAATAGGTATGCAATATTAAGAACAAAAATGGAATCATAGAGAGAAATAAGAAAGAATTCTCGAAACGTGGAAAGAACACTACAAGCAAAAATTGACGATGGTCAGGGAGGATGAGGTACAATATAGTAGCAAGAGGAAGAAAGAAATGGAGAAGAAACAATAAGGCAGATCAAAATAGGAAAGGCGAGGAAAGATGCTAAAGTATAGTGGAGAAGAGATAAAAATATGGATTAAAGAAATTTGTCAACTTGTACGGAATACCCACAAAGAGGAAGAAACATAAATCGTCTTGCCACAGACAAACACCGACAACAATAAAAAAGTGAAACTTCGCGTTACAGCTGTGCAGTTTAATCAGTGATTAAATTAAAACGTGACGCGATATGCAGCATAATGTGTAACATCAGAAACTGAGCTATGCACGTCGCACTGTGCATCACGGATTGACAGATTATTTACTCGATTTCACCAAGGGACAGACAGCAAATTCGGGGTGCACCGAGATGTCACAATATAAAAAAAAAACACCATGCAAGAACCGGCATAATTACACACAGCTGCATAAAACCTTTCAAAAATGCTAGACCCGAACCGCATCCCAAGTGGCCATCCTTTCGCCATCACGTAACTGGCCAGGACAAGGGCAATAAAATCTCGGTCTAGGACATTTGGGCGCGGCCGTTTGGGCGCGGCCGTCTGGGCGCGGCCGTTTGGGCGCGGGGACACTTGGGCGCGAGAAAGGGTCAACATTGGGATTCAGGAACACATTAAGTATGAATAATTTCAATTTGGCATAAATAAACAAACATTTATTAAATCATTATTTATCCTGAGAAGTTAATGTAATTAATCAAACAATATTAAAAGAATAATCCAATTATTTATTGAAACCGTTATGAGATTAATTTTAAATAAGGTGGTAGTATGTACCTATATTAGATAAATTTTGAAATACATACGAATAAAAATAAAGAAGGTAGAATATTAGATTAGTTTTTAAATAATTCTGAATACATAAAAAAGGCAGTACCTATGTTAGCTATGAAATAATAATTCTGAATTGAAATAAAGATGGAAATAGATTATATATAGGTGTTGAAAATAATTTTAAATAAAAATTCATTTATTGTGCTGGTAAATGAATAATGCTGTACTATATTTAATCGATTGATGGTTCTAATGTTTAATATGATTCTAATATGTGTTCTGTTTTGACCGAAACTAGTCGACTTCGAGTTTTGTTTATAATGATAATACTTAACAATAAACCTTAAATTTTAAAGTAATCAATTATTTTCGTTATGTTATGAACCGACTAACTGAAGATAAAAGCAGAAATAAAAACAATAATAAATAATCATATAAAAAGATTAATTTTAATAATCAAAATTTATTTTTGACATTTTTACCATTATAATACATATTATTCTTAAAGTAAATATATACAATTTTTTAAAATATAAACAAGAAGCATCTACGCATTTATTTCATAATTGTACGAAATGCCTCTTAAAAATTCTAGAATGTCCCTATTGTTTACGCCGTCTACATGATTATATTGATTATTATAATCTTTAACCAAATTTTTTATTTTCTATCACACTGGATAAATTTTTGTTTTTTTTTCAGTGGGCTCATTTCCCGCAAGTAACTGTTCTCAAGCAACAAACATCTCTCCTTCGTTGAATAGTTTTCAGGCTGTCGACGAATCTCCAAATGGTTGGATCGTTCATCAATAGCTCTGTTTGTACCCAATCTATTCATTTATTCTTTGTTACTTATTATTTTAATGTAATAAATCTCCGCAAAAGATTTGCTAGTATTCACCGGAAAGTTAAAATTTTTAACTTGTTTTAATAATATTCTAATTTCTGACAATTAATATTTCTATACTAAATTTTTGCCGCCCGCCACCTCTTTGGACGTGCTTTAGGTTATTTTTGTTATTTAAAATAAATTTTCAGACCTATGAATAGTAAAGCTAGCTAATACTAATATACGTTAATTAATTTCCTCGCGCCCAAATGTCTCGCGCCCAACTGGCTCTGCGCCTAAGTGTCTTCGCGCCCAAACGGCCGCGCCCGAACGGCCGCGCCCAAATGTCCGGCTCCGATAAAATCTAAATCCCGATAACGTAGCTTTCTAGACGAAGCACAATGATTCATTCCAGAATACTACGGACTCATTCGGCAGTAGTTAGATATTAAAAGCCCTTTAATTTCGTCCGACAGTTCGCTTCAACTTATTCATTCACCTGCTTACTTACGTATTCGGCCATTGGCACTCTCTGCCACTGGTGATTGCAAGCTAGCTGACTTGAGCACTTGCAGCTTTTGTGCTGACATAGCATTTTCACGTCAACTGGTAGCGTTTGAAGTGTTGTAATCGTTCGTAAATGTTAATGTTCCTGTATGTTTGATTTCGTTTTGAAATTCAAAGAGTGTTACCGTTGTCTATAATGTCAATGAATTGGTAACATAGAAAGCAATCAACTCGGCACCTTGTGAATGCGCCTCATTGGATCTCACAACCTCCAAAGGGTATTTTGAAAAAATACTTTGACATCGAATTTTTGCTTAACTCAACCATGGCTAAAATGTTATTGAATTATTGAATTAGAAGCTAAGGAATATTCAAGAAATTCTAAAATTGTGTTCTGGTCTTTACTTAAAAAAATCTGTAAGAACGGATAAATATTTCTCTGTAATTCATATGATGCATAAAAATGCATCATTGCATAAGGTTGGTTTTTCGTTATGTACGCTACATTAAATGTTTACGCCATACCATATTTTTCTGATTTACGATAGGCAATATGTTGAGGCTTGTTAACAGTTCATAATTTTCAACTAATTGGCTTATTACAGTGCTGTTGTTTAAACATAATAGTGCTACGTATCATTAGCAGTTGAAGTTTGTTGTTTGTTGCTTTGTTCGTAAGTGCTGTTGCAATGCCATTTTTAAATGCCGATTTTGTGAGTGCTTGGGGACGCTTTACTCCAGCAAATTACAAAAGAACTTCAATAATTTCTTGCACAACGTTGACAATTTACTCACGCTCACTTGAAAAACTCACTGATTTTCTTTTATTTCTACGAACTTAATACTTGAACATTACATCAATCGCATAATCGCAGATGAGGCATGTTGTTGATCTATGGATCTTACTGCAACATCAAGATTATTTTCCTTCAATTTTTCAGCCTTCCTTTTTTTCTTCTTCATTCACGCTTTCTTCTCCGTTTAACCCTTTTAAAATTTATATTCGGAACAATTTTCGTAAAAATATTTGTTAAAACCTGATTAAGCAATAAAGTGTTGTCATCAACAATTCAGCAGTTGCAGCGGCATGCGAGACCGATAATCTCGTATTCCACAACAGGGTCAGCACTTCGACTGTGCAGAACGTAAAGTAAAGTTCGGGCACTTCATTCCATGTAGAAACATGGCCTGAGATAAGGCGAGTCAGGGTCGCCGAAATATCTCTTTTCGAAAACCGGTCAATTTGGCCGGCGACTGGGTGATGTGGTCAGCATCACGTCTTCAACAACTGCCTTACTTTCTCTACTTCTGTAACTGTGGTTTCGGTACCCAATTTTTAAAGCGATTGGATGTGGGGATTGAACCCCGTACCGTGGCACCGCAGCCTGAGCTCGCTAACCACTCGGCAACGCTGGCAGAACGTATTGTGGACAAAGACCGACCGCAATTTACTTTCTAGATAAACGACCCAAACTGCAGCACTGTGCTCGAATAGCCAATTATGAATATTTAAAATTTAAAGCCTCATCATCATCACTGTTTATAGATTACAAACAGGTTCATCCAATATTTTTGGTATATTATGTAAGATTAATTTGTGTTTTATTGTAAAATAAATCAGTATTAATCGTACAGTTATGCTAATTTTAACATTGACCGATAGGGTATGCTATCCAAGCCATAAATTTGGTCGTTGAGGCTGGCGACCAGCATAACCCTCAACCCTTACATCCAGGAGATCGTTTCCGAGCTATACTTTTTATGTCTGTGAGGCTGCAGATCGGCGATTTCCTGCAACCAGCGTTGCTAGAGATTATAGAATATCACCGATACCGGCACTATCCCAGCTCGATACATTCTCCGTGTCCTGCTTTGGTAATTTCCTCTTCATTTAATGTTTCATTTGCCAAGCGTTCGTCAACTTTTAACCATTTTTCAATGCTATCTTCTTCAAGTGTGTCACATACGAGTAGCAATTTACAGTCATTAAGCAACAAAATATGGTCATTATTCGTCATTTGGTAAGTGACTTGCTTCCACTTCTTGGAACGACCGGTTAAAGCCGAGGTCAGTTAAGCAGAGACCGGATGAAAGAGTCTACTGTAATATGATATAATGCAATATCCGAGCAGCTAAGAATATAGATATTTATGCATTAAGGGAGATATGAATATGTTTTTTCCCTGAGGTTGACATGTGTTACAGACCGAGGGCTCTGGCCCGAGGTCTGTAAGTCAACCGAAGGTAAAGCACATGAATATCTCCCGTGGTGCATACAATATTTTATCTACTAGCATATTCGTAAAAATAGTATGAAATTTCAAAATGTCATAATGACATTTAAAATTAGAATATGTAAGTAACATCAAGGATTGCCTCATTGTATGGTTGCTAAGACGTTAATTGTAGTTGCATTGTTACCATGAGTTTGAGGGAGAAATAATTTGACAAGTCCCTTGGGAGTTATGAGTAGCTTTTCATATTTTGTTTCAATGACGAAAATGTCCAATATCATATTGCTAGTAGATAAAGATATATTAGCAGAGCTGCTTCAAACAACAGACAAAGATAATAATTGTATGTGAAACTAAATAGTGAGTAAATTACTAAATAGTGAGTAAATTGAGGAATAATTGGTACTTCACGCATTATAATCAGTAAAATAAAAAATTGTTGACTACGCCCTATATATCCCTCTATTATATTGTGTTCCCATTTGGAACTACATTGCATTTAGAACTTTTTTTGATGGTGTTTATCATATGCAAGCCATTCCTGATCGACATTCAGATTATGATATTTTAAAACCATCATCTGGGCAACACGTTTGTTGTCGCCAGCTTGAGAACACACCTTTTTTAAATAACATTTTTGAAAAATGCCTGCTAAATTGCAGTATCGTTATGTTCTAGCAAAGCGATGACATCCTTCTCTCTTCGGTGAAACTCGAACTTAAATACGTTGAAGACAACAAACCAGCACTAAGTGATAAATAATAAAATAAACCGACTTACCCACTAAAACCTCTCCTTTTATTCACTGGCGAAGATGTGTTAATGGCACCTGAACTGTCGCTAGCGGCTGCATCTGTAATAAAATAAACTATATAGAGGTGCAGCACAATCAAAACCGGTCGGTTTACTACTACTACTACTACTACATCGATATATCCAGCGTGGGTACACACTAAAATCAAATAGTTCAAGTGATTACCTGGGAAATTCCATTTTTAATTTGCCACCCTAATTAAGCTGCATTCGATCCTCACACAGACAGAATGCGTCTTGGGCGAAAAATTAAGTTAGCGCCAAGCTGCTGATTTATGGCGCTGGTGGCAAAAATCGGGAATTTCAACAAGTCTCTAACAAGACTGATAAATCGTGACCAGACAGGTTTGACGAATTGCCGCCATATGCACGACGAGTAAAAGTATTTTAATGAATCCTGGTAATATTGAATTTAGCTGTCAAATTAAGCAACCATTTAGTACAACAACATAATGATCTTGGATAAAGTGCATGAGTATGACGCTTTACAATTATTTCAGGATTTTAAGTTTACAAATTCAGCTAAACATTTATTAAAAAAAACTTGTTTGGATGAAAATTTTGATTTGGCTATTAAGCAGCATATACAAGGCAATAGTGTTAGAAACATTTGAGAATTTATTTAGGGGCTCCCCGATCTTGAGCGCAGAGATCACCGGATCTGGTGCCACTTAAACGTAGTGCATGTACGAACAGTATACACAAGATGATACAAAGCGCGGCAAATTTCAATTAAACTTCAAACTTCGGCCCAATTCAGTCTAGAAACCACCTTTCTGCTATGAATGTGCGATTAAATGTATTCTCATATCCGCATAAAAATAAAGGTGGAAGACGTCCGGGGAACTTCAAAGCGTAGCGTCTGAGTTAAAATTTCGGAGACTCATAAAGCCCAAATGAAAAATTCTTCTCCGTTTACCAAACTTTCCGGATCGGTAGCTGCAGAAAGAACTTCGTTCGCGGATTAGAGTAATGTGATGCCCAGAAGTTCTTTCACCCTGTTACGATCAAATTTTTCACATGCTACTGCGGACTGTACCAACTTTCAGCTGAATATTATTCATAATTATAAAGCCTCTGAAAATGAAAAGCCCCTAAAACACAATTGATAACATATCCACCGTTGTTTATCATGTTTGCTCAAAACGTCAGTTAATGAAGCAATTTTTCAATAGCTTAATTCTTTCAGCAATAGTTGATTTTTTAAATGGGTATCTCGTTTCTTAAAATTTGTCAAACAATTCAGAATTTTGAATATATGACACAACATGCCTACATTAGCGGGAAACTAATTTAGACGTAACGCTACGTGCAACTGAGTAACTAGCGTCGCGGGTGACAAATTACATTCGCGGCTTCAGTGTAAGACACGCAATGTAAAACTCGGATCTCGGCAACATTACGCCATCCCAGAAACTGCAGGGCGGGGCCACAGCAGGTGGTCGCTCAACCCTTTTGTGCAATAAAAGTTCGGATGCGCAAGACGCGGGGAATTCTAACGGGTGTTCATAAACAGTCGTCATCCCAGTAGGTTTTGAATTCAAAAACGTATGTCTATTATAATTGAGAAAACTGCGCTATGACAGTACTCAATGACGTTTCATTGTGTTGCACGAATTAATCAAAGATATAACATTTTGTTTTTCAAAGCAACTGGGATGACGACTGTTTATGAACACCCGTTAGTTGACCGCTCTCAGACGAAGAGGCGAGTAATAAAACATTCAAGTGGAGCAAACTGTCCGAACAATAGTGACATAGGACTTCGTCAAAAAGACATTGTGTAACAGCAGAAAGGCAATAAACCTAATTCCTATGCCCTGCCTTACAAACTGGGCGCAATGGCTAAATTGCGCTTTCGAGAAGACAACGGTTCGGTTTACAACATCCAGCACACGGTGTCAGCCTATCGTAAGGCTCGTGTGTGTTCATTAATTAATTTTGCTTAAATAAATAAATAGTTTTTGTGTTTTTTAAGTAATTATCATTTCGAAATACTAAGGGTGTTGTCATCAATACCCGTGGATCAGCAGCAGCTAAAGACAAAATAAATGTTAGGACGTATATTTTTGGTATTTAATCGACAACGTGATTAAATTGTTGCAGCAATACACGATTTTTTAGAAATATAACAGGAGTACTGACAAAGAAAAGTTAACCATGAGAGTGGCTATTTTGTTCTTGAAGTTGTTCTATTGATTTTACACTCGCATACAATCTGAAAACAATCCTGGAAGAATGCAACGAGAAATCACCACTCTGTCGCCGATTCTATCCCCAGATGCTTCCATCCCATCCGAGGGTGGGGACCGTCAACGTACAAAAATATTTACACTCCATCGGCGCCCTCTACTAAGAACTACGGTAACCACTATACACTAATAGAGAGGTTAAGGTTTCTACTGGCAAATTAATAGCTATTCAAGTAACAAGGAATGTAAGGACCTATTAACATTTGAGGTAGGCAAGTACAAGCCAAGGCGCAGCCGCGGCTTGTTGCCTGCCGAAAAGGTTAATAGGCGATACATTCCGAGTTATCTCATTATATTTTTCCCGCTGCTTATCGAAATTTTCCTAAATTTTTGAAAAAACTCGTTTGGTTTGTCACCTGTCACCAGGATTAGTTTTCGTGAGTCGTGTTACCTGTGAGTGTCACATGTCACATAAACACTTGCAATTTATAAACAAAACGTCTAAATCTGCATCTTGCTTTGCTAATATTATTATCCTAGGAACTTAATAATAATATTAAGTTCCGTTGTCAAGAAAAAGCAGCAAACAAATATAATCACCGACTTACACGTTTTGTTACTAAGGCTGTATCACTGACTTACATGATCAGCAGCGGGAAAAAATGATTATTTATAAATCCCGTGGAGCGTAAGTTATCCCGACATCGGTCAGCCGGATCATTGGCTATCCGGACTCTCTTTAACCCTTGCCGTTTCATAGCGAGCCAAATATTACGCATACGTTAACGAAATTGTAAAAATTATTAAATGGGTTCTTAGTTCGGTTACCTTCTTGTTGAACGGTACGTTAATGTCTACTACTTAACATATTTTGATAGGATGCTGACAACTAACTAGGCACCAGTGGAAAAAGTTGACAAATTTTCCCACGTATAAACTTTTATCAGTTTTTGCAACAGTTTTGAGTATTTTTGGACCAAAAGTGATGTATAAAATTTTATACGCAATGATTTCAAGGATGGTGTAAGCAAGGAAAACATAACCCAACTTTATTTTTATTTTGTGATGACTAATGAGACTCGTCTGATTGTATGAATAGAATAATTGCTGCATCCGATGCAATAAACAAAACCTCGCATTCTAGGCTTCAAACAAGACTCCATCCTGGACGAACAGGCAGCAGGTGATGATCAAACGAGTACCCGCAGGAATCAAACCTGAATTTTCACCAGACGCAAAACCTCAGCCTCAAGGAGTTATTACTATTAAAACCAGTAAGCCAGTACGATCTAAACAAGATACTGGAGAAGATTATTTAGAGCACCAACCTGGACCAAGTACGGGTACTCCAGTGGGACCAAAACAAAAGGACAATAAAGTTGAAAAAAAGACGTCTGAAGGATATGCACATATAAGAAACAAAAGTGGCACGAATCTACGGTAAAATCTTGCGAAGAATTAGGATGTTCTTTATTAGTTATTTTACGGACGCCCAGTAGCGGATCCCTGTTTTTCCCAAGCTGCCTTCAAGCCAGTCCGTTATTAGACAAGTAATTACACGCTTTTGTTTTCAAAAATTAACAACTTGGAAAACCCAGCGGCATATATTCATTTTAGGAAGAGTTTCATGCGCTTAGAGCTGTTGTTTCATTTATGTAATTTAGATATTTGGGTAATATATTCTACAGGGGGGGGGGGGGCTAAATGATTTATAGCATGCGCTAGTTATCTTGTTTGTTAGCCCTTGGTCGCCCCTAATTTCGTGCGCCGTATTTGGAATTATAGTAACTGAATAATACGCGATTAAATGGGAGTCTAGTTGGATTTGTATTCTTGGGGCTCAAATTAAGGTGAACCGAACCGAAGTCAAGTAAAACAGTGAGGTAAATATAATCCTTTTACGCAACTTTTGTATTCGAAGTTGGAGTGAGAGTACGTTTGTGGCTTGCGCCTGCCGTGAATAAGAAAAAGTGTAACAATCGCCGATGTAAAGCGAATTTGCTTCAAGGAGTTTCTCTGCTACAGTGGTTTATGAACCAAAATTATTAGAGCCTTATGTCAACAACTGCGGACGTGGCAGATTCCAACCTTTGATTTGACATTATTTCCCAGTGGCGCTCAGATTAAAAACAAAACAACGAATTTTGACAAACTTTCAGGGGAGTCGCACTGGCATGACCAGGTGGACCCGACCCAACGCTGAGCTAGTTGCGTACCGACCGGAGGTTATCGTGGCTGATGTCTTAACACTTTGAGCCTACCGTAATTACAGTTTTATATCGGAACATGTAATCAGAGTTTCATCTTTTATTGTTAACCAACGGCATATGCGTTTTACACTTACCTACTGTATATTGACCAGTTACTAGCGATTTTTTCGGATTTTGTGGACATCCGAATACCCATTTAATAGTAGATGATCTACCGCATTAATGCATGTTACAGGCAACTTGTATAACATTTTATATAATGTCGAGGCATTATATCTAATCTCGTATGAGCTGTAGGCATTTTATGTCAGTAAAAGTTAAAACTCATTAACTAGAGGATTTAATACAGGTGTACGCTAACTCGTCACCATAGCAAATTTTGTAGGTATTTATGACAGGTGAGCTCATTACCGGCATCAGGCAACCACCGGTGAACATCACTGAAGACAGGCCAATTCACGTAAGGATGCATATAACACAAACAATCAAAGGCTGCAATTAACCTAATCAAGCTAGAACGACACACAGCCTAAAAATGAGAATTACCAATGCCGGTTTAACATAACCTCGAATTATACATATTGTCTGCAACAATGCAGTCATTCTATATAATAATTAGGTATTTCATATAATGCTCGGGAATTGTATATAATGACTGAATTATACAAATTGCCTGTAACATATCGCGGTTGCAAGCTAAGAAATTGTTCTCTCTAATAAGGAAATAAAGATTAATTTTTTCAAAGCAGTTGAATATATTGTAATTCCGATTCTGAGCCCTGGAAGCATTACTGGAATTCTGCACTTTTTTAATGGTTGCCATACAAATAATTTGCGGTTAGGTTGAAAGTACACGTAAATTATTGATATGTGATTATGGCACAAAGGCTTATCTACACGAATTAGGCCTTTGCTCCGCTTGCCTAGCAATTAATGTATAGTGTTAATAATAATGAATAAATAAACTACAAAAAAGGATGCATGTCAAATTGTCCGTTCCGAATTGATGCTAATCAGTTTCGCTTTATATTCATCTTTGGTGGTTCTGTCACTATTACATATGCTTTTACTAAAGAGGAAAATTCCGAATACAATATTCTTTAGCTTCCCTGGCGTCTGTTCTAAATTAATCCCAAAAGTTGCTATCAAGGCGAGCTCGGAGGGTTGGCTCTGTTAATAGCAAACAAAGTTAGACTTGAACTTATCTTAACGAAATCTACTGTGTTGTTCCAAAAACTAATAAGGAACCGGGATGTTGCTATGAAAATATGTTTTGGATAAATCAATTTCTTCATACAATATGAGGTTTAATTTCATACGTTTCGAATAGAACAGACACTTAAATTTCGCTGGTCTGTTACATAACCAATTTACCTGGAACTCAATAATATCGCATGCCCACTATCTGAATAGATTTTGAACTTTGTTTCACATAATGTAGACTTTAATATTAGTAGTTTTACAAAATCGAGTATTTGACTACAATATGTAAATCGGCTACAAAGTAGCGCTCATTTCCAGTCTTGCTGCTTGCAAATTTCCAGACAAAAAGTTATGAAACGCAGCACGAAATACTTTAGAATTTTGTTCGCGTTCCATTATCTGCCCGTTTTCCCGGCAATAAGTTATGAGACAGCTCAAGCTCAAGGTTAATTAAGATAGTGTAAAAATATTCTACAAGAAAGCGAAGCTTAAAATAAACTCATTATTTTCAGGACTAAGTGACAGCCGTAACAGGTCGCCTCTCAAATGTGCAACCGTCGCACTTAGCTAAAAACTCACCTGCCATGTTGCTCTCAAAGTCACCTTAGTTACTTAACTGCTACGACAATGAGTTACAGAATTAAACTAAAAAATCTTATCGATTTTCCAATTGTCTTATCTCGATTTAAACAGTCAATTGCTCTCTCGAACCATCACGTTTTCCACCAATTGCTATTTCAATACAACTGATGTGAATTTTGCTGTAAAACTGTAGTTGTCTTCACCTTGAGTACCTGAACCATGCAATACGCAGGTATTAATTTATTGCGCCTATCACGTTACATCTTGCTGCAAAAAGAGCTGCTTGGCTGCTAATGATTTATAAATTCGCGAAGTTGGCTGCGACGACGCCAGTGGTTATAAAAAGCCAACGCCATGGAATCAATTAATAGGAACACTGGCTACAACACAGAAAACTAGCGACAAACACGCGAATTTGTTATTTTCCTTACGACTTGTTTCGTTTGATGAATACATAATAAATATTGTTCGTTTCACACTGTTGAAATAACTTATTATTATTAAGATTATCATTTTAACACGATATTTAGTAATATACAATATTAAGGGTTAATGTTCAAAACTTTCGTTCGTATTTGATTGGCACTGGAATATTCGTTATCTAAAGGTAGGTTCTAGGGAATTGATATACAATATGACGAATTTTCCACTTAAAAGAGAGAACAAATTAAAATTGGGCTTTGACAGCCACGTCCTTACGTTCTCCCTTAACAATCCTGAAGTTACTCTAAGAGAATTTTCTCACCTCGCTTGAAGCCACTTAAACTTTCACTTTGAATTTGTTTAATGCTGCGGCTGAAGTTGTTGATGGTTTCTGAAGGCGAGATTAAGGGTTTCTGTGAAAATTTCTGTACCTTACGAACCTCGTCTACTTTTAAAACATTGTGCGTGAACAGGGCACTTTCTATTTTTTCACTACACTTAAAGAAACAACTAACCAACTTCTTTAACATAAAAGATGAACATCTCAATCGAAAATATAGAACTACAATTGGAAAAACTGTACGAAACTATCGCAAGACTGTCAAGTACTGCAAAAAATTCAAGAAAAATTTAGGGGGGGGAGGATGGATTTTGGGGTAACGATACAAAGGAAATGTACAACAGGTAAGAAGGGTAACTTGTACCTCTTATGCACAATCACCACCGTTTAGCAAAGAAATTGCCACCCCAACCTCTACAAAGATAGACACAGTAATTGTGCATGTGGACCGGGCATCCTCATCTTTCATTCAGGATACACGCAATTATCCGGGGTGCACCAGAGAAAGCAACGACGCAGTCTTCGGCGATGAACTCCCTCACCTAACTATAATTTCAAGACTGCTCCAGGTTCAGACAAACGTCGTTTTGTCCCAGATCAATACTGGCTGTAGCAAGAAGAATATGAGAAATTGTTCAACTACACCTCCAGAGTTCAGGAACGAGGCAGTTGCAGCTTCCGCCAGTTGCAGCTCCAAATTATTAATTGGGCGCGCTTTCTCGGCAAAATGGGAAATAACTAGCGAGAAAAGCCGTTACACAATCAAGGTAGGCTGATTCATCCATATGGCGTTTACTCCCACGCACACTTTCGGCGCTAAGATGCATGCAAATGAGCGCTTTTATCTGTGCTGCAGCCTTGGCCAACTTGGATGGAGAGTTATTTATGCTCGTGCGCTGACCCCTGTCATTCGAGTGCAATAATTAGGAAAAGTGCATTTTGTTCGATATTATTGAAAGAAATGCATATGGAAAATTGTCCCTGTTGATAAGTGTTGCAATTAATTTCTATGAAAAGGTGACGGTTGCATAGCACCCTACTGACAGCAAAAATAATTTGGTATAACAATTATAGCATACGCACCGACGTTTATCAATCTACGCATATGAACATACAAGATTTAATCTCTATAACCGAAATTATTATGTGAGAACACAGTCTCTTACTTATCCATACCCACATCGTCACTTGCCTTTTCAAGAGACCTTAGTTAATCTCTGGGGTATCACAGGGATCCATTCTTGGTCCTTTGTTACACATTATACAGCGACATCGAAAATAAACGATGCATAGAGAAGAATTACTTAAGAAATATAAATTGGGCTAAATTACAAGAAATGTAAAGCTTCCTAAGTACTACTATGGCCAACATTTAAATCCTATCTAGGGTGTCTGCCAACCTGGAATTCCTAGAATGTCAAAAGTGGCACTTGAAATATTTGAAATTCCTTGAATTTCTTTATCCTCCTGGAATTTCTATAACATTTACAATTTTATCAAATTTGAAAACAAAAATGTTTGCCATAAAATAAAAAATTTAAAAAATCATGTGACTCACATTTGACCGGGCAACCATTAGATAGATATAAAAGTGTCGTATGTAATATTAGTAAGTTAATTTATGTCAAGCAGCTATCGTGTGACTTAACAGGACCTAAAGCTCGCGCAAGGCGTTTCTGGTGTAATATTCTGTCTTTGCATGACAAGTTGACAACCACAACGTACGTGAAGCTAACAAAAATATGGCGGAGTAGTGTGGAAATACCAGAAATTTTACAAAAATGGTCCTTGAATTCCCGGAATTTTAAAATTGTATATTAGTAGACACCCTGCTACCATTTTCGATTAATTTTTACAAACAACTGAAAAAACTGAAAATCAGTATTGTATCGGATCATTTAAAAAACTTTTATATGGAAGTAAACACGACATTGATATGGCTTCCTGATTTGATTCGGAAATAGAATTAATTGGGCACAAATACAGTGACGAGAGTATTGATAGCAGCTTCAAGTTATGGATTATACGATGTAAGGCGAGTATAAGTGTTCCCAAATTTGATTGATTTATTCAGTAAATGATTCGGAAATTTAAAGAATTGGGCATGAATACAGTGACCTGAGTAGACCCGAAAATTGTAAGAATTGTGCACAAAAACAGTGACACGAGTATAGATAAGATAACAGCTTCGTCAGATATAAATGTCAAGTTACTAACGATTATACGATGCAAGGCGAGTATGGGTGCTCCCTCATTTCATTAATTTATTCAGTAAATGATTCGGAAATCGAAATTATTGTGCAAAAATACAGTGTCCTAAGTATCGATAATAGTTTCGTCATATATAAATGTCAAGTTATTAACGATTAAACGATGACGGGTAAGTAAGTATAGCTCCCATATTTGATTAATTTATGTAGTAAAAATACAGCGAGTAGATATTGACGCAATTGAACACAAGTGACCCGAGTATAGATAACAGCATAGGCAGAGATACATCTCAAGTTAACGATTGCACGATATACGACGAATTGAGGTGCTCCCTTATTCGGTTAATTTATTTAGTAGATAATTCGGAAGTTGAAAGAACTGGGCACGAATACAGTGACCTTAGTAGATTCGACAGTTGCAAGAATTGGACACAAGTACAGTGGCCTGAGTATAGATAACGGTTTCGTCAGACATAAAGCTCCAATTAACGATTATACGATGTAAGGTGAGTATAAGTGGTTCCTCATTTGATTCATTTATTCAGTAAATGATTCGGAAATTACAAGAACTGCACACAAATACAGTGACTTGAGTATAGATAACAGCATGGTCATTATATACATTTCAAGTTAACTATATACGGCGAGTTAAGGCGCTCCATTATTCGGTTACTTTATTTAGTAAATAATTAGGAAATAAATTGGGCACAAATACAGCGACCAGAGTAGCTACGATAAATACAGTGACCTAAGTATAGAAACCGCTTCGTTAGATATAAATCACAAGTTAATGTTTACACCTATTTGGGCGAGTATAAGTGCTCCCTTATTTGGTTAATTTAGTAAATGATTCGGAAGTTAAAAGAACTGGGCACGAATACAGTAACCTGAGTACACTCGAAAATAAGTTCAGTAACCGAACACAATTACAGTGACCTAAGTATGGATAACAACATGGTCGGATATACATCTCAAGTTAACTATTGTACGATATATAACGAATTAAAGTGATCCATTATTCGGTTAATTTATTAAGTAGATGATTGGGAAATTGAAAGATCTGAGGACGAATACAGTGACCTGAATAGACTCGAAAGTTGCAAGAATTGGGCACAAGTACAGTGGCCTGAGTATAGATAACGGTTTCGTCAGATCTAAAGCTCCAATTAACGAGTATACGATGTAAGGTGGGTATAAGTGGTTCCTCATTTGATTCGTTTATTCAGTAAATGATTCGGAAATTACAGGAACTGGACACAAATACAATGACTTGAGTATAGATAACAGCATGGTTATATATACATCTCAAGTTCCCGACATACGGCGCGTTAAGGTGCTCCATTATTCGGTTACTTATTTAGTAAATAATTAGGAAATACATTGGTCACAAATACAGCGACTAGAGTAGATACGATAAATACAGTGACCTAAGTATAGAAACCGCTTCGTTAGATATACATCACACGTTAACGATTACACCTATATGTCGAGTATAAGTGCTCCCTTATTTGTTTAATTTAATTAGTAAATGATTCGGAAGTTAAAAGAACTGGGCACGAATACAGTGACCTGAGTAGACTCGAAAAAATTGCAAGAATTGTACACAAGTACAGCGGCCTGATTATTATAGATAACGACTTCGTCAGATATAAATCTCCAATTAACGATTATACAATGTAGGGCGAGTATGAGCGCTCCCTGATTTGATTCATTTATTCAGTAAACGATTCGGAAATTCCAAGAATTGGGAACAAATACAGTGACCTGAACATAGAAAACAGCTTCACAAGATATAAATATCTCCTTAGCGATGTAAAGTGCCCCTTCATATCATTCATGTATTCAGTAAATGATTTGGAAATAGATAGAATTGGATACAAATACAGCGTGTCTGTACAGATTAACGATTACGTCATATATAAAGCTCCAATTAACGATTCTCTGATGTAAGGCAAGTATAGGTGCTCCCTAATTTGATATATTTATTCCGGAAATGATTCAGAAATTACAAGAATTACACACAAATACAGTGACCTGAGTATAGATAACAGCATGGTCAGATATACCTATAAAGTTAACGATTGCACGATATAAGGCGAGTATTGGGGATCCTTTATTTGGTTATTTATGATTCAGAAATTTAAAGAACTGGGCACGAATACACTGACCTGAGTATAGACTAGAAAATTCACGTATGGGACAAAAGTACAGTGGCCTGAGTATAGTTAACGGCTACGTCAGATATACAGCTCCAATTAACGATTATATGATGTAAGGTGAGTATAAGTGCTCCCTCATTTGATTCCTTTATTCGGTAAATTATTCGCAAATTGCAAGAATTGGACACAAATACAGTGACCAAAGATCACAGCTTCATAAGATATAAATCTTTAATTAGCGATTATACGATGTAAGGTGCACCTTTATTTAGTTCATGCATTCAGTAAATGATTAGAAGATAGAGAGAATTGATTATAGATCACGGTTTTGTCACATATAAAACCCTAATTAACGATTCTATGATGCAAAGCAAGTATATGTGCTCCCTTATTTGATTATTTTGGACTTGGAAATTTCAAGAATTGAGACAAATACAGTGAGCCGAGTATACATAACAGCTCCGTCAGATATGAATATCAAGTCAACGATTATACGATGTAAAGAGCAGGGCCAACTAAATCTATACAGATAAAGTCCCGAGGACTTTGTTCCTATACATATAGATTTAGTTGGCCCTGATAAAGAAAATGTAGTGTAGGTGCTCCCTCATTTGATTAATTTACTCAATAAAAACTCGGAAATTTCAAGATTTGGCCAGAGATACAGTGTAGTGTAGATAATAACTTTGTGAAATATAAATCTCCAGTTAGCGATTATACGATGTAAACTGCAACTTCGTTTGATTCACTTATTCAGTAAATGATTCGAAAATAGAGAAAATTGGGCATAAATACAGTAACCAGATTATTGATGACGGCTTTGTGAGATATAAAGCTTCAATTAACGATTCTACGATGTAGGCTGAGTATAAGTGCTTCCTCATGTGATTCATTTATTCAGTAAACGATTCGGAAATTGCAATAATTGGGCACAAATACGGTGACCAGAGTATAAATACCAGCTTCATCAGATGCGAATCTCTAGTTAGCGATTACATGATGTAAGGTACCCTTTCATTGGTTTAATCTATTCAGCACATAATTCGGAAATAGACAAAACTGGGCATAAATATAGTGTTCAGAGTATAGATACCGGTACATTAGTACACATAGATAACGGATTCGTCAGATATAAAGCTCCAATTAACGATTGTAACATGTAAGGCGAGTATAGATGCTCCCTTATTTGATTAATTTATCCAATCGACTCCGAAATTCCAAAAATTGGGCACAAATACAGTGACCTGAGTATATATAACAGCTTCGTCCGATACAAATCCCAAGTGAATGATGATACCCTGTAAGGCGGATACAAGTGCTTCCCTATTTCAGTTATTTCAGTTATTCAGTACAGATTCAGATTTTGCAAGAATTAGACACAAATACAGTGATCTGAGTATAGATGTCATTATCGTCAGAAATTAAGCTCAAGTTAACGATTCTATGATGTAATGTGAGGCAAGATTTTCTCTCGTTTGGTTAATATTCAGTCAAGTCTCCGAAATTGCAAGAATTAAACACAAATACAGTAACTTGAGTATATATAACAGCTTGGTTAGATATAAAGCTCAAGTTTACGATTCTACCATGTAAGGTAGACATGTTCTCCCTCATTGGATTAATTTATTCAGTAAACTCGGAAATTGCAATAATTAGACACAATTACTGTGATCTGATTATATATAACAGCATTGTCAGATATAAAGCTCAAGTTTACGATTCTACGATGTAATGCGAGGATAGGTTCTCTGTCATATGACTAAGTTATTCAGTAGTCTCGAAAAGATACAAATACAGTGACCAGAATACAGATAACAGCTACGATGTAATGAATTTATTCAGCGAAGTCTCCGAAATTGCAAGCATTAGACACAAATACGGCTTCGTCAAACATAAATCTCATGTTAACGATTCTACGACGTAAGGTGAGCTTGGAATAGAGGCATAAGGGTTCCTCACCTTTCCGAAAATTTCCTGTTGTTTCGTCTGCAGGCAAAATCATGGCAACCATTTTTTGGAATTTTGAGGGAGTTATTTTCGTCGACTATTTACCACATGGGCACACAATAACAGGTGAATATTACACAAAGTTAATGCCAAAATTTCGTAAGGCAATTAAAGAAAAGAGGAAAATTGAGACCAGGTGTGCTCCTCCATCAAGACAACGCTTCGGCCCACAAAAGCTGTGTTTCAATGGCTGCCATTTACAATACCGGCTTTGAAATGTTTGAACAACCCCCTTAATATTCTCCAGATCTGGCCCCCAGTGACTACTATCTATTCCCAAAATTAAAAAAATACCTTCGGGCACCCATTTTTCTAGTGCTTCGGTTCCACGAGACTGGTCTCGGTCTCGCCTCGGTCTCGTCTCGAAATTCGAGACGAGACCGAGACTTGAGCGGTCTCGGTCTCGGTCTCGTCGAGAGTCTCGATTTTTTTAAACATTTTATTCTTAAAAAAATACTTATTTTAAGTTATACGGAAAAAGGCAGTTATGTGTACTATTTGCATACCGAGGGCAAGTATTCGCAGGAGCGAGAAATACATTAAAAATGTTGCACTGACTTGATTTAAAAATTGAATTGGGGGAAGTACCGACTAATGAATCACCTCATTCCCACATAATATGTTCTATTTTAAGATTTGCGATTAGTAGAACGTCATCTACATCGGTGTACGAAGCAAGGTCGAATGTTGTAACATCAAATTTTACTTTGCATATTAAAATTTGTTAAGACTCTCGTCGATACCGAGACCGAGACCTACAAAATTTTTCGAGACCGAGAGCGAGACTGAGACTTGGCATTTGAACCGAGATCGAGACCACTATAGGTCTCGACTCGTCGAAACCGAGACTACCCCAGTCTCGGTCTCGTCTCGACGAGACAAAGCACTACATTTTTCAGATGACAAATAAGTAATGACGGCGGTAAATGAGTGGTTGGCTGAAAAAACAGATTTTTTTTCCAAAGAGATTCAAGCACTTCAGCACCGTAGACAAAATGTATCAACCTTTTAGACGACTATGTTGAAAAATAAAATTGTTTCATTCTTCTCCGGTGTTTGCTTCTATGTTAGGGACAATAATTAGTGAGCTGCCCTCGTATATAGCTAACTGTCTGCTTTTCCGGAAGTACCTAAATAATTTTGTGTAGTTGCTCGATTTGATATGGTCATGATCAGAACAGATTTTAGAGTAAAAAATGTTTGCATTCTATCTATACTTGGAAAACGTAAACACCCAAATTGTTGACCTGAAATGTCAATAGGAAACCGCCGTATTCTGATATCTCTATTTGTCCCATAATTAAAAACAGGAATCCGCCAATATCATCCGGAACTAATGTGAATAACTTAACTATTGGAAACAAGAGACTCATCACTTCATCCCTTCACACTTGAAAAATTGTTTGCATTAAATATATGTCAACCAGTGATACGTTTCCGAATCTTGACAGATCAGAATGGATGGTAGTTTAATTGAATAAATGATGCCTTACTATTTGATTTATTTATGTAAATTAATGTAAATTATATACTATGTTTTATTTTAGAATATCGCATGGACGTGTAAAAAATAATCGAAAGTTACGAACTTTAACAAACATAAAAGTCAACAAATGCTTGTATCGCATACGAAATTTCGAAGTTCCAACCCCTTTCATTACACGTAACAAACCTATTCAGCAAGAATCCTTTTACCTCGGAAAAAGTTCATCAAATGAACGGCCCATCAAGGCGAAAAGCCTTAGTTATCCACTTCATTACCAGCAATAAGGCACGGGATATTTCGGGGTTGCGCCGTGGATTTTTTCGAGGCAGCGGCAAAAAGGGCAGATCAGGGAGAAAACGCGCGATTAAAATTTATGGCAGCATTTTTCCTTTACGTTCGAACATCTCTCACGGAGGGGTAATATAAGTTACTGGTCCTAATTTTTACTATTCCCCGCGGCGTAGCTATAAATTCATAGGATGCATAATTTACTAACCCTTCGACCGAGGCGGACAACCAGGTAACTAAGATAAGAACCCTTGTTTAAGCACCTTCTCAAGTTGTCACCCGAAAATTGCGCAGCTAGATGACATTTTAACTTCCATCCGATATGTGTGTACGGCTAGAAAATCAAAGGGAAGGAAGCGAAACGAATCTACGGTCAGCTTATAAAGGAGGATTTAGTAACCAACTTGTCCACAATATCAATCTTAGTCATAATTTACGATGAATAATTTCTAGTAGGCACGGGAAACAACCGCAATATTGCCTACGAGTGACCAAATAGACTAAGTTACATTAATTATCTCCGGTATGGTCAATTGAAAGGTCAACCACGTGCTATGAACGCCTGAACGCCTTGAAATCAATCTTTGGACACAAATGCAATGCAAATTGTTATTACACTTATTAGATATGTAGTGATATACATAGCAGATCAAGATTAAGTTGAGCATAAAGCCCATGGAAGAAATTGTGACACGATAAAATTTGACATAATTATGCCAAATCCACAAACAACGCCTTAAATAGTGATTATATTTGCATTAGTAAATCTTAACCCTGCATTACTAAAAGAAGAAAGTTCTTATTATTCAGTTAATGTAGTGATAATGTAGGCTTGGACTATTCGGTAGGTGCTTGGTGAATCAAAAAATTGATTTACTAAATCAATAAGACTCACAGGGGAAATTATCAGTGGCGGCTCGCTAAAAGGACTCAAGAAACCAAGGTTCTACCTACCATAACAAACCAGTTATTCAATTTTGTTAATTTTGGAGGACACCCTCTTTTGTACTTATTTTTCACCATTCTTCCCATTTAACAGCTTAAACAAAGCACGCGTAATTTTATTTCATGAATATGAACTGTAAGATAAGCGCTGCTTGCTTTCACGAACGCATTGATGCCTGATCCAAGAGGCTCCTCACATTTTCGACAGTTTATACACTGCAGCGGGTAGAGAGCGGCAAGAAGTAGGTCAAAAGAATCAATGGGAGCCATCACAGCGAAGGCTTACGCCCATCCTGACTTGACCCCTGCGATAACGTCGCGTATCGAGTTTCTGATGACAACTTTGGCTTCGTCGAATTCACGTTGGCATTTTCACAAAATAATTACGGTATGATCTATTTTATTTTACTGATAATTTACTGGTACATTGTGGCACATCTTGAAATAATATTTATTATTAAGGGTTCCAAGTTTCATGGTCCACCTTTATATAATACTGACAAATCTCAAAATATCTGAGGGGCGAACTAGGTACAATTGAAAGTCTAATGATTTAATCGAGTAGTCAATATATTTTATCTAATCTAATGAATAAAGCTAAATTAAGCCTATATTCACTCTGTTCCTGATATTTTTCGTTCTACAGAGTCAAACCAATTGGAAGTTATAGACAAAGAAATAGGAAATGTTACAAAAACCCTTTTGATAGATTGATTATAAACGCAGAAAACAAGTAGGCAACCCTCTATTCTGTCCTATCGGATAATATTCTAAAACACGAACAGGCAACAATTTTATGAGGGGAATAATAATAATTATTATTATTATCATCAAAGAAGACACAGAAGCTTTTTGTTACGCTGACGCCTTAATCGCACTTCAGCACGTCAGGTATATATTAATCTTATCCATAAATAGATAATTAGATTAACAGATTACAAATGAGCTGTTCAAATGCATTATTTTCCACCACTGGTGGCAAATTGCGAAGAAAGTACGCATTCGAACCCAATATTGGTGAAAATAAAAATAGCGGCGATATTTTTAAATTTGATCCTTGGTTCGAATGCAGCAAAGCAAAAGTGAGCTTGCCAACACCGTCACGCCTATTGTATTGTATTTAAACTAGAACATGCCATTTATTGTTCACGATCATTATATAACCACAAATTTGAGAATCTCTTCGCGACAAAGCATTAGAAATAAAAAAATGTTTGTACCTATTAATAATAAGCATAATTGCGTATATTAATCACAGTTCTACCCCTCCTAGCCTCACTTCTTTGACAGTAACCTAACCTCATTTTGCATTCAGAACTGAATTGCTCTGCAAGTGGCTATGTTGCAGCCATTTGCTGTAACCAGCCTTTCCGTGAAAAGTCCAAGCGGTTCATGAAACGATTTCTGGCCAATTGCTGAAACAATCATTTACTGTGATATGTTGATGATATGTTTATTACAACATGTACTGCACTAAGTGCATGCTAAGTTAAAACTCTCAACCAAATACTAATCAGAGTCAACACACAGCATGTACTGTTTTTAGCAAGCACTAAAATCTTAGACTGTCAAACTCATAGCTTTTAGTTATTCATAACCAGTTTGAACTCACGAAACGGCACATTACATCGCAGTTCCCAACATCAGCTTGTTCTATACCTTGCTTCAAATACTTCTGCATCCGATCTACGACCTGCCGCATGGACAGCTTCCTGCGCGGCGTCGAGGGCGAGGGGGGATGCCACCGGCGAAGCCGACTTCCTGGAGTTGCCGGCGGCATCTGCTTCGGAGGAGCCGGTCACTATCATCATCATCACTCACTGCTCTGTCTCGAAAACCTCGCACAACACACAGTTCTCCAACGCCGAAAAAACACTGCCGCGCTTAGTGCCGACCATGACACCGACGTCTGCCAAAACGTGCGAAAACCATATCACTGCAAGGTAGGGCCGACTTCGCGTAGGTCGAGCAGATTCACTGGAATGACTGGAGATAAGCGATAAGCCCGGTTTTTACTCGCAAGGTGGGGAACGCGGGAGTCACGCTTTCCTGCTAATCGCGGAAGCGGTGGAGATACCGCCGCTAGGAAGTGCAACTTCCATTAATTGGATTCGGATTTTGATTAGTACCCATGTTTATCGGAACGACAGCGAGACAATTGAGTTTAATAGTTACTGGTAGGTATACAGGGTGGGCCACAAAACTTGGCGCTCCTTACTTCTTAGAGAC
>OW679199.1:129230020-129589871 GCA_940337035.1 Agriotes lineatus
GCACTACATGCTGTTTGGCGGCCTTTGATTAGTCATATATACAACATGCAGACTAAGGGGATTTTAGCACCAAACGATGTAAATATGTCAAGTTTATCGATTTTCATCTCAAACGCAATTTCTCCAAAATATGACTTAGGGTGTTTTAGTAATAACCGATTCATATGGAGGTGCAGCACAATCAAAACCGGTCGGATTACTACTACTACTACTACTACATCGATATATCCAGCGTGGGTAGACACTAAAATCAAATAGTTCAAGTGATTACCTGGGCCCGCAACAGGAAATTCCATTTTTAATTTGCCACCCTAATTAAGCTGCATTCGATCCTCACACAGACAGAATGCGTCTTGGGCGAAAAATTAAGTTAGCGCCAAGCTGCTGATTTATGGCGCTGGTGGCAAAAATCGGGAATTTCAACAAGTCTCTAACAAGACTGATAAATCGTGACCAGACAGGTTTGACGAATTGCCGCCATATGCACGACGAGTAAAAGTATTTTAATGAATCCTGGTAATATTGAATTTAGCTGTCAAATTAAGCAACCATTTAGTACAACAACATAATGATCTTGGATAAAGTGCATGAGTATGACGCTTTACAATTATTTCAGGATTTTAAGTTTACAAATTCAGCTAAACATTTATTAAAAAAAACTTGTTTGGATGAAAATTTTGATTTGGCTATTAAGCAGCATATACAAGGCAATAGTGTTAGAAACATTTGAGAATTTATTTAGGGGCTCCCCGATCTTGATCGCTGAGAACACCGGATCTGGTGCCATTTAAACGTAGTGCATGTACGAACAGTATACACAAGATGATACAAAGCGCGAATCTGTAAATACGAGTTCGACAATGGCAAATTTCAATTAAACTCTTCAAACTTCGGCCCAATTCAGTCTAGAAACCACCTTTCTGCTATGAATGTGCGATTAAATGTATTCTCATATCCGCATAAAAATAATGGTGAAAGACGTCCGGGGGAACTTCAAAGCGTAGCGTCTGAGTTAAAATTTCGGAGACTCATAAAGCCCAAATGAAAAATTCTTCTCCGTTTACCAAACTTTACGGATCAGTAGCTGCAGAAAAAACTTCGTTCGCGGATTAGGGTAATGTGATGCCCAGAAGTTCTTTCACCCTGTTACGATCAAATTTTTCACATGCTACTGCGGATTCTACCAACTTTCAGCTGAATATTATTCATAATTATAAAGCGTCTGAAAATGAAAATCTCCTAAAACACAATTGATAACATATCCACCGTTGTTTATCATGCTCAAAACGTCAGTTAATGAAGCAATTTTTCAATCGCTTAATTCTTTCAGCAAATGTTGATTTTTTAAATGGGTATCTCGTTTCTTAAAATTTGTCAAACAATTAAGAATTTTGAATATATGACACAACATGCCTACATTAGCGGGAAACTAATTTAGACGTAACGCTACGTGCAACGGAGTAACTATTGTCGTTAACTGAGTGATTAGCGCCGCGGGTGACAAATTACATCCGCGGCTTCAGTGTAAGACACACAATGTAAAACTCAGATCTTGGCAACATTACGCTATCCAGAAACTGCAGGGCGGGGCCACAGCAGGTGGTCGCTCAACCCTTTTGTGCAATAAAAGTTCGGATACGCAAGAAGCGGGGCAATCTAGTTGACCGCTCTCAGACGAAGAGGCGAGTAATAAAACATTCAAGTGGAGCAAGCTGTCTGAACAATAGTGACATAAAATTTCTTCAAAAAGACATTCTGTAACAGCAGAAAGGCAATAAACCTAATCCCTATGCCTTACCTTACAAACTGGGCACAATGGCTAAATTGCGCTTTCGAGAAGACAAAGGTTCGGTTTACAACATCCAGCACACGGTGTCAGCCTATCGTAAAGCTCATGTGTGTTCATTAATTAATTTTGCTTAAATAAATAAATAGTTTTTGTTTTTTTAAGTAATTATCATTTCGAAATTCTAAGGGTGTTGTCATCAATACCCATGGATCAGCAGCAGCTAAAGACAAAATAAATGTTAGGACGTATATTTTTTGTATTTAATCGACGTCATTAAATTGTTGCAGCAATACACGATTTTTACTTTCCCATACCCATAGGTATAGGGAAGTATTGGAATCATGAAAATTTTGGAAATCGAGATTTTCACAGAAATATCCGTTTTGGGACTCTAGGAACCCAAAAAAGTGGTTTTTAAAAATGTCTGTCTGTGTGTGGGTGTGTGTGTGGGTGTGTGTGTGTGTGGGTGGGTGACGCTCCTACAGCCGAAAGTATTGCTCCGATTTTTATGCGCTTTGGAATGCGGGGGTGTATCGAAAATTCATCGACAAAATAAGCTTTTCAAAAAAATCTGAAACCGGAAGCGGAAGTTACGCATGTTTTTTTGGTATCACTGTTTTCGTAATTAAAATTTTGAAAATTTTATCGCGGATAACGATAGAGGGTCATAAGACAAATCTGTTAGTTTTTTTCCGAACTCGTTAGGTTTAAAATGAAGGGCGCTAGGATTTTTTGAAAATTTTGAGTTTAACGCCCTATTACTCAAAAACGGATGAATCGATTCAATTGATTTTTGTTTTCTGAATAGTATATGAAGGCTAACATGAGGTGATATAAAAAGTGTTTTGAAAAATATTAAGGGGCCTAAATTACAAATTTTCAAAATTTTGGAAATTTTCTAAAAATCATTTCTCAAAAACTGCCCACAGGAATTTGTTTAAACTTCATACACTGATAGACCCCGAAAAGGGCTATCGATCTGTTTTTTAAAGAATCTCATGAATTATCTGTGGCGCCCTCTACGAAGCTTTGAAGTTTGAAAATTTAAACCCCTTTAATTAATAAACAAAACAAGATAGGTAGCTGGGGTTTTCACTGGATTGTTCAGTGCATAATGGAGCATATGAATATGCAAAAAAATATTACACTCGTGGATATATGTAAGCGCACCGGCCCCCTCCCCCCTCTATTTTTGAAAAATAATTTTTTTATTCTAACGGTTGTTATATTTTTGCGTCAAAGAATCTTTTTCCGCGAAAATAAAAAAATCGATTTTGTATGCCCTAGAAAATATAATTTCCAGGTACTTAGAAAATTTCACCTCGGTGCTACAGCCGTTTTGAATAAAATAACACATAAATAGCACAGTGGCGGCTTGTCCACTTGGCGCCATCTACAGAAGCTCGGTGGTCACGTTTTGAACTACACATCTTATAACATAAAATCGTAGCTCTCTTTGTTTGCGTGTAACTATGTTTGTTCGCTATCTCCTCCGAAGATACTGGACCGATTAAGTTGTACGATGGCTTAAAAGTTTGCTAATTTTCAGACTTATTTAATTAACTTCTCTAGGCAGCAGTATAATTTAATTAACTTCTCTAGGCAGCAGAGCGGAGCGCCTATCGCTGTCTAGTATTAGCTCGGGTGCGCGCATTATTTAAACAGGAGAGTGTGGTTGTGCGGTAAGCGTGCTGGCCTATCACGCGGGAGCCCCGAGTTCGATCCCGTCGATGCATCTTTTTTTTTAATTTATATTAATGAATCTCTCTTAATTTTGCGAACCGAAACGTAGTTCGGGTGACTCACTAGTTCTTTTATATTTACCCGCAATTTACGTGAAAGTGTAAACGCTTATCACGGTGAAGACGTGAGTCATCGAGTTGAAATTTTGATATGTTGTAAAGACTGTTGAATAAAGACGATATGAACAGTTTCCAGTATGGGAAAGTCCAGGGAGGTAGTCACGTCCACTTTTTATTTAAGAAATATAACAGGAGTACTGACAAAGAAAAGTTAACCATGAGAGTGGCTATTTTGTTCTTGAAGTTGTTCTATTGATTTTACACTCGCATACAATCTGGAAACAATCCTGGAAGAATGCAACGGGAAATCACTACTCTGTCGCCGATTCTATCCCCAGTTGCTTCCACCCCATCCGAGGGTGGGAACCGTCAACGTACAACAATATTTACACTCCATCGGCGCCCTCTACTATGGACTACGGAAATCACTACACACTAATAGAGAGGTTAAGGTTTCTACTGGCAAATTAGTCAATTAAAAATGATTATTTATATATCCCGTGGAGCGTAAGTTATCACGACATCGGTCAGCCGTTTCATAGCGAGCCAAATATTAAGCATACGTTAACGAAATTGTAAAAATTATTAAATGGGTTCTTAGTTCGGTTACCTTCTTGTTGAACGGTACGTTAATGTCTACTACTTAACATATTTTGATAGGATGCTGACAACTAACTAGGTACCAGTGGAAAAAGTTGACAAATTTTCCCACGTATAAACTTTTATCAGTTTTTGCAACAGTTTTGAGTATTTTTGGACCAAAAGTGATGTATAAAATTTTATACGCAGTGATTTCAAGGATGGTGTAAGCAAGGAAAACATAACCCAACTTTAATTTTATTTTGTGATGACTAGTGAGACTCGTCTGATTGTATGAATAGAATAATTGCTGCATCCGATGCAATAAACAAAACCACTCATTCTAGGCTTCAAACAAGACTCCATCCTGGACGAACAGGCAGCAGGTGATGATCAAACGAGTACCCGCAGGAATCAAACCTGAATTTTCACCAGACGCGAAACCTCAGCCTCAAGGAGTTATTACTATTAAAACCAGTAAGCCAGTACGATCTAAACAAGATACTGGAGAAGATTATTCAGAGCACCAACCTGGACCAAGTACGGGTACTCCAGTGGGACCAAAACAAAAGGACAATAAAATTTTAAAAAAAGACGTCTGAAGGATATGCACATATAAGAAACAAAAGTGGCATGAATCTACGATAAAATCTTGCGAAGAATTAGGACGCCTTCTGGAGTTTAGGACGCCCAGTAGCGGATCCGTTTTTCCCAAGCTGCCTTCAAGCCAGTCCGTTATTAGACAAGTAATTACATGCTTTTGTTTTCAAAAATTAACAACTTGGAAAACCCAGCGGCATACATTCATTTTAGGAAGAGTTCCATGCGCTTAGAGCTGTTGTTTCATTTATGTAATTTACGCAACTTTTGTATTCGAAGTTGGACTGAGAGTACGTTTGTGGCTTGCGCCTGCCGTGAATAAGAAAAAGTGTAACAATCGCTAATGTAAAGCGAATTTGCTTCAAGGAGTTTCTCTGCTACAGTGGTTTATGAACCAAAACGTGAGTATTCCCACATTAGAGCCTTATGTCAACAACTGCGGACGTGGCAGATTCCAACCTTTGATTTGACATTATTTCCCAGTGGCGCTCAGATTAAAAACAAAACAACGAATTTTGACAAACTTTCAGGGGAGTCGCACTGGCATGACCAGGTGGACCCGACCCAACGCTGAGCTAGTTGTGTACCGACCGGAGGTTATCGTGGCTGATGTCTTAACACTTTGAGCCTACCGTAATTACAGTTTTATATCGGAACATGTAATTAGAGTTTCATCTTTTATTGTTAACCAACGGCATATGCGTTTTACACTTACCTACTGTATACTGACCAGTTACTAGCGATTTTTTCGGATTTTGTGGACATCCGAATACCCATTTAATAGTAGATGATCTACTGCATTAATGCATGTTACAGGCAACTTGTATAACATTTTATATAAAATGTCGAGGCATTATATCTAATCTCGTATGAGCTGTAGGCATTTTATGAAATGTATGTTTTACAGTAAAAGTTAAAACTCATTAACTAGAGGATTTAATACAGGTGTACGCTAACTCGTCACCATAGCAAATTTTGTAGGTATTTATGACAGGCGAGCTCATTACCGGCATCAGGCAACCACCGGTGAACATCACTGAAGACAGGCCAATTCACGTAAGGATGCATATAATACACACAATCCAAGGCTGCAATTAACCTAATCAAGCTAGAACGACACACAGCCTAAAAATGAGAATTACCAATGCCGGTTTAACATAACCTCGAATTATACATATTGTCTGCAACAATGCAGTCATTCTATATAATGATTAGGTATTTCATATAATGCTCGGGAATTATATATAATGACTGAATTATACAAATTGCCTGTAACATATCGCGGTTGCAAGCTAAGAAATTGTTCTCTCTAATAAGGAAATAAAGATTAATTTTTTCAAAGCAGTTGAATATATTGTAATTCCGATTCTGAGCCCTGGAAGCATTACTGGAATTCTGCACTTTTCTAATGGTTGCCATACAAATACATAATTTGCGGTTAGGTTGAAAGTACACGTAAATTACTGATATGTGATTATGGCACAAAGGCTTATCTACACGAATTAGGCCTTTGCTCCGCTTGCCTAACAATTAATGTATAGTGTTAATAATAATGAATAAATACTACAAAAAAGGATGCATGTCAAATTGTCCGTTCCGAATTGATGCTAATCAGTTTCGCTTTTTATTCATCTTTGGTGGTTCTGTCACTATTACATCTGCATTTACTAAAGAGGAAAATTCCGAATACAACATTCTTTAGCTTCCCTGGCGTCTGTTCTAAATTAATCCCAAAAGTTGCTATCAAGGCGAGCTCGGAGGGTTGGCTCTGTTAATAGCAAACAAAGTTAGACTTGAACTTATCTTAACGAAATCTGCTGTGTTGTTCCAAAAACTAATAAGGAACCGGGATGTTGCTATGAAAATATGTTTTGGATAAATCAATTTCTTCATACAATATGAGGTTTATTTTCATACGTTCCGAATAGAACGGACACTTAAATTTCGCTGGTCTATTACATAACCAATTTACCTGGAACTCAATAATATCGCATGCCCACTATCTGAATAGATTTTGAACTTTGTTTCACATAATGTAGACTTTAATATTATTAGTTTTACAAAATCGAGTATTTGACTACAATATGTAAATCGGCTACAAAGTAGCGCTCATTTCCAGTCTTGCTGATGGCAAATTTCCAGACAAAAAATTATGAAACGCAGCACGAAACACTTTAGAATTTTGTTCGCGTTCCATTATCTGCCCGTTTTCCCGGCAATAAGTTATGAGACAGCTCAAGCTCAAGGTTAATTAAGATAGTGTAAAAATATTCTACAAGAAAGCGAAGCTTAAAATAAACTCATTATTTTCAGGACTAAGTGACAGCTGTAACAGGTCGCCTCTCAAATGTGCAACCGTCGCACTTAGCTAAAAACTCACCTGCCATGTTGCTCTCAAAGTCACCTTAGTTACTTAACTGCTACGACAATGAGTTACAGAATTAAACTAAAAAATCTTATCGATTTTCCAATTGTCTTATCTCGATTTAAACAGTCAATTGCTCTCTCGAACCATCACGTTTTCCACCAATTGCTATTTCAATACAGCAGATGTGAATTTTGCTGTAAAACTGTAGTTGTCTTCACCTTGAGTACCTGAACCATGCAATACGCAGGTATTAATTTATTGCGCCTATCACGTTACATCTTGCTGCAAAAAGAGCTGCTTGGCTGCTAATGATTTATAAATTCGCGAAGTTGGCTGCGACGACGCCAGTGGTTATAAAAAGCCAATGCCATGGAATCAATTAATAGGAACACTGGCTACAACACAGAAAACTAGCGACAAACACGCGAATTTGTTATTTTCCTTACGACTTGTTTCGTTTGATGAATACATAATAAATATTGTTCGTTTCACACTGTTGAAATAACTTATTATTATTAAGATTATCATTTTAACACGATATTTAGTAATATACAATATTAAGGGTTAATGTTCAAAACTTTCGTTCCCATTTGATTGACACTGGAATATTCGTTATCTAAAGGTAGGTTCTAGGGAATTGATATACAATATGATGAATTTTCCACTTAAAAGAGAGAACAAATTAAAATTGGGCTTTGACAGCCACGTCCTTACGTTCTCCCTCAACAATCCTGAAGTTACTCTAAGAGAATTTTCTCACCTCGCTTGAAGCCACTTAAACTTTCACTTTGAATTTGTTTAATGCTACGGCTGAAGTTGTTGATGGTTTCTGAAGGCGAGATTAAGGGTTTCTGTGAAAATTTCTGTACCTTACGAACCTCGTCTACTTTTAAAACATTGTGCGTGAACAGGGCACTTTCTAATTTTTCGCTACACTTAAAGAAACAACTAACCAACTTCTTTAACATAAAAGATGAACATCTCATCGATAATATAGAACTACAATTGGAAAAACTGTACGAAACTATCGCAAGACTGTCAAGTACTGCAAAAAATGCAAGAAAAATTTAGGGGGGGAGGATGGATTTTGGGGTAGCGATACAAAGGAAATGTACAACAGGTAAGAAGGGTAACTTGTACCTCTTATGCACAATCACCACCGTTTAGCAAAGAAATTGCCACCCCAACCTCTACAAAGATAGACACAGTAAATTGTGCACGTGGACCGGGCGCATCCTCATCTTTCATTCATGATACACGCAATTATCCGGGGTGCACCAGAGAAAGCAACGACGCAGTCTTCGGCGATGAACTCCCTCACCCATAATTTCAAGACCGCTCCAGGTTCAGACAAACGTCGTTTTGTCCCAGATCAATACTGGCTGTAGCAAGAAGAATATGAGAAATTGTCCAACTACACCTCCGGAGTTCAGGAACGAGGCAGTTGCAGCTTCCGCCAGTTGCAGCTTCCGCCAGTTGCAGCTCCG
The DNA here is from genome assembly GCA_940337035.1 of Agriotes lineatus. Lineage (NCBI taxonomy): Eukaryota > Metazoa > Arthropoda > Insecta > Coleoptera > Elateridae > Agriotes > Agriotes lineatus. The sequence continues at coordinate 129,238,646 of OW679199.1, forward strand.
AATTATTAATTGGGCGCGCTTTCTCGGCAAAATGGGAAATAACTAGCGAGGAAAGCCGTTACACAATCAAGGTAGGCTGATTCATCCATATGGCGTTTACTCCCACGCATACTTTCGGCGCTAAGATGCATGCAAATGAGCGCTTTTATCTGTGCTGCAGCCTTGGCCAACTTGGATGGAGAGTTATTTATGCTCGTGCGCTGACCCCTGTCATTCGAGTGCAATAATTAGGAAAAGTGCATTTTGTTGGATATTATTGGAAGAAATGCATATGGAAAATTGTCCCTGTTGATAAGTGTTGCAATTAATTTCTATGAAAAGGTGACGGTTGCATAGCACCCTACTGACAGCAAAAAGAATTTGGTATAACAATTATAGCATACGCACCGACGTTTATCAATCTACGCATATGAACATACAAGATTTAATCTCTATAACCGAAATTATTATGTGAGAACACAGTCTCTTACTTATCCATACCCAAATCGACACTTGCCTTTTCAAGAGACCTTAGTTAATCTCTGGGGTATCACAGGGATCCATTCTTGGTCCTTTGTTACACACTATACAGCGACATCGAAAATAAACGATGCATAGAGAAGAATTACTTAAGAAATATAAATTGGGCTAAATTACAAGAAATGTAAAGCTTCCTAAGTACTACTATGGCCAACATTTAAATCCTATCTAGGGTGTCTGCCAACCTGGAATTCCTGGAATGTCAAAAGTGGCACTTGAAATATTTGAAATTCCTTGAATTTCTTTATCCTCCTGGAATTTCTATAACATTTACAATTTTATCAAATTTGTGACTTCGCATTTGAAAACAAAAATGTTTGCCATAAAATAAAAAATTTTAAAAATCATGTGATTCACATTTGATCGGGCAACCATTAGATAGATATAAAAGTGTTAGCGTCGTATGTAATATTAGTTAAGTTCAATTTATGTCAAGCAGCTATCGTGTGACTTAACAGGACCCAAAGCTCGCGCAAGGCGTTTCTGGTGTAATATTCTGTCTTTGCATGACAAGTTGACAACCACAACGTACGTGAAGCTAACAAAAATATGGCGGAGTAGTGTGGAAATACCTGAAATTTTACAAAAATTTCCGGAATTTTAAAATTGTATATTAGTAGACACCCTGCTACCATTTTCGATTAATTTTTACAAACTGAAAAAACTGAAAATCAGTATGGTATCGGATCATTTAAAAAAGTTTTATATGGAAGTAAACACGACATTGATATGGCTTCCTGATTTGATTCATTTATTCAATAAATGATTCGAAAATATAATTAATTGGGCACAAATACAGTGACGAGAGTATTGATAGCAGCTTCAAGTTATCGATTATACGATGTAAGGCGAGTATAAGTGTTCCCAAATTTGATTGATTTATTCAGTAAATGATTCGGAAATTGAAAGAATTGGGCACGAATACAGTCACCTGAGTAGACCCGAAAATTGTAAGAATTGTGCACAAAAACAGTGACACGAGTATAGATAAGATAACAGCTTCGTCAGATATAAATGTAAAGTTACTAACGATTATACGATGCAAGGCGAGTATGGGTGCTCCCTTATTTCATTAATTTATTCAGTAAATGATTCGGAAATCGAAATTATTGTGCAAAAATACAGTGTCCTAAGTATCGATAATAGTTTCGTCATATATAAATGTCAAGTTATTAACGATTAAACGATGACGGGTAAGTAAGTATAGCTCCCGTATTTGATTAATTTATGTAGTAAAAATACAGCGAGTAGATATTGAAGCAATTGAACACAAGTGACCCGAGTATAGATAACAGCATAGGCAGAGATACATCTCAAGTTAACGATTGCACGATATACGACGAATTGAGGTGCTCCCTTATTCGGTTAATTTATTTAGTAGATAATTCGGAAGTTGAAAGAACTGGGCACGAATACAGTGACCTGAGTAGATTCGAAAGTTGCAAGAATTGGACACAAGTACAGTGGCCTGAGTATAGATAACGGTTTCGTCAGACATAAAGCTCCAATTAACGATTATACGATGTAAGGTGAGTATAAGTGGTTCCTCATTTGATTCATTTATTCAGTAAATGATTCGGAAATTACAAGAACTGCACACAAATACAGTGACTTGAGTATAGATAACAGCATGGTCATTATATACATTTCAAGTTAACTATATACGGCGAGTTAAGGCGCTCCATTATTCGGTTACTTTATTTAGTAAATAATTAGGAAATAAATTGGGCACAAATACAGCGACCAGAGTAGCTACGATAAATACAGTGACCTAAGTATAGAAACCGCTTCGTTAGATATAAATCACAAGTTAATGTTTACACCTATTTGGGCGAGTATAAGTGCTCCCTTATTTGGTTAATTTAGTAAATGATTCGGAAGTTAAAAGAACTGGGCACGAATACAGTAACCTGAGTACACTCGAAAATAAGTTCAGTAACCGAACACAATTACAGTGACCTAAGTATGGATAACAACATGGTCGGATATACATCTCAAGTTAACTATTGTACGATATATAAAGAATTAAAGTGCTCCATTATTCGGTTAATTTATTTAGTAGATGATTGGGAAATTGAAAGATCTGAGGACGAATACAGTGACCTGAATAGACTCGAAAGTTGCAAGAATTGGGCACAAGTACAGTGGCCTGAGTATAGATAACGGTTTCGTCAGATCTAAAGCTCCAATTAACGAGTATACGATGTAAGGTGGGTATAAGTGGTTCCTCATTTGATTCGTTTATTCAGTAAATGATTCGGACATTACAGGAACTAGACACAAATACAATGACTTGAGTATAGATAACAGCATGGTTATATATACATCTCAAGTTCCCGACATACGGCGCGTTAAGGTGCTCCATTATTCGGTTACTTATTTAGTAAATAATTAGGAAATAAATTGATCACAAATACAGCGACTTGAGTAGATACGATAAATACAGTGACCTAAGTATAGAAACCGCTTCGTTAGATATACATCACACGTTAACGACTACACCTATATGGCGAGTATAAGTGCTCCCTTATTTGGTTAATTTATTTAGCAAATGATTCGGAAGTTAAAAGAACTGGGCACGAATATAGTGACCTGAGTAGACTCGAAAAAATTGCAAGAATTGTACACAAGTACAGCGGCCTGATTATTATAGATAACGACTTCGTCAGATATCAAGCTCCAATTAACGATTATACAATGTACGGCGAGTATGAGTGCTCCCTGATTTGATTCATTTATTCAGTAAACGATTCGGAAATTCCAAAAATTGGGCACAAATACAGTGACCTGAACATAGAAAACAGCTTCATAAGATATAAATATCGCCTTAGCGATTATACGATGTAAAGTGCCCCTTCATATCATTCATGTATTCAGTAAATGATTTGGAAATAGATAGAATTAGGTAATACAGCGTGTCTAGAGTACAGATTAACGATTACGTCATATATAAAGCTCCAATTAACGACTCTCTAATGTAAGGCAAGTATAAGTGCTCCCTAATTTGATATATTTATTCCGGAAATGATTGAGAAATTGCAAGAATTACATACAAATACAGTGACCTGAGTATAAGATAACAGCATGGTCAGATATACATCTCAAGTTAACGATTGCACGATATAAGGCGAGTATTGGGGATCCTTTATTTGGTTATTTATTTAGTAAATGATTCAGAAATTTAAAGAACTGGGCACGAATACACTGACCTGAGTATAGACTAGAAAATTGCACGTATGGGACAAAAGTACAGTGGCCTGAGTATAGATAACGGCTACGTCAGATATAAAGCTCCAATTAACGATTATATGATGTAAGGTGAGTATAAGTGTTCCCTCATTTGATTCCTTTATTCGGTAAATTATTCGCAAATTGCAAGAATTGGACACAAATACAGTGACCTGGATATAGATCAAAGATCACAGCTTCATAAGATAGAGAGAATTAATTATAGATCACGGTTTTGTCACATATAAAACCCTAATTAACGATTCTATGATGCAAAGCAAGTATATGTGCTCCCTTATTTGATTACTTTACTCAGTAGACTTGGAAATTTCAAGAATGGAGACAAATACAGTGAGCCGAGTATACATAACAGCTCCGTCAGATATGAATATCAAGTCAACGATTATACGATGTAAAGAGCAGGGCCAACTAAATCTATACAAAGTCCCGAGGACTTTGTTCCTATATAGATTTAGTTGGCCCTGATAAAGAAAATGTAGTGTAGGTGCTCCCTCATTTGATTAATTTACTCAATAAAAACTCGGAAATTTCAAGATTTGGCCAGAGATACAGTGTAGTGTAGATAATAACTTTGTGAAATATAAATCTCCAGTTAGCGATTATACGATGTAAACTGCAACTTCGTTTGATTCACTTATTCAGTAAATGATTCGAAAATAGAGAAAATTGGGCATAAATACAGTAACCAGATTATTGATGACGGCTTTGTGAGATATAAAGCTTCAATTAACGATTCTACGATGTAGGCTGAGTATAAGTGCTTCCTCATGTGATTCATTTATTCAGTAAACGATTCGGAAATTGCAATAATTGGGCACAAATACGGTGACCAGAGTATAAATACCAGCTTCATCAGATGCGAATCTCTAGCGATTACATGATGTAAGGTACCCTTTCATTGGTTTAATCTATTCAGCACATAATTCGGAAATAGACAAAACTGGGCATAAATATAGTGTCCAGCGTATAGATACCGGTACATTTGATTAATGTATTCAGTAAATTATTCGAAAATAACGTGAAGTGGGCACAAATACAGTAACCAACGTATAGATAACGGATTCGTCAGATATAAAGCTCCAATTAACGATTATATGATGTAAGGTGAGTATAAGTGCTCCCTTATTTGATTAATTTATCCAATCGACTCCGAAATTCCAAAAATTGGGCACAAATACAGTGACCTGAGTATATATAACAGCTTCGTCCGATACAAATCCCAAGTGAATGATGATACCCTGTAAGGCGGATACAGGTGCTTCCCTATTTTAGTTATTTCAGTTATTCAGTACAGATTCAGATTTTGTAAGAATTAGACACAAATACAGTGATCTGAGTATAGATGTCATTTTCGTCAGAAATTAAGTTCAAGTTAACGATTCTACGATGTAATGTGAGTCAAGATTTTCTCTCGTTTGGTTAATATTCAGTCTCCGAAATTACAAGAATTAAACACAAATACAGTGACTTGAGTATATATAACAGCTTCGTTAGATATAAAGCTCAAGTTTACGATTCTACCATGTAAGGTGAGGATAGGTTGTCTGTCATTTGACTAAGTTATTCAGTAGTCTCGAAAAGATACAAATACAGTGACTAGAGTACAGATAACAGCTACGATGTAATGAATTTATTCAGCGAAGTCTCCGAAATTGCAAGCATTAGAAACAAATACGGCTTCGTCAAAAATAAATCTCATGTTAACGATTCTACGACGTAAGGTGAGCTTGGAATAGCGGCATAAGGGTTCTTCACCTTCCCGAAAATTTCCTGTTGTTTCGTCTGCAGGCAAAATCATGGCAACCATTTTTTGGAATTTTGAAGGAGTTATTTTCGTAGACTATTTACCACAGGGGCACACAATAACAGGTGAATATTACACAAAGTTAATGCCAAAAGTTCGTAAGGCAATTAAAGAAAAGAGGAAAATTGAGACGAGGTGTGCTCCTCCATCAAGACAACGCTTCAGCCCACAAAAGCTGTGTTTCAATGGCTGCCATTCACAATACCGGCTTTGAAATTTTTGAACAACCCCCTTAATATTCTCCAGATCTGGCCCTAAGTGGCTACTACCTATTCCCAAAATTAAAAGAATACCTTCGGGCACCCATTTTTCTAGTGCTTCGATTCCACGAGACTGGTCTCGGTCTCGCCTCGGTCTCGTCTCGAAATTCGAGACGAGACCGAGAACGAGACTTGTTAAAATTTCCGAGACCGAGACTTGAGCGGTCTCGGTCTCGGTCTCGTCGAGAGTCTCGATTTTTTTTAACATTTTATTCTTAAAAAAATACTTATTCTAAGTTATACGGAAAAAGGCAGTTATGTGTACTATTTGCATACCGAGGGCAAGTATTCGCAGGAGCGAGAAATACATTAAAAATGTTGCACTGACTTGATTTAAAAATTGAATTGGGGGAAGTACCGACTAATGGATCACCTCATTCGCACACAATATGTTCTATTTTAAGATTTGCGATTAGTAGAACGTCATCTTCATCGGTCTACGAAGCAAGGTCGAATGTTGTAACATCAAATTTTACTTTGCATATTAAAATTTGTTAAGACTCTCGTCGATATCGAGACCGAGACGCGAGACCTACAAAATTTTTCGAGACCGAGAGCGAAACTTGGCATTTGAACCGAGATCGAGACCACTATAGGTCTCGTCTCGATGAGACGAAGCACTACATTTTTCAGATGACAAATAAGTAATGACGGCGGTAAATGAGTGGTTGGCTGAAAAAAACAGATTTTTTTTCCAAAGAGATTCAAGCACTTCAGCACCGTTATACAAAATGTATCAACCTTTTAGACGACTATGTTGAAAAATAAAATTGCTTCATTCTTCTCCGGTGTTTGCTTCTATGTTAGGGACAATAATTAGTGAGCCGCCCTCGTATATAACTAACCGTCTGCTTTTCCGGAAGTACCTAAATAATTTTGTGTAGTTGCTCGATTTGATATGGTCATGATCAGAACAGATTTTAGAGTAAAAAAAGCTTAGCCGCGCATGTACGGCTGAAAACCAAACTTACAAAAGAAAATTCGGATTTTACAAAAATCAAATATCTCGAAAACTATTCCAGATATCGTGAAATGAGTGACATATTTGGAATCAGGAGAGAAAACTACATAAAAGTGATATTAAAGCCTAAAATGTGAAAATTCGAACATTAAAGTCGAATATTTCGAAAACGGGTTGAGATATCGAAAAGCCAGTGGTGGATTCGGATTCAGGGGACAAAAATACATAGGAATCCACCATCAGTTGTATTCTGCCTTAACGGGAACCGTGCGACAGACACACAGACGCACAGACACACAGACACACAGACACACAGAAAGAGCGATCATAGTAACCACTTACTTTGTAAGTTTGGTTGAAAATGTTTGCATTCAATCTATACTTGGAAAACGTAAACACCCAAATTGTTGACCTGAAATGTCAATACGAAACCGCCGTATTCTGATATCTCTATTTGCCCCATAATTAAAAACAGGAATCCGCCAATATCATCCGGAACTAATGTGAATAACTTAACTATTGGAAACAAGAGACTCATCACGTCATCCCTTCACACTTGAAAAATTGTTTGCATTAAATATATGTCAACCAGTGATGCGTTTCCGAATCTTGACAGATCAGAATGGATGGTAGTTTAATTGAATAAAAATGATGCCTTACTATTTGATTTATTTATGTAAATTAATGTAAATTATATACTATGTTTTATATAATATCGCATGGACGTGTAAAAAATAATCGGAAGTTACGAACTTTAACAAACATTAAAAGTCAACAAATGCTTGTATCGCATACGAAATTTCGAAGTTCCAACCCCTTTCATTACACGTAACAAACCTATTCAGCAAGAATCCTTTTACCTCGGAAAAAGTTCATCAAATGAACGGCCCATCAAGGCGAAAAGCCTTAGTTATCCACTTCATTACCAGCAATAAGGCACGGGATATTTCGGGGTTGCGCCGTGCATTTTTTCGAGGCAGCGGCAAAAAGGGCAGATCAGGGAGAAAACGCGCGATTAAAATTTATGGCAGCATTTTTCCTTTACGTTCGAATATCTCTCACGGAGGGTAATATAAAGTTACTGGTTCTAATTTTTACTATTCCCCGCGGCGTAGCTATAAATTCATAGGATGCATAATTTACTAACCCTTCGAACGAGGCGGACAACCAGGTAACTAAGATAAGAACCCTTGTTTAAGCACCTTCTCAAGTTGTCACCCGAAAATTGCGCAGCTAGATGACATTTTAACTTCCATCCGATATGTGTGTACGGCTAGAAAATCAAAGGGGAAGGAAGCGAAACGAATCTACGGTCAGCTTATAAAGGAGGATTTAGTAACCAACTTGTCCACAATATCAATCTTAGTCATAATTTACGATGAATAATTTCCAGTAGGCACGGGAAACAACCGCAATATTGCCTACGAATGACCAAATAGACTAAGTTAAATTAATTATCTACGGTATGGTCAATTGAAAGGTCAACCACGTGCTATGAACGCCTGAACGCCTTGAAATCAATCTTTGGACACAAATGCAATGCAAATTGTTATTACACTTATTAGATATGTAGTGATATACATAGCAGATCAAGATTAAGTTGAGCAGAAAGCCCATGGAAGAAATTGTGACACGATAAAATTTGACATAATTATGCCAAATACACAAACAACGCCTTAAATAGTGATTATACTTGCATTAGTAAATCTTAACCCTGCATTACTAAAAGAAGAAAGTTCTTATTATTCAGTTAATGTAGTGATAATGTAGGCTTGGGACTATTCGGTAGGTGCTTGGTGAATCAAAAATTGATTTAGTAAAACAATAAGACTCACAGGGGAAATTATCAGTGGCGGCTCGCTAAAAGGACTCAAGAAACCAAGGTTCTACCTACCATAAGAAACCAGTTATTCAATTTTGTGAATTTTGGAGGACACCCTCTTTTGTACTTATTTTTCACCATTCTTCCCATTCAACAACAGCTTAAACAAAGCACGCGTAATTTTTATTTCATGAATATGAACTGTAAGATAAGCGCTGCTTGCTTTCACGAACGCATTGATGCCTGATGCAAGAGGCTCCTCACCTTTTCGACAGGTTATACACTGCAGCGGGTAGAGAGCGGCAAGAAGTAGGTCAAAAGAATCAATGGGAGCCATCACAGCGAAGGCTTATGCCCATCCTGACTTGACCCCTGCGATAACGTCCGCTTATCGAGTTTCTGATGACAACTTTGGTACGAACGCTCACTTCGTCGAGTTCACGTTGGCATTTTCACAAAATAATTACGGTATGATCTATTTTATTTTACTGATAATTTACTGGTACATTGTGGCACATCTTGAAATAATATTTATTATTAAGGGCTCCAAGTTTCATGGTCCACCTTTATATAATACTGACAAATCTCAAAATATCTGAGGGCGAACTACAATTCAAAGTCTAATGATTTAATCGAGTAGTCAATATATTTTATCTAATCTAATGAATAAAGCTAAATTAAGCCTATATTCACTCTGTTCCTGATATTTTTCGTTCTACAGAGTCAAACCAATTGGAAGTTATCGACAAAGAAATAGGAAATGTTACAAAAACCCTTTTGATCGACTGATTATAAACGCAGAAAACAAGTAGGCAACCCTCTATTCTGTCATATCGGACAATATTCTAAAACACGAACAGGCAACAATTTTATGAGGGGAATAATAATAATAATTATTATTATCATCAAAGAAGACACAGAAGCTTTTTGTTACGCTGACGCCTTAATTGCACTTCAGCACGTCAGGTATATATTAATCTTATCCATAAATAGATAATTAGATTAACAGATTACAAATGAGCTGTTCAAATGCATTATTTTCCACCACTGTTGGCAAATTGCGAAGAAAGTACGCATTCGAACCCAATATTGGTGAAAATAAAAATAGCGGCGATATTTTTAAATTTGATCCTTGGTTCGAATGCAGCAAAGCAAAAGTGAGCTTGCCAACACCGTCACGCCTATTGTATTGTATTTAAACTAGAACATGCCATTTATTGTTCACGATCATTATATAACCACAAAATTAGCAACTATTTTGAGAATCTCTTCGCGACAAAGCATTTGAAATAAAAAAATGTTTGTACCTATTAATAATAAGCATAATTGCGCATATTAATCACAGTTCCACCCCTCCTAGCCTCACTTCTTTGACAGTAACCTAACATCATTTTGCATTCAGAACTGAATTGCTCTGCAAGTGTCTATGTTGCAGCCATTTGCTGTAACCAGCGTTTCCGTGAAAAGTCCAAGCGGTTCATGAAACGATTTCTGGCCACTTGCTGAAATAATCATTTACTGTGATGATATGTTTATAACAACATGTACTGCACTAAGTGCATGCTAAGTTAAAACTCTCAACCAAACACTAATCAGAGTCAGCACATAGCATGTACTGTTTTTAGCAAGCACTAACATCTTATTTGCGTGTCTTAGACTGTCAAACTCATAGCTTTTAGTTATTCATAACCAGTTTGAACTCACGAAACGGCACATTACATCGCAGTTCCCAACATCAGCTTGTTCTATACCTTGCTTCAAATACTTCTGCATCCGATCTACGACCTGCCGCATGGACAGCTTCCTGCGCGGCGTCGAGGGCGAGGGGGATGCCACCGGCGAAGCCGACTTCCTGGAGTTGCCGGCGGCATCTGCTTCGGAGGAGCCGGTCACTATCATCATCATCACTCACTGCTCTGTCTCGAAAACCTCGCACAACACACAGTTCTCCAACGCCGAAAAAACACTGCCGCGCTTAGTGCCGACCATGACACCGACGTCTGCCAAAACGTGCAAAAACCATATCACTGCAAGGTAGGGCCGACTTCGCGTAGGTCGAGCAGATTCACTGGAATGACTGGAGATAAGCGATAAGCCCGGTTTTTACTCGCAAGGTGGGAACGCGGGAGTCACGCTTTCCTGCTAATCGCGGAAGCGGTGGAGATACCGCCGCTAGGAAGTGCAACTTCCATTAATTGGATTCGGATTTTGATTAGTACCCATGTTTATCGGAACGACAGCGAGACAATTGAGTTTAATAGTTACTGGTAGGTATACAGGGTGGGCCACAAAACTTGGCGCTCCTTACTTCTTAGAGACTGCAATCAAACGTACACATATCGTGGCAACACAGATATTTTACAGGGACACTTTAGAATTTAAGTCGTATTACTGATTTTTAAACTTATAGCTGTCATAAAGGCGCAGTAACTCTAATCAACATGTCGTCTAGATAAATATTGAGTATCTGTGTTGCCATGATATGTGTACATTGGATTGTCGTCCCAACTAGCATGGGGTTCCAACGCTCCAAGTTTCGTAGCTGTATGTGCATATAAACATTACGGTCCAAAATTCGATTATATAAGCTTTTGTCTTGTTAATATCTGAGGTCATACAGGACGGTCATCAGTACTAATACGAATCATAAATTGAATTTCGCGCCGACTCCATACAGTGGTCTAAATGTGCACTTGTGAACCTACAATATGCTGAGATATGTCTTATACTTTTACTCTTTATTTTTTATAAACAACTAGAAATAATCGAATCAGAAGCTAGATACGTTTCCGAACTAACGCAAAGTGTAATAACAAATGATAATACAATAAACGTAGAATTTTCAGCTTAATGTTTGAACGTCTTTTTTTATTTACTATTTGATTTGACCCATATCGTTCCGTCCCTAAGTGCTAAAGGTTATGTTGTTTTGATCTAAAATATCACCTTTGGTTATCATAATCGGCAAAGAGTTTCAAACATGACTGGGATATATACTTATATACAACTGGAATCAGATTTGTTGCATTTGGTTATTATGCGCAGATGAACACCTACGAAAATTTCGTGCTATAATTTATTTTGTTTGGAAATGACGATGTGAGATTAACTACTATAATTCCTTTTTTTTTTTAATTGGGTAAACATGGTTACAGTTTCAGTACGAATTTGAGCCAGACGTAAGTTGTAACTTAACCAGACTGTACCACACATATGAACCAAGTTTTTTAAGTAAATAAAAGTCCAAATAATATGTTGTTTGCAAAATATTCTCATTTTTTGCATTACTTCCGCCTTATCAAGTGCTGTAACAGAATGTTGAAACGGGCCTCGGCCATACTTCGGCTGTAATGTTTTTTTACAGTTAAAGTCATATTTAAACAATGAATTGTAGATTTATAAATGTTTGCAAAGCCGGTCCGACGCTGGAAGTGTATTGTGAATTTCAATTTTCGTATGTGCTTCGACAAATGCACGCACAAGCCTGATCGCGGGATGAAGTGAGATTTCAACTTCGAAGTATCTTTTGTTGGCGTTTCAAGTTCAATATTAGTCGCGAGCCACCGAAGATTGAGGGCGAACTTCCTTGCGACTCCAAAGTGTATTTTGAAAGTCTTCGAAACGAAATAATTAGAAGCGACCTAAAAGAGCCCTGCTATCAATTTACGTAGTGTACATGTAAGAACACCAATAATTGTGCTGTATGTAAAGGCGTCCATTTTGAGAAATGCCAATTCACCGTTGCTTTAAGGACTGCACACCATCGGGGAATTTCCCGGCATTGTACCATCCAGGGCCAATGACGCAATCTAAGATTTACTCAATTCACGGGCACCTAGCAAGCCGAGGACAGAATCCTATGTAAAATATTTAAAATCAACGCTACTACGAATTGCGTTCAGCTGCGAGACGTTTTTGCGACTGTGCGAAAATGTGCTTAGCTGTGTATTTTGGGAGGTCATGGGTTCGATTCTCGCGACCGTCTGCTCTGATCCAGGTTTTAGGTAGTTTTCCTGAGTGTACAGAGTACCTTCTCTGAGGCGAATGCCGGGGCAGTATTTCTCTACTTTTCCTGGCCTTTCTTCTATTCTCCACCCCCCCCCCCCTTCTCTCCCCCATCCTATAACTCCCGTTCTTGAACCTTTACCTTACCGCGCCAGTATTAAGACATTTAGACGTTTGCGTCTTTTTAAAAAATCAATTACTTTAATGCTATTTTGCTACGGTTTTAGTTGTTTCATATATATGTTTGAAGGTACGAATGCGAGTAGAACCAGCTTTCTCGTATGTAGGTCACTTGATGATTGAAACTCGTTTTCTTTTATTTGATCTGTGTTTATTTGTGTTTTCTTTGTATTTTATGTTTATATTTGTGTCCTATTCAATAGATGATGTGAACAAATTGGATTTTCTTGTGCATATGTTTACAGTCAGTTTTAGCTCGACCAACACTACAGGGGGAACTAGATTGTTTTTGCAGTTAGTGATATTTTATCGGCGGCGAACGGAGGTATTAAAAGAGTTTCATGTGCACTGAGCTAGGTAAGAGGCTAAAATGGCAACTATTAAGGCGTACGAAACGTTTTGTTCAAATTTCAGAATTATTTAAAACTAGTTCTATGTAAGAACTGTACATAAAGTTACATATTTCTTTACATCTGGCAAACAAATCACCCTTTTTGGTAATTGCTGTACAGATAAAGACTTTTATAAGGTTAAGGTGTCGGTAAGAATTTAAATCAGAGAACGTTGCATGTAAATTGTGACGTAACCAGACAGCGGTACATACCGGGTGGTTGGTCATACCTCTGAATATAGGCAATTTACATGGCTTATCAGGGTTATGCATATTCTTGCTCACCATTTTTATGGAAAAAATTGGTAGTGGTACTAAATTAAAGAGAATAATTTTCCGCGTCGTTTAGTTGTACAAACTTATTGGATCATTTAAATTGTGCATAAAAATATTAATTTTTACATTTCGATATTCCCCTCACTTATATTTGGGAATATCTAAACTTTAAAATTAATATTTTTAAGCACAATTAACATTATCCCAATAAGTTTTTAACATTAAACGATGCGGAAAATTATTCTCTTTAATTTAGTACCACTAAAATTTATTTACATAAAAATGGTGAGCCATGTAAATTGCCTATGTTCAGAGGTATGACCAACCATCCGGTATAGTATAAATCAACTATTAAAAAAAATCAAATTAAATTCTATGTCCAAATAGTAAAAAGCATTATTTTTTTCTGCATTATTCCGCCTTTATTAATCACTTTTAGAATTATTCCAAGTCAGGAAAATGATTTGTTCCAGTTTTGCAAGTTTCACACTTGAACTGCACGTGAATTTACATGTTTCTTTATATCTAGCAAATATATCCCTCTTGTCATGTATACCGAGTTATTCAAGTTCACATCGTTTGCTTGAAATGTTCAGTATTCGAGTGCTTTTTTTGTAGAATTGTTATTATCAATAATACAAATCCATTACGACATTTTTCAGAAAATCTATCCCCATCTAATGATGACGGCATGGGGAATCTTTGCAGCTCATTAAAATATGCTTGGTATGTAAATATCTACAATTTTCTACATCGGCAATATGCTAATTACATACAAAAACCGAAAACTGAAAAGTTAGCCAAGGGCATGCTGCTTTACTCTAATTCGCTAACTGTCTTTTTATGTCATTTACGGGATCTTTACATATGAATACCCTGTATATAGAAGGGGCTGTTGCAATTACTTAATCAAACAGACAATGTTCACTGGTTTATTGGTATACAATTCCTCTACTCACTCACTAAACAGGCAACCGAGATTGTGGGTGTTTTGAAAATGTCTGCTACAAAGAAATAAAATGTCTTTAAAAATGGTTTTTGAAATATAGTTCGACGTCGACAAACTGCAAAAATTGTAAATATTCGCACTAACGTGGTAAAAACATACGATCACTGAATGTCTTATTGTGTAAACTACTAACCAGTGAAAATGCGTGGGTGTATTTAGATTACACATAACTCATTTGCATTTTACTCGAAGCCAACCTGGCATGCGTAAGTTTATACAGAAACCTTCATTGAGCTTCTTTTAAAGCAATTTTAATGTTTATTTTCATAATAAATTCGTCTCAAGAGAGACGTAACATTAAAGTAGTACTACCCCCTTTGACGATTTTAATAATATACTAGTGTTCATTAGTAGCGTAATTTTAAAATAACTTTTTAAATACAAAAACGCAAAAAAACTTAAAAAACAGTGATATGTTTTTGGAAATAATTGACGTTATATACGTTGTTAATTTACAGATATTATTTTTTAACTAAAATTAGTTCGCCATCGAAAACTATGTACCCAGTACAACTATGCAACCGAAGCGTGTTAGAAACTTTCTCTTTGTAACAAATTCCATCAAATGAAATAAGAAGTGCGATAACAAATAAATGTGTTAGTATTGGCTTTCTTGAATTATTTTTGCTCTATAAATTATCAAACTAAAAAATCTAGTAGGATAATTCAGAAATAGACGCAGAGCTTAAAAAACAAAACTGAAATAAACAGAATACGCAAATAAACACCGGAAATTTTTGCAGCATCCACCAGAAATAATCCCATTTAATATTAAACTGCAGTGCTTGGAGTCGACGTGGGCTTACGTCCACTACAGCCACCCAACAGCCTGCATGTTGCAAGCAGCCTTCTATGCAGATTTGCCCACGAAACTAGCACATTCGATTTTATCGTGCCCAAATTTGGAAGAAACGCGGTGCCACATCCATCTTGCTGGAGCCGGCACTATAATAACTCTATCTTATAATAAATTCATTTGCCACATTCACATGTTACTTATCCTTGACACCGAACACGCTTTTTCTCTGACCGGACAATGAAATTACTGCCATTTCCCTTTTTTGCGTTTTATTGCCTGTTTTTCTAATCTGGCGTCGCCCAGATAATTTAGCACTACTAACACAATGAACTGCCATGCCTTTTTTATGCAATTCTTTACTCATCTTAGTATGCATTTTTGTAACTGAAACGATTTGAAACGAAGTCTTGGCACTGCAATTTCTCTGTTAAAACTGGAGCTAAATAAAAGCTCAGCGTCTGCAGCCGATTTCGATTAACGAATACATGGCGTAACACATTCGAGCAGCAATATTTTCCGGTAATCGTGAATTTATGAAGCATTTGCCGTTTATTGCAAGCAGTACAGATGTCGAGCATATCTACCGGAAATCGTGTTGAAATACAGTTTTCCTAGCCTCAGTTCTAACGGAACAATTCTGAAAGATTTATGGCGTTGCAGGGCCAGCTATGACTATTTCAAGGATGTCCCTTCCTTTATTTAACCAAAAATAAGAGGTGGTTGGAAAACAAGTCTTGAATGTTCCGAATCTGCCAGTGTAGTGATTTTCGAGTAATTTCCTTTTCAACGGTGTACAAAATTATTCTTTGGAGAGTTGGTGTATGTCCTGAGAAAACCTAGAGGATGTTTCACCACCTTTTCATAGTTCCAATAAAAATCTTAAAATATGAGCTGAACGAACACTGATTGGGCAATTATGCATAGTTGAGGAAAACGGTCACATCCCATAGTTACCGCTATCACGTCTGTTCAGTTTGACAGCATAACGATCCGTAAGCCCTCGCCAAGACAGATGATAAGGACGAAGGAAGTACATTATCTATGTTTCCTACTAATTGCACGATTAGTTCCGCTGCTCGACGCAGGTAGGCAGATATTCCGAATGTGTCTAATTCATCCCGAAACAATACCGTATTATTACATAAACCAATTATTGCGAATGGTATCATATCCAACACAAACACGGAATTCCGGAGCTGTAATAGAAGCTGTACAAATGGAAATTCGATCGCTTCACAGTGTCATCTGGTGCAAAATAATATTCGTATGGATTTGTAATTGTTAAAATCAGTCAGAATTTTTCTGGTTTTACCGCAATGATAGAGCATACAATGCCCTTACAAAGGATGAAACCTTCAAATGTTACAAGTTTCAATCGCTGATTTAGGTACTTTTCGTTTTTTATAGAATAGGTTCTTCTAATACCACCATTAAAAAGGGCAGAAAAATTAAAACAGCCAAATTGGTGAAAATACTGCTTCAAATGCCACATCTCATATGGAATTCCACACATCAGACATGATAACATCCATATGCCACAAAGGACAAGGTATCCACTAAAACCAAGGACTTCAAAAATGTCTATGTACGCTACAATCAACATTACAATAAGATGACACTATCCAAACCATTTGAAATTTTGTCATAGCCCCCTTTTCGTGACAAGGTGTCATAGGATAAAACGGGCTGCATAAAATAATTACAGAATGTTTTGAGTATATTTCCATTTTTAACAATTCATAGGTTAACATAAAGATATACAAGCTTGCCTAAAAATGACTCCTACTACTAATGATCGGCTTTAGATGCGCGAAATAAAGACTTGCTTTGATTTACGAATGTAAATGATTGCCTGTAGGCGTTAGTATTTGTCTTAAGCACCTATCAGGAAGTTTTAAATTCTGAGAATACAGATAAGGTCTGAAGACAACGCGATGAGGAAGCATACATCAATTAAAACAACTTACTCCATCAACAGATAAACTGCGATAGTGTATCAATTATCAATTTCTGTAAACTGCAGAGAATACGAGACGTCACAGCAGGTGACGCAAGCAGTTCGAATAATAGTGACAGAACACTTAGGTGAGGAGACATCATTTTGCTAAGAGGGGTAATAAATCAAATTCCGATGCCTTGGTTTAGAAATAGGACACACTGGCTAACTGCACTTTCGAAGCAACCGGAAAGCCATAAACAACCCTGCACTTACGCAACTGGGAAAGCTGTATAAACCAGATACGGAATACGAAATACTCAACGTGTATCGTTAGCACCTGTGGACCAGCAACTTTTATTTTTTAAATTATATGTGTTTACAAAATGCCTAATATTCTATGAAAACCACAAGACTTAACCATTCTATTTTCTTTTTTTACAAAGAACATTAGCTCTTTGTTCCAAAATAATGTATTAGGTAGTTGAATTGAATTCGCACTAAAGACGCTTTATGGCCATCTTGTATTCTTGATTCCCATAGCCATAAATGTAGTGATTAAAAAATTCTTATTAATTCTGTGCGAAGAATGATGTTCCTCTAATATCTCATAAAAAAGGCTTTGCGACGATTTGTTAGTGATGTAAAAGTAAACATATTTTTCATTGAAAAACCAGAAATGGAAAATTTCGAAATATTCATGTATGTCCCCCCCCCCACCCCGCCCTCCCTACATACGCTGTAAAGAGTCGAGTAAATTAAAAGCGATGAGCAGCATCAGTTCAGTAATAATAAAGTTGTTTCAATATTATTAAGACAATTTCAATCCGATTTAGAACGTGACTTCATACATTTTATAGCTGCTTAAAGCGTCTTTCAAAAGCTAGCTCTGATTACTTTTACTATTGCCGAAGACCGCATCGCCACGTAACTTCGCAAATATTTGAAAATGCTGCCAGATTTACTACATTATTGACAAACCCAGTAGTTTCCTTACTAGCTCACCGAAATTATCCCTTTTTGTCAGATAATAGTGCAGCATTGTTGCATTTGTAATTTATTGAACCAAACATGATACCTATTATTGTTCATAAAATTTTGTTTTGTCGAAAAAAGATACCGACTTGAGTTTTTGTAGTAACTTCTTAATTTTCATTTTCATTGTAATTTTCTAAAAAGAATGCATTGCTAGCATGCAATTAAATTCCAATAAAATACGTAAATAAACACAAAATATAATTAATCTTTAAATATCTTCGTGCGAATATATTCATTAAATGCAATTTGTTATAAAGCCTCTCAAAATTATCAAAAATACCAAGAGTGTATGAAAATCCAAAGATTCGGTGTTCTTTAGGTATTTTTGAAAATTAAGTGAGTTAACCGTATGCCATATATAAAAGAGGCTTCGATGAAAATAAAACAGACTCATAAAAATTCAATTTTAGACGCCACCCAAGGCATGTTAGGCATGAGGTGCATACATTTTATGTACAGACTGGAATATTGACAATTAAAACCAAATTCTATAATTGTTAGAAAATTTTAAAACCTACGATGTCACTGCTTATCATACTGACAAACAACACACTATGTGGGCCGTAAAAGTACTTTAAGGCATTGGGCTGTAAAGTGACCATTATGCACTCAAAAGTAGGGTATCAAGTGACCAATTCCGAACGGTCGTACATTAATTTTAGAAATTAACAAATACCTTTTACAAAATTTTATAGTTATAGTAGACAGGTGCCAACATAAATGGAAGGTGATGTGTATCTCCGGTACAGTATTTTTAATATTTCATATTCGTGTTCGGTGGGTGGTCGACTATGAAAAAAACTCTCAATAGATGTGCCATTTAAATAGTATGTATTGGGAATTTTAAGCGATCTCTAAAATTTTAAACCAACTTAGCTGTCAATTGATAGTTCTTTACAGCATCGACAAGATAAAATTGTTGTTTTGTATAAACCTAATTTTAATTTGTAAACACAGAATTCGACAAGTGCAACATTTTTTCTCATTTAAGCAACAACTGCCCTCAATTTCACCTCCAGCCAACAGTAGATACACTGATGCACATACACTATCGCCAATTACACCATCGTGGTGTATAAAAACAAAAGATGCAACTTCAATAAACAATCAAATTTCCAGTACAATTCATAAAAAACTGCAGCAAATCGCACCGTACTTAATTAAAATCAAGTTCCCAAACAATCAAACAATGGCAGGTAATTGAACATATCGATCCGCATTAACCTAATAAATCCAACACTTCGGCAGGAAAGTGTGACTACTGCGGATACGGTGCGCACCTGTCACTGCACTTGCACTTTCCAAATTCTACGGGAACTCGCTAATTATCCGCGGCACCTTCGAGCACGGATTAAATGGCACTGCGAGTTCCTGGAGATCCAAGTAGGCGCCAACTTATAAAGAACAACTAACAACTGCTCGCCGCGGCGGCCAAATCGCCGTGCCAGATCTCAGCTGGCTGCGACTGACGCAGGCATGAAAAGTGGATGCTTATCGCTATAATAGGTTCTAGCATGCACCAAGGGCCGGTACCGAAGTAGGGATAAAAATGACGATTGACTGTGCAGACTGGTCCCTATTATAAAGTTTTCAACACGACGGAGCGATGGCAATTGTTGTTGCTTTTAAAGAAAAATTACGGGAAGATGGGTTAATTGAGATTAACTATAGAGAAAAATGGTGATTTGTGCACACGAACTGATTTTATATAAATCACAATTTACTCTTTTAATGTTTTATATCTTTGCTACGCAGCGCAGTAGCAATTAATTTGTCATGTTTATCTTCACTTATTATTTTTAAGATGAAGCTTTCTTATGGCTCCCCTAGAACTTTATGATGATTAAAGTACGCTCGAAATTAGAACGTCGCCGTTAAGGGATGATTCCCAATATCCTTTAATTAAGTGGACTTTAACTGAATAAATGTACGCAAAATTAACAATCCACGGTATTTACGATTTATGATTAATAAACGCCCAGTTTTATGACTGCCCCATATTTTATGACTTTCTGCGTTGTTGTCGAAATATTGGCTAGTTTATTGTTCGAATTTATTTACTCACTTTACATCAACGTAGCATATTTAACTAACCTGTGCGAGACTAGTACTCAATAAAGCATAAGTAGAAATGAAATATCTCATCTCATCTCCTCTCACTTCGCAACAGGTTTCAAAATAAGACCTTTCTGTGTAGTCTCCAAGCTTGATAACTTTTTTAAATCGCAACAAAATCAATCGCAAGTAACTTCTGCTATTACACAGGTTATTCGATAAACAAAAACAACTGAGTTGTTTTTATGGGAGTATAATAAAGTAGATAATAAAAACTTAAAAGTTCACCTAACTCACTTTCAGTAAAACAGTTATGACTTGATCGGCGCGTACGTTACAAAGAAAACAAACGAGATGAGTTATGTAATTATATAATCTGACGTTTAGCGGTTCCTATATTTATCCCAACTTTTTAAAACCAACGCTTGGCGATTATTCGAATGGCAGTGGGCCATGGCGCGGAAGAAGCCGCGGCCGTAAATCAGCACCTAAACTTTTAAGCTACGCGTTTGCTGGACAAGTGACACTTCGTCCTACGTCATAACATAAAAAATGCGTTCGTATTACTGCTGACGACACTACATAAAATATAAAATTCCGACAGAACTGGGGGATCACCAGCGCCTTCCGTAGTGCCTAAATTAATTCGATAACCTAAATTCTTCACGTGAAAAATTAGTAAAATCTAAGAATAGTCTCGACTGGTGAAACTAAACAACTATAATATAATTTTCAATATTTGCATTTATTGTGAGGCAGAAAAATAAAAGCTTTAACCACAATGGCAATATTTTAGTATTGGGGGTATTTTTATAAATATTTGAAATTACGGCCGTGCTTAAAATTTGTATAAAACTAACTGAAACAAAATAATTTCCGTTAAAAATTGCATTTTAACTTAAATCTACAATCTCTCATCCAATCATCCGCGATCGAGCTTACTTCCTTACGTCGTCACCCTCTCCTCCATAATACAACGATAAGCCTGTTGTTATTTTGACTTTTTGGATTAGCCGTGTAATTTTCGCACCCTAATCGACGACCGGCCCGTGTGAGGTTGCTAGTACCCCATTGGGCGCTTTCACGAGTGGCGGATAGGGGAATGTCCACTAGATATGGTGGGTACCAGGGACGCAAAATACCCGGAGTGGACCAAAACTATCAAACTAGTTGTTGCCTTGTAGAAGGGAAAGAGAGCTTCAAAGGCCAAGAGAGAATAACCCCTACAGACAATTCCGCAGCCAGAGAGCGGTTAGGAGGCGGGGGGAGCTGATGACCCGCAAACAACAAAGTTTTCCCTTTGTCACGGGATAGCCGAAAACATCCAACGAAAACATTTCCTACGAAAAATTTTCATGATATTTTCAAATTCTACGAATGTCGGACTTTTTGGAGTATTTATGTTCGAAAATTACGACCTCACTTGTATATAGCTTTCTTGTCTTATTTTTACGCTCAATATTACTGTAAAATCTGTAAGGCACTCGTTTTGGTAGCCTCGCTTATAATTATTTTCCTGGCTTATTTAAAATCCTATCGATTTAGCAAGCAGACGTCTTTCTAGAAATTTCTGATAGCTGGATTGCCGACGGTGCCGTGTTCGCTTCGTGATTGGTTGCAGGTGTGCAGAACGCGCAGCAGACTCTTTCCCCGCACGCCGCGTTTCTAGCCGTTGAAACGGCCAGTCGTGTGCAGGTGTGTAGTTTTTGGTGCTGCTCCGCTTTGGTGACCAACGCCTCGTAGTCTCGTGTGCCATGAAGGCAATTTACAACTAATTCCTAGGTGGGATCATATCCACGAGGGCGTGGAAAAGGTTTCCCTGTCTGTTTTCCCATGCGAGATCCGTCGCATGGTGCCCTGTGAAAGGTATCCCGGAGTATGCGTCATCAACGAGTACATCTGCGGCCTCGCGACATTCCAATGCTGTGAGGCGAGGTCCTGCCGCCGACCTTAGGACCAGGCGATACTGCAATAAATAAGGTAGCGTGTATTGTAGAAGTTAGCCGTTATATGGTTGCCACGTGCATGTAATATTTGCCTTTTTACTTTGTGTGCTAGCTAACGTTAGTAACTATAATCTGTGTTCCGCTAAGATGATTCACGCACTAAATGAATGCTAGTGACCCATTCTGGGCCCAAACTAATAGTCATATTTACATAGTGATGCAACCTAAAAAAAAAACCGTTCGTTTTTTTTTAAAAAAAGCCTGTTTTTTTTGTAAAAAAAACCAAGCGGTCTGGTTTTTTATTTAAATGCGTTTTTTTCAGAATTAAAGTGTAGTGAATAACAAGTAATTTGTTTGGAAAAACAAAAAACAGATATTTTTTAATAAAAATAATACATTTCGTAGGTAAAGTGAATTATAGAATTTATAATAACAAAAAAAAGCAAATATTTCTAAAGAAAAATATAAACATAGCCAAAGTGGATATACAGGGTGTTAGGGAAGTCGACTGAAAAATTTCTAGGGGTGAATCCTTGGCCCAAAATATGATGATTTAACTCAACTTACCTATATACAAAATTGCTTAGTTTAGCCGCTAGGGGGCTTTAAAGATGATTACCTTTTTTTAATTTTTTCAAATAAGTCGAAAAATCGTTGATGGATTTTATTCATTTTTAGGCCATGCGTTTTTACCAGTAAACTTAAGCATTTTGTGGCATAAACCCTAATTTCAAAAATTACAGGGTGTTTAAAAACTTTGTCACAATTAATTATCCATCTGATGTTTTTTTATGGATAGCTACTTTGATTTATAAGCTATTTCTCGCTTAAAAAAATTTAGTTGGGTAAACGGTTTAGCCACAAAAAATATTTTCTAAATCCCTACAAGGCTGAATCAGTAATTTTAACTTAGCACTAGGCTTTTGTAGAGATTTAGAAAATATTTTTTTGTGGCTAAACCGTTTACCCGACTAAAATTTTTTAAGAGAGTGAATAGCTTCTAAATTAGAGTAACTGTCCAGAAAAAAAATTGGTAGTGATTATACAGGGGGTTAAAACATTTAAAAAAGCTAGTTGCTTTAAATAATTGGGGACCTGCATTCAAAGGAATAATGGGTAATAATGCGGTTGTCTAATGCGTGATGCTCACCACATCACCACGTGTCATGAATTTGACACGCGACAGCCGGGTGTGAGAGCGAGAATATGGAAGCTCTCACCTTCCGCCTTGCAGGCCAAGCTCCTTCATGGGGTGTTAGTGCCTCACCATTATTATTATTAATAATTTTTGAAGTCTCTAGCGGCTCAACTAAGCAACTTTGTATATAGGTAAGTTGAGTTAAATCATCATATTTTGGGACAAGGATTCACCCCTAGAAATTTTTCCGTCGACTTCCCTAAGGCCCTGTAGAAATTATAATAATGCAGAAATTACTCTCTAACGGACATGGCTGACTCCTCAACTGACTCGGAGTCAGTATGCATGCAGTTTACATCGCCCATGTCACTGTCTGATGAATCGCTAACGTAACTTGATTCGTCGATCAGGTCGACAGTTTCAGAGCTGGGTCCAGCTTAAAGCAACTTCCAATAGGGGTGGGTACCTACCAAAATATGCCGCCAATTACAAAAATGAATAAAAAACAAAAAAAAACGTTTTTTTTCTGTTTTTTTTCTAGGTTTTTTATTCGATTTAAAAAAAACGCGTTTTTTTACATCACTATATTTACATTTTTGCTTTGTACGCTGACGGACGTCAGTAACTATACGTGTTCATGTATATACAGTGTGTTTCACTTTTCATGGGGACGGTCATGTATCACAGAAAGTACCCAACCAATTTTATTCAAATTTGCAAGGAATGTATATACCCTTAATGCCACCCAGGACACAAGGTAAGTCAGGGCGCACCGTCGTCGCAGTACGGGGAGCCGCAAGGCTGTACATATATTCCGCCCCGTTTGGCTTTCGGGGTTTTATCAAACGTGGGATCCAAAGTCTGAATCCCGTGGCGCCCTATGATTTTGCAACACTCTTTATATATCGTCACGCTTGCCCCTATGGTGTACCGTTTCTAGGACTACGCCCATCTCCCTGAGCGTATTAAGCCATGGCTATTGGCCTGTTTTCGAAAATTTCAGGGCAAGTGTTGGCATTTCCCAGACATGCTAAAACAAGTGGCACTCCCATACCCTAAAGTGTCATTAAAACCATTTGATACTGACAAGAAGTTCTGGAACGTACGAACCTTATGTGAAACAGAGAAACAGAACCGAAATGCTTGGTATTAGTGAAACACATTGGACAGGAGATAGTGAAACAAGAATATGTGATAGCTCGGTTATATACTCGTAAAAGAAAATTTGATGTGCAAAAAATGACGGAGCAAATAGTCAAAGAAGCCTTCACACTGGAACTAAGCAATAGATTCAAAGTACACAATAATGAAAGCAGTGACGATGTTAGAGGGTTACGAATGAAAACACGCAATGAAGTCGGGTTAGAAAATCGTTTCAGGACACGTGTAAAACAGTAATAGTGTTTGGTATTTAGCTTTTAGTCACATTAGTTTAGTTTATTTCGTTAGTAGTTTTTAATGTAAGTAAATAGCTGTACATAAATTTAGTGCAGTTTATAATTGCTTCCTCGCGGTAAGTTTACCCACTATTGGTGGCATGCCGAATTAAAGGTCTTGCTGTCCCCCCTCCTGCCACCCCTAAGCGTTGGGTCGGTGGACCATTTTGTAAAGACAGATCAAGTTAAGACGAGTTGGTAAACGGTCGGTCAACTGATCCCGTTTTTTGTGTGTAATCGCTCGTTTTGTGCACTTGGAGTCACGGGTCAATCGACGTGTGCCACCCCACCTGCGAGAGCCCTCCTGTATTTCCCACAAGGTAAGTCACTACGAACTTCTACTTTGCGTGGGTAAGAATTAATTGCCCTGGAGACAGGTAACAAATAGGATACCACGAAAGAAGGAATCGATTTCCGGGGGACTATTACAACAAGAAGAGAAATAAAGGCGCAGAACAACCAGCCACAGCGGAGTAATAATGTGAAAAAGAACTTAAGAAGGGATACGAGAGCTTATGTGGAACACGCGGCAACCAATGCCCAAGAAACAGCAAATGTAAGGAGTTCAAGGAACTCACTCTATGCAATTACTAAAAGAACTATCCACGAAAAGACTACAAGATAAACCAATAAAAGAAATCAGTAACATACTACCAACTACAGAATATCAACAACTGGAGAGTTGGAAACAACAGTTCATGGAGAAGCTGAACAATCTCTCAGAGGAAAAGAAAGAAATATTGCAAGAAGGGGACGGCGACTGCAGATTCTAACATCAACACGGTACCCCCCACAAAGGACCAAAGTGTGAATGCAATAAAGCAACGAAGGAGTATGCCTAATCTGGGAAAACGGAATGTTATTCAAATAAGGGCATCTCTTCGATTACAAAAGCAGCATTTACACGAGGCATAAGCAAGAAATTAAGCTAAGAATCTGTAAAATCAAGGACAAAACGGTTCTATTGTACGGCTCCGAGACTTGGAAATTAAATATTATAAAGGTCCTGCAAATCTTCACAAATAAGTGCTTAAGATACATAATAGGAGTGTGGTGGTGGTTCAACACGATATCAAACGAATACCTATGGGAGTGCAGCAATCAACTTCCCATTACCAAATTTATATCAAGGAAATGGGGGGGGGGGGGGGGGGTTTGGCAATTCCTTGCGAAGACCACACAAACCACAAAACAAGGCAGGCCCTACACTGGAACCCCAAAGGAAGAAGAAAAGTAGGTAGGCCCAGAAACGCTTGGTAAAAGAACTGAAAGACCACAACACCACTTGAGGACAGACTAAAAGCGTTGGCTGCAGCCAGGAAACACTGGCGCGATTAAGTAAAGACCGTATACTCTTTGGAACTTAAGAAAATAACTGAAGTAGTACGGCAAAATCAATAACCGGGGGCAATAATTTAGTTCTGATTGCGGTCGCAGCATCCTAATGCGCAATAACGTCAGTACCTTCTCAAAGTCCAGCATAACACCTAGAGAATAACGTAACAAGATTCCCCCCTCTTCGCAGAGGTCGTTTCTGGAGAACGCCAATCATATTTTGGGGCGAGAATTCATAATCCAGTGGCACCTGGCAAATAATAATAAACTACTACGCCCCCCCCCCCCCACAACCCTGAATTGATTTAGACAGAAACACTCGCGATTTTAAAATAGAATAGACCCGCGTCCGTGTCCCACTATAGCTAGTTGGATACACTTTTGGTTGAATTACTAGTTGTAAATCCATTTTAGAACGTAACATTGTGTTACTTAGTCTTCCTGACCAAGGGGTTAACACGCCTGACTATGGTGGAATTTTTGCATCAAGATTGTTGATATTTTGTATGCTTATAGGGATTCAACAAATATTGACAAAATTCAATAGGATTTCCAGTTTATTTCTTAATGGCACAGAACTATTGAACTTAAATCGTGCAAAATATTATGTAATTCTAGAAATTATTCTCTCTTCCTTCTTTCATCCTTAATGGTTATTCTGCATTTTGCTAAAAAAAATAAGGCATCTTCCAGAAAATATGCAAGATAAACATTTTTTTTTAATTAACCCAGGAGTACTATCAAGATGGCCTCAAAAGTTTTTAAAGACATTGGTGAAGAAAGAAGGGAGGAAAGAATTATTGAAAAATCGACACCACGAAAAACGATTGATATTTCACCCAATTTTCTTATAGGGTTTTATCGAGTGGTTAGATTTGACAAAAATAGTTTGATATATCCTGTATGTAAAGTGGAATTTAGATTCGATAAACAATAACTCTAAATTACTGAAAAAGATGTGACCTTCCATTTAATATAAAAATGTAGCAGTCTACATTCGCTTCAACAGGTTGGTCCTCGTACTCGTGCCTCTAGCCTTGTCGTGAAGAATCAGAACCCCTTGCTTCAACAAATTTGGACGCCTTTTCTGTATAGCACGAGGAGGTTTCTGAAGAGTGATAAAGTAGGCACTGGCGGGGTGATTGTTTTACCTTTCTCCATGTAATTAATTCAAATAATTCCCGGACGGTTAAAAAAATGTCAACATAAGCTTGCCTGCCTGTTCAACGTTTTGGAGGTGGGCAACCCTTACAAAACCACTTGCCTGGTCTCAGGCTCCCAATAAGGGACACATGTTTCATCTCCTGTCACTATTTTGCATATGTCTGAATCTTTTTTCAGTAAATTAAAATTCCTTGAAGACATTTCTCGACGACAGTATTCCTGTTAAAGCGCCAAAAGTCTAGAAATCCCTTGGAAACTTCAATGCTACATCGATCCTACTACCTTTAAACGTTGATTTTCAGGAACCATTTTGCACATTTAAGGTTTTTTGGAGTTTTCGGCTGTCCTGGTTTTGGATCATCTTCTACATAAACTGTTTTGGTCAGTATTTTATTTGATACAGGCTTGATCCTTTCTCATCATACACTGTTAAGTTAAAACGTTTAGAACACATAGGCGCTCTAATTTAACTAGAATAAGGATATATCATATAATATGTGAAATCACTTAATTCATCCTATTATTAATGTTATTGCTCTGAATGCTCATAAAACTAGTCAAGATTAGTGATGACAAATTAATACACAAGAAAGCAATAATATGCCATAAACGGATGACATTTTGCACAGTAACTATTAAAGCATTGTGTATTATGGTACAAAGATTAATTATGTTAAACTGGTAGTTAGTATGTGTTCATTGACTTATTGAATAGGTATATGTATTTAATTCTGAACGCTCAAACAAGTACCAAGCACTTTTCTTCTCGTCTCAACAAATTGCTTTAAGATCATCGTGACTATTTCAGCAGCGGTGTACGAAAAGGTCCTCGTTCTGCAAATACTCGAGGCGTTCGGAGAAGAGAACCTGACTCATGCAAGGGAACAAAATCGGAGTTTGTCCGAAAATAATGCACGTGAGATGATTTCTGCGTCACCGGCGCAATTTGCAGCAGAATGTCAGCTCATCGCTACCAACTCACATCCTGTTGACTATCACCAGTGGTTGAAGGTCTATAAATAACGTCGGCGACAAAACGACACTAATATTAGAAGACGACGTACGACTACTTCCAAGACAAAAGTCATTGAGGGGCTAAATTTAGCAATTTCGGACCAAAGCGTTCCGTGACGCTCCAGGTATCCAACATATGGTTCTGGACGCCGGAAAATTAAGAAAGAGACGTGGGTCACGATGTGCTTTATGAATGGGTTCCGCCTGGCATTCAAACGTCAGCTGCAGCAGCCCCCAAAACCCTGCAGGGTTAAAGCAAGCCCCTTATTCGGCAACAAATTACAAATTCATGCACATTTCCTTAACAATGCACTGTTGACACAAAAATCAAAATATACTCACAGGCTCTCGAGATAGGATCGTCGGTTACGTGCGTCTGCAGCGAAGTGGTTAATATTAGAAAAAAAGCGATCATGCCCCGATCTAAAGGACGCTCATGAAATATAGGTACGGGCAAGCTTTTATTTATTTTGGAAACTTGGAAAAGCTCCAGGCTGAATCAAGAGAGCCCGCCAGTTAAATCGCCGGCAGAATTGAGTTGTTAAGGATTTGTAAATAAACAACTGAACGTCTTAAAATCATTGTGATTATTTTCGATATGATCCTGTAACACCATCATACTGTTCTTGCTATGTACATGCAATCGGAAATAAGATGACTGGGGAAAACAAAAAGACTTAACTTAAACAAAACACAAAACAGCAAGAGTGAAACGCCTAATAATTGATTTCAAAGCAGTCACCACCAACTAAACGTAAGATCTACATCCTCCTACCGAAGATAAACCAGAAGAGAGGACAGATACTTTCATAATGCCTTAGAAAGAATACACCAACAATTCAATATACACGAGTTTCGAATGTGAGAAGTGGAGACACTGATTGTAGCCCACCTTGTGTAAAACGGGATATACACGTTGTTATAAAATGTTCTAGCTGAGCAGCAAGGGCTGTTTTAAGTTGTTCGCACAGTTCACGCACCTGTTGTCCGCATTTACACCTGTAATTGCAGCGAACTTAAATAGGGTTCGCAAGGATCGTAGCCTTTAAGGGTAAATACTCATACAAAAAGCAGATGAGGTACAGCATAGCACCACACTCGAAAGAAATTTCAAGTAAACTGGGCCTAGATCTTCACAAATGTAACTTACTACCGCTAAATTTGTCATGCGCAAAACAATAAATAGTTTTTGGCTACAAAACAGGTTTAGGAAGACACAACCTAGAATGTTCTCTACTTTCTATGTTCGTAACGATGGATCTTATTCAGAGATCAACTACAATGGACATAGATATTGTCAGTAACAACATGCAGATTGTTAGTAACAACATGCAAATACTAAATACAGGGTTCCAGCCTAGGCAAATCCATAAAATTACTTGGATATCACTAGATAATCACATACAAAATGAAATCGATCTACTTAAGTTCGAAGAAGTGGCAAAAATTACAACAGGAATGGAAATAGTGATGCAACCGTTTCTGAGCAATGGACCATGTATAGCGATGAAACATGAACACTTGTCCAGAAGTAAGTGAACTGGTGAATGTATCATGTGCCTTATTCATAGAAAGTAATTGAAGGTGAAGTTCAACGCAATAAGGTCACGTGTTTAATCGATAAAACCTTAATTATACGAGGGCGATTTTTCTTTCAACCTCCGATTCAGTAGAAATAAAAAACAGGAATGGATATGAAACATTTACTGTATAGTACATCTCAGCTACATTTCTACATCATCGCCACTTTAATGAAGGCATTTATCATACCGTGGGACGAGTTTTTGTATGCCCTCCTCAAAGAAGGTTGCCGCCAGGTTGCTCTGTCAAACGTTTACGTTGTCTTTCAGCTTGTTCTTAAAACTTCCTGCACCATTCACGCATACGGCCGTCGCATACAAACTTTACTCATCTGACCATGAATTTTAGTTGCATTTTGTCCTTCAGCGCTGCGCCATCATCCACAAGAACGAGAATTACGGCTTACTGCGCCCGCCAAGTTTGAACTGCGCGGCGTAAGCCCTAATTCGCTTTGTTCTGGCTGAAGGCATATATTTTGAAGGGCATAATGCAGCTAAAATTCATTCTCAGATGGATAAAATTTATGAGCACCGGCTGTGTGCGAGAACGGTGCAGTAAGTTTAAAGAAAAGTCTGAAAGTCAACGTAAACGGTTAACAGAGCAACATAGGGGCAAACTTCTTTGAGGAGGACATACAAGAACTCGTGCCACGGTATGATAAGTGCCTTTATTAAAGTGGCGATAATGTAGAAATGTAGCTGAAAGATGTGCTTACATTTTCTATCCAATACATATTTTGTTTCCGTTCTTGTTTTTTATTCCTACTGAATCGGAGGTTGAAAAAAAATAACCCTCGTATATACCAGTGCATTGTATACATCAGAGACCTGGCTTGTCAGCAAAAGGGATAAAAAGAACAGAAAAAAAAGATCTACGGGAAAATTCACGAGAACTGATTATGGATAGTTTATATGACGATGTTGAGCTCTACAGGTAGGTGAATATTACAAAAATGAAATGACTAAGCATGTTCTTAAAGTAGGCGATGCAGTATTACTATGCACAAGGCCAGAATGTAGTAGGAAACGGCAGAGCGTAAATCTGCGATTGATGGATGGCATTGAAGAAGATTTGGAGAATGTTAATAATCAATATAAGAAATAACAGCCATGAACCGAAAAGAGGAGACTCTCAGCGTTGCAGCACCTATGATGATGATGGTAGTGATGTAAAAAACGCGTTTTTTTTTAAATCGAATAAAAACTTTTTTGTTTTTTGTTTTTTTATTAATTTTTGTAATTGGCGGCACGTTTTGGTAGGTATGGTTGTCGGCATGTAAGCAAACAACAAAGTTTAAACTTATTTTGGTTTTACATGCACTTTAAAGTTCAAGAAAACTACAGCACAGACTATACAAATGTTTAATAAATAACAGTAACATTTTATACCTACTGCCTACTCGTATTACGTATTATTCACAGAACAGCAAAGCGTATGCATGCATCTATGAGAGCACTCCCGCCCCACCTCTACTATTGGAAGTTTGTTTTAAGCTGGACCCAGCTCTGAAACTGTCGACCTGATCGACGAATCAAGTTACGTTAGTGATTCATCAGGGTCATCAGACAGTGACATGGGAGATGTAAACTGCATGGATACTGACTCCGAGTCAGTTGAGGAATCAGCCATGTCTGTTAGCGAGTAATTTCTGCATTATTATCATTTCTACAGGGTGTTAGGGAAGTCGACGGAAAAATTTCTAGGGGTGAATCCTTGGCCCAAGATATGATGATTTAACTCAACTTACCTATATACAAAGTTGCTTAGTTTAGCCGCTAGAGGGCTTTAAAAATTATTAATAATAATAATAATGGTGAGGCACTAACACTCCATGAAGGAGCTGTTTTAACCCCCTGTATAATCACTACCATTTTTTTTCTGGATAGTTACTTTAATTTAGAAGCTATTCACTCTCTTAAAAAATTTTAGTTGGGTAAACGGTTTAGCCACAAAAAAAATATTTTCTAAATCCCTACAAGCCTAGTGTTAAGTTAAAATGATTGATTCAGGCTTGTAGGGATTTAGAAAATATTTTTTGTGGCTCAACCGTTTACCCAACTAACATTTTTAAAGAGAGCAAATAGCTTATAAATCAAAGTAGCTATCCACAAAAAAACATTGGTAGTGATTATACAGGGGGTTAAAAAACTATGGATGGATAATTAATTGTGACAAAGTTTTTAAACACCCTGTAATTTTAGAAATTAGGGTTTATTCCACAAAAAGCTTAACTTTACTGGTAAAAACGCATGGCCAAAAAATGAATAAAATCCATCAAATATTTTTCGACTTATTTGAAAAGATTAAAAAAAGCAAATCTTTAAAGCCCTCTCTAGCGGCTAAACTAAGCAACTTTGTATATAGGTAAGTTGAGTTAAATAATCACATTTGGGCCAAGGATTCCTGCTAGAAATTTTTCCGTCAACTTCCCAAACACCCTGTATATCCACTTTGGCTATTTTTCTTTAGAAATATTTGCTTTGTTTTGTTATTATAAATTCTATAATTCACTTTACCTACAAAATGTATTATTTTTATTTAAAAATATGTTTTTTGTTTTTCCAAATAAATTACTTGTTGTTATTCACTACACTTTAATTCTGAAAAAAACGCATTTAAAAAAACCAGACCGCTTGGTTTCTTTACAAAAAAAAACAGTTTTTTTTAAACGAACGGTTTTTTTTTGTTGCATCACTAGATGATGGTGATGATGATGGATATGTTACCAATGAAAAATAGTATTGTCATTTAAGATATGTGAATTCATAGAGCTGCTCTATTAAGAGCAACAAGTCAGTTGGTTTTAAATTAATTAATATAAAACTAAAGAGGTCCAGTAACGACCTGTGCAATAGCTCAGTGACATCATAATCTCTCGAAAAATTTCGATATCCGCGACTGATCCATTGCTTGGAAGAGGCACGTAGAAGCCTGCAAAATTTCGAAGAAATACGGAAATGGGCAGCACCATATAAAAAGCATTTTTAACCATTACATCGGCTTCACCTCATCGGCAGTCACGACAGCATTACTGTGGCTGTTCATAAAATATGTTTGTATCTGTTCATGTTTGAATACAATAAGCATTACAAAATAAACGTGAATTAGCTACTTATAGGTGTAACAGTTCCATGAACTTAGCATTACTGGATGCTGTACATGTATAACGAATCCTGATGAAGTCTCCGAAGTCCGTCAAATTGGCGTTGCAAACATCCATGCAGCCATAAACCAAGCACTTTAAAATATTTGGCGCAATTTGTTGACACTATTGGGATGGCGGTATCCGCGGCACTTTTAGGAAATTCTCTGGCAGGCGCCCAATTTCTTGTTTATTATTAATGTGCAGCCAAGGTTTCCCCCC
This sequence comes from Agriotes lineatus, assembly GCA_940337035.1. Taxonomy (NCBI): domain Eukaryota; kingdom Metazoa; phylum Arthropoda; class Insecta; order Coleoptera; family Elateridae; genus Agriotes; species Agriotes lineatus. The sequence continues at coordinate 129,271,928 of OW679199.1, forward strand.
ATTTACGTTCAATTGTTGTAAGGTCGCATCAGCACGTAAGGATTTGCGCAAACGACACGTTACGTATTTTTAGTAGAGTTAGAAATTAAATTAAAAATTAATGGCAAAGGTCTGTCGTGTCACGGATGCTCCGCCAGACCTCTCACTAAGTGGAGGTATTCTTCAATTTCAGCAAAATTACAAATATGTAAAAAATACAGCTGTAAATATTTATATAGAAATATAAAGTACCTTATACTAAAATACAGGAGACAAAACAAATTCAAGTGCTTCCACAAACATATCTAGTAGATACAAAATCTTGGCAGACTTAAATGCCGCGTTATTATTTTGGTTTCCTTAGATAAAATCCGTTAACGTAATCCTCGTATTCACAGTAAACAATCGCCCGGTAATAGTAATAACTCTGGAATAATTTGATACAATTAGAAATGGAGCGTTCCAAATTAATGTTTTTTTTTTCATTATGGCTAAACAAAAAAAAATCAAATACGGAGGTCCAGGCATAACAACAGCCGCTAACAGAGAGAGATGGAATGATCTGAGGGAGGCTTGCTTAATTTTTGGCAGTCTCTTATTCAAATCCTTATCAAATATACGTATAATAGAACTATTTTCGGCCCAACGTGCCAACAGTTCTCGATTTTCGACTATCAACCGAAACTCGAGTTGATTTCGCTTGCAGTGAATGTGGAAAAAACGCTCGCGGAACCGTCCTCGCGACGCTGGTGGCCCGCCTCTGGAATAACAATTAACAGTTCAACCAAATTGCAGAAATACTATGATGGCCTCTCCGTTAACTAATAGAACCCCGCGTTCGCAAAGAGCGCTTGTTATCTCAAAAACGAACGGGAACAATGTGATAGCACGAATAAGGAATACGAGCAGTTTATAACTCGTTGACAGTAACTACGCGACAAGAAGATCAACATACTGTACTAATATATAGAAAATGGAATAAACGACGCGACGGTTGGCAGTCCGTAGACGTGCAGGATATTGGTCGGTGGTAGTCTGATGGGTCGAATAGTAGTTAACAAACCATTCCTGGAAACACAAAATAAGAAGTACTTCGAATGAGCTCTCTTCCTTAAGAACTGGACGCTAGACCAATGGAGAAAGGTTTTTTTCGACGGATGAATCCAAATTATAAGCGTATGATGCAAGAAGGCGAAGCGTTTCAAAAAAATCTGGTGTGATACACGCACACAACTTCCTTTTACAGTGATCTTATAATTAGCCAAAAATTTGATTTAAAATGTTTTCAGCATTTGTCAAAAATTTTCAAAAATTACAATTTCTGCAAAAACGGTACAAAATAGAGCGTTAGTTGAAGAGACAAATTTTCTCTAGAATTTTAAGCTGAATTCAAAAATGTAATAATATACCGGGTGTTCTATTTAAAATAAGAGTTAATAAAAAAAAAATAGACAAAAAAACAAAGAAACCCATTTTAGAAGTATTCACCTGGAAAATCACCTATCTCACATCAATACACATTAAAAATGTAATAAAAATGTGAAGTTTGAAAGAAATCGTTAGAGTCGTTTTTGAAAAAATCGAAAAAAACTGAAAAATCACAAGAGTAAATACCTACTTCCGGTTATGCGAGTTTCTTCAAAAGCTTGCTGTCGCATCTACATAGTACACAAAACTTATATATGAAGTTTCAACGCCATACCTCTTTTAGTTTTTGAGATATTCTGTTCACAGACAGACAGACAGACACACAGACCAATGAAAAAAAAATATGTTTTTTGGGATCAGGAGACTCTAAAACGTGAAGATCTGTTGAAAACTGAATTTCGAATTTTTGGGGTGAATCCAATACTTCCTTTATTGTAAAAGGAAGTAAAAACTAGCTACTCTCAATTCTGATACGGTTTGCAGCTGTTTCTCTGCTGCGTATGCAGTAGGAAACCCAGTAAGGATTCGATGTATTTTCCGGAAAGAGAATTGAAGAGATCTCTTAGTAAAACACACCTTGCCGTGTGGACTACGTTCAGTAGTGGCTCGTGATAATTGTATTTGAGGGGTTTTTAATTTTTAATAGTAATTAGGCAAAAAATAATAATCGACCCCTTTACATTCCGTCGATGTTTTAATCCAAATATAGCGATGACTTTTAATTTTAATAATCCAAAAGGAAACGTCATATGGACAGAACAAAAAGTATTCAAACAACACAAAATGCACTCGAAACGAAGCACGATAACAATGTGCTTAAATATGGGATAAAAATAATTCCTTATACAGTTCCTAGACAATAAAGTAGAACACAAAACAGAGCATTTAATGATTGCATCGCATCCACAAATCCATTTGTGTTTCTTGCAATTGTCAACAGAAAAATGTAAAATAATCAGTTCCAACTTTATCTGGCTGGTTAAGATTTAATAAGAGTGTAGGCCGTCCAATTTTTATTATTCGAACCTTTTCAGCTACAGTAGGCTTTCAAAATTAACATTGAGAATATTAGTTACGCTATTCTCCGCTATTTTTTGAATAAAACTTAAAACAAACAAACTCACCTAAGATATATAAACATGCTCCAACTATTTACAACCGACATTATTTTAAGATCGCCCAAACGCAACCCAACAGTACAAGAATGCTGTAATTCACCTTGCCGTTTTATAGTTAATTTTCAATGCTATAAAGCTTGGACAATATTTCCAAGAAGCAATGTATCGGCGCGACGACCGCTCGACCCTAGTATCGCATTAAATTTTCGGTAGCGCAATATTTGTAAAACATTACGATAAGCCTGCGAGTCTGCGGCGGTGGTGGCTCAAAAATTCTGAGCTCTCGCAGCACATCGCAACTGCTATATCGTCGATTCGGCAGCAGAGAGCACTCGATCCAGCATTCTTTATTATCCTTCGCATACATATCGGACAGAAATATAACCGTCTTGGTGGCTGGGGGCTAGAGCTCCTGAGCCCCTATGGAGCAGCCTACATTCACAAGGTTCTCCCTTAAAAAGCAGCTGAGAATAGCCTTTTTTAATTCCTCTTGGTTATGCAGAGGCCAGTCGCAAATAGAATTGCTATGAGATAAACTTGATCCGAAAGTAGAAGCAGAATATTTTCGGCAAGTGTCCTAAACCTCCATTTCAATAGAGAGAATAGCAGGAATGCCTTGGGTAGTTTAAGTAGCCACTAAAACTAAAGGAAGTTAGTTTGACGAAGCTAAAGTCTAAATATTGCTTTCAATTTTTATTGTAATGTTAAATTTGTTACGGTTCGCTTTTGAGGTAACAGTAGCGCACTCCGTGAACGGGGAGTTCAAATGTTTAGTAGCAGATGGTTAACGGTATTTTTGTAATTTTGCTGGTAAACAGTTATATTTTATTCCGCTCGCGTACCTTTCTACGATGACTGTGAGAGAAACCAACTCGTGTTTCGTTAGGTTATTGAAAATAGAGAACGATTGGAAATGGGCCGAAAATAGTTCCGTTATATTTATTTTTCGTACAGATTTGAATACCAGACGATGCACTTTACTTGATTCTGGAATTTATGTGTACCAGACAGCTTCTGTATAGAGGTAGTAATTCTAACGTAATACACGTGCACGCCGCTAGATCCCTGAAGGCGTTTGATTTTACTCATTTTCGTATTCGTAAGAATACCACCTGTTCGTATACTGTCGAGATTCCTGGATCCACCATTTAAATATCGATCAATTACCCTGAAATGTCACTTCTGATCGACAAGTAGACGTGGAACAAAAGACTGTTCGATTATTAACTTGACCAGATTATAGCATAAAATATTCACCGAATGTGATCTGGTCTGGTATTTGGAGCTCTATTATTGACTAAAATACATGTATGTATAAACTTGAATAATTGAGGGTCGATAATTACGTGTCAGACAACGATATTGAGCTTGATTATTTATACAACAAAATTTACATAGCTATTTCAGCAAAGATTTTTGTATGTTTACTTCAAGAAATTTAGATTTTAATACTAGCACAATAAATTTTCTTATTTAATTTGAGTAGTATTTTGTATCCTTTCAGCAATGTGCTACTTGCTACTGAAATAAAACCTATTTCAGTAAGATTATTTGTCTCATATCCCAGTAGCATCTTCTACTTGGTTTGGAGATACAATTTTTGGTAATTAGTTCAAAAGGTTATAATTCAAATGCGACCCCCTTTGACATCTAACAGTATGGGATTTAGATTAATTTATTAAAGTAGATTACCCATCCCTACTCTACAACGATTTAAAGCTAGCCATTTCAAATATTACTTTAGGGAAAGTGTTTGTTTTGGGCAAATTGCATAGTGGCTGTTAGTTGCAGTTGTTTCTTAATAAGCAAGGGCCACACGATTCAGGTAGCCACCTGGTGGGTATCAACAAACCGAAATAATTACGTTTGTTAAACGGGGACGCTTGCTCCAATTTAATGGGGCCCCTAAGGACTCCATTTAGGACCAACAACCTGTGGCGCAGTAAAATTCGCCCCAATTCCACACTTAAAGGCGTCCTAATGCAAATTGCCGATTACAAACGACAACAACCACCAAATTAATTTTGCACTAAGTTCATTTCTGTCGCCATTAAGGGTACCACTGAACGAATCGAGCCTAGTGGCGCTCGTTTTCGGTCGTTGACGCACTTCGCCCGAAATTTCCCTGATTAATTATGGAGCCACCCACCGGCACGAAAGTATGGACATAAAAAAAGAGGCCAACGGTAGCGCTTAACGGCCCATTTGACAGAAATTACAGAAAACAAGTACAGGTGTGAACGGAGGTGAGTCATCCACCCAGGGGCAAACATTTTTAAGTTAACTGCAGATTGGCAACATAAATCTACCTCCAGAACGAGATTTGCAACCACCGCCTTCGAGGTCTATTTCAATTGAAAGTTACAACCGTCTGCTCGACTCCTACCTTTCTTCGGCAATATACATGCAGCCACTCTTTTTAATGTGATCGATACGAAGGTGTGGCCAGGCTTAGGAGAATAGCCCTGCATGTATTAAATTTTGATTAGCGACATTAAAGGTGGGAGGCTTATTATTTATGTCCACTTTCGCCATTACTTGCTGCGAAAGGATGTGCGTTGTGGGAATCGATCGGGAAATTACCGTGTCCGCAACCTACACGTAAACGGTCGACTTGGCTGCCATTTTTGAAAATCATGGACTTTGTTTCGAAACGACAGGTAATTTGGGAAAATTAAATACAGCCATGCATCCACCAGTCGATTTACATGTGATTTAGGGGAATTCTTCATGCAGCTTCGAGCTCCGTCTCATTGAAGTTGGCGCAATTAACTTTTTAACAAAAATATTTAGACATGGTATTTACTATATGAATCCCAAATGTTCCTTCATTGCTTGCCACAATAATTATATTGGGAACAGATCCGGACTATTGGAGGTCCGGAATATTATGTGCGACAAACTAATCGTCCTTTAGCAATATGGCACGCTGCACCGTCTTGCTGAAATATGACAATTCCGAGTGATCATTTGATTTCAATAGTTGGCTTTAAATATTTTCCATAATGATAAGGTATATTTCAGAAGTAATAGTCACAGTAAATTTCACTTTTCCTTCAAGATTATTTATTCAGAAATTCCGGAAACCTATTCACGTCTGCACTATTCAATACTACGACAGAACATTTGAATAACCAAAACATTACCTGTAGCAAAAATGTATGGTTATCATAGTATAATGAGTACAGCCAGTTAAGCTCGAAAGTTCACACGAAAATGAACGAATTGAATTTGTTACCGTTCTTTCTGTTTATAAAACATCTAAAATAATCTCCTACCTTTAAATTCGATTATTGGTATTTTTTTTTTGTTAGTATAATAATAATAATTACATTAAGGTATGACATTTTATTATAAAAAATGATTTACGATACGTTACCTATTAATAACAACAGTACCCACCTGTAATGGTAACACCAGTAAGAAAAACAAAGACTGCGAGCACCATTACCGTTTTACCGTAAGAGAAAAGCGGTTAAGGTAACGAACAAAAACAATTAGCACAATCGTTAAAAACATATTTAAAAACCAAAGAAGATCGTGTAGCTGTTGAAATCGAAGCAAGGGAGGAAACCGAAGTGGCAGAAAGTGAACAGGAGAAGTACAAAGGTGACACTTTGTACACCAGCACGTCTCCAGAACCCGTAACGTCTCAAAAACTTACTTCAGTGAATTCGTTCAAAATGTAAAAGAAACTCACAGTAAAATTATTGAAATTGACAAGTTTGAAGATCCTGCTTTTTGGCTCTATAGGCTCGACAGCCAAACAGATTATAGTGGAAATGGAACCACTCCAAGTTAGAGATCAAATATTTCCAGTTCACGATAAATATAGAAACTTTTCTATCTCTCCGTATTTTAAAAAACGGCGAAAAATCTATCCAATCGTGAAAGAACCGTCAAATAAATTCACCCAGTGGTACAATAACCACCATCAACTGCAGTCACATGTCAGCTGTCAACCTTCAACATGTCAAACTAAGCACTCGATCTGCAAGCTAAGCATCCGAGCCCCAACAACGAAGGAACCAACATACCCTTTAGAACCAAGAAATATCACATAACACAAGGAGATAAAATGCATATGTCCAACTGAAACGTACGTCTGAAATACGCAAAGTAACCCATCTCCTTTAAATTTGCATAGCCCATAAGTTGCTCGTATGCGAAACCAAGCTGAACGTAACACAGTATGAGTTGCTTATGCGCAGCGCAGTTTCTCACACACAATTTGATAAAAAACATACATAAGATGAACAATGCAACAGGAAAGGGCCTAATTAGCAATATTATCAATTGAAAATGAGGAGTGTGAGGCAAATGATTTTCCAGCAGTGTTGAGCAATTTTGCTCCTGTAATAGCCAAAACAACTAATTTTAATTTTTTTTTTAATATTCAGAAACAGGTATCAGTACGGTATTTTAAAAAGTTTTATATTATCTGCTTTTCTGTAAGAAATGTAAAATATAGTATGATTAAAAATTATTTTCATTTAGTATGGCCATGGAATACTTCCTAATTTATGAATGCAACTATAACTCACTTAAAAAGCAAATGTCACGCTTGACATTTAAGTATAAACGTAGTTGCATTCATAAATTAGAAAGTATTCCATAGCCATACTAGATGAAAATAATTTTTGATCATACTTGATTTCATAAAAATTTTATCTTTTGTTACAAATTGAAATGAAGTTTAAAGCAGCCTATTGCCTGATAAAATTTTCAGGAACGCCCCTGACTCTACTTGGTGATGCCGCCTCAAAATTCGAAATCGAAAATTTTCGATCTCACATATTCGAGAAAAGCTTAACCAAATTCTCCATTGCGATAGTTTTTGAATAGTATTTTTAAAACCAGTATAAAACGAAGCATACTCGACCTTTCCTCTTAGATGATGTTGTTAGGCACTAACACCTCATGGTTGCCAATGCCGGATTGGGAAATCGCAGTGGGTTCGGCGTTGGATCTTTTGTGGCAGTTGGAGTCTGTGGGAATCGAACCCACATATTCAGATCTAAGACCAGATGTTTGCCTCTGAGCCAGCTCCACTGTTTTGCCCTTTCAAGTACAGTGCCGTAAATACCGGTCGGAGAAACGCAGAACGTTAATACATGGAACACGTGGATATTTTGGGCGTTGAGCGTTATAAAATCAAATTTCAAGTTTATAATAGCCAGAACTACAATTTCAAATAGTTAAATATCAACTAGTTGTTACGAAAATGTTTAAATTTTAATATTCTTCGTAAATTCAGCCCCTTCACGAGATAAGTAACGACATATTCTGCTTCTCAATGATAATATAACAGGGTTCTGCAATCGCGAGCCTTATTTTATATTTTTTTTTGGTGCGCGCAGGTCGCACTTAGGTGAATTGGCCACTAAACGATAGAGGTCAGACCGTGTCACGCTTTGGGATTCTGCGCCTCGTTATTCACGTCATTCTTAATGATTTCCGTGGCCACGGTGAGGTCAGCCCGTGTGGAGCCTACGTGCGTTCTTTGACGTATGTTTCCCTATGAAATATGGTGCAATCTTGTGTAATGACTAATGAACGTAGCGCAAATATGAAGGAGAGAGATGGCTGGTGACGGGCGGCATGCATCATTTTTCATTTTACCGGGCCTCTGCGGCAGTCATTCGAGGCATAGCAAGGTGAATACAAGTTGCCGCTGGCTGGGCCGAGGGATTTTGTTTGTGGTAGAGGATGGTAATCGTGTTTGGGGATTATGCGGGAATTGTGCCATTAGCTTTTTGTTGATAGTAATCGTTCTTAAAAATGCCATGTGCTCAATCGTGCCCAGAAGAAGGATAATCGTGGCCAAATCGTCGTCGTAGTGCATACCACTACCTTGTTGAAGCAATTTAGAGACGTTTAATTGTTACGCCGTCTTAATTGGCCATCGACTTAATCAACATGCTTTAATAACCCAGTAATGGCGCCTCCTTAACCAAGATATTGTAACGTAGTTCGCTAATTTTGGTGTTATAGTTTACGGTGTTGCGTCCACATAAATAAACAGCGACGCTTTTCGAAAGGACATTATATGATCGCGTAGCCTATTCTTATTTTTAGTTCTGTTTGGGTAACTAAAGTTCAAATGTTTGGGAGTCATTAACTGTTTAGGCAGTGTATGAACTCCTCTATATATTGGATAGGTATATGAAAAACGTCTTTTCCGCCAATCGCACTACAACTGACACATTATTGACAAAATTTTGTGGAGCAAAGTCAAACATTCCATTACACCAGCCGTTGCTAGGTAATTTACAATAAAACTGTACAGGAATAATATTCCCAGCCTAGGCAGGGAATATTTTTCGAATGTAATTATTGATGACTAGTAAGTCACCCGAACTACGCTTCGGTTCGCTAATTGAAGAGAGATTTAATTAATATGAATTAAAAAAAGGATGAGAGAGATTCCCTCTCCAAGGGGGCCCGTGGGGCTCCGACCCTCTCTAAGGAAACCCTCGGGGCTCCTCCCCTCTCCAAGGAAGCCCCCGGGGCTCCGCCCCTCTCCAAGCTAGCCCTCGGGGGTCCAAAGCTCTCCAAAGGGCCCTCGGGGCTGCAACCCTCTCCAAGGGGGCCCGGGGCTCCGCCCCTCTCCAAGGAAACCCTCGGGGTTCTGACGCTCTCCAAGGGGGCCCTAGGGGCTCCGACCATCTCCAAGGAAGCTCTCGGGGCTCCGACCCTCTCCAAGGGGGCCCGTGGTACATCGCCCCTTTCCAAGGGGGCCGTCGGGGCTCCGCCCCTCTCCAAGAAAGCCCTCGGGGCTCCAACGCTCTCCAAGGGGCCCTCGGGGTTCCAACCCTCTCCAAGGGGGCCCTCTGGGCTCCGCCCCTCTCCAAGGAAACCCTCGGGGTTCTGACGCTCTGCAAGGGGGTCCTAGGGGCTCCAACCCGCTCCAAGGGTGCCCGCGGGGCTCCGCCCCTTCCCAAGCGGGCCCTCGGGGCTCCGCCCGGCTTCAAGGGGGCCTTCGGGCCTTCAAACAGAGATATGGCGTCTGTAATTGTCGTGACGAACACACACGTTTGGATCGTTCTCATTTATTATATAGTGGATTTAAAAAGACACGTTTTCTTAATTTTTTTATTACTCGTATCGATTGGCGGAAAAATAGTATGTGTATCTTGGACGAAAAGCAACATTCCCAGACTCCTGTGTTGTTGGGCTCGGCATTCTCCTCGCCCAACAATATTCACAGTCGTCTGGCAATGTTACGCTTTTCGTCCTAGATACACAATATACTATTTCTTACTGTTCAGTTTATGCTCATTATACATACGTATATTCAAATGCAATATAATTAGATTAACTCAATTTTCACTTTTCTTTTATGGTGTTTGCATGCGACGTTCCATTGTATTTTCGGTATGTTTTTTTCAACAATTAATAACTAGTCCCGACCAGTAGCGGGCCAACTTCCTGGTACAAGAACTGTTGTAGCGGAGTTAGGGTGAATTTTGATTATGTATCATCAAGTAGCCTTTTCAAATTTACCGATTAAAGCAGCCGCTAAGTGCAGCCTAGTTTTAGTGTCGTAAATACTGATTTAGCCTGTACCACAGTCAACATGAAACCTAACCCCACTGCATAAATAATAACCAGAAGAGAATGTACCAAGATAATTCAATGTAGTGATGATGCTTGTTGCGTATGGTTTCCCTAGACACTCGTCATTTGAATTTAAATATGAAAAAAATACATAACATTTGAATAAAAATTTAAAATGTCTTTTTTAATTCATGATCTTTCGCGTTGCAGCCCATACTCCTTCGCGGAATGTTAGTTAGTTAATGTTAGATTCACTGCTGAGGGTATGGTTAAAGGAATTCTGGCAACACTGCTCGGACGACTATTTTGTCTCACTTTAACACGTTACCCCATAATTATATCGCGTGTTGTCCCACGCATTACCTTTGAAACTTCTCCGCTTACTTAGAAATTTGACCACAATGTGTTTTGCATAAAATTATAAATTTAGGTTAGCTGTAGTTTAAGATTTGTGTGTACTTAGTACAAAAATGCCTGGCTAATGTAAAAAATGTCTGTATGGCCGTAAAACTTCACATAACAATAAAACCTAAGTAGTCCTCTGTTTGGCTGTGCTTTACTGCTGTAGCTATAGTTCTTTCGCAAATCGCGGACTAGAGTCCGGTTGTGTTGTGTGTTATATGAAAAGCGATTGCGTTTGTCCTTCTGACATTTTTACCCTGTGGAGCAGTCACAAAATCACATACAATGCGCGTTTCCGTTGACTGCAGTAGATTCGCTAACGCATACGCGCTTGTTTACTGATATGTGACGTCACCGAGCGCCCATATCATACTGAGGCGTTTTCGCGGGAGTTTTAGTAGGATTAAATTAAATCTGCAATAACTTCTTCACATAGCTTTAAGAAAAAAAAATGGTATGATGCCTCATTCATACGGCTTTAAAGAACTTTTCGTCTCATGAAGAGTTCCAGGCTGCGTAGCACTGGCCCTGATGACTAGTAGTTTACAATCGTACCACAAACTCGAATAATTTTGCGTATTACTGAAAATCTAGTAGTTTACAATAATACCACAAACTCGAATAATTTTACGTGTTACTGAAAATCTAAGTAGCCACTAACAACTGCCAAATGTATTCTTTAAATAGCATACACCGAAAACAAACTAAGCACCTCGATTTATGTTATTGCCAGGAAAGTATAGGTACCCTGTATGTCCCAATGTTTCAATTCCGCATGCCAACAACACATCAAAATAATTCAAATATGCCCGTTCCAAACACGGGAAGCAGGTAAATAAATACGGAGAGCGTTTCTGGAAGAAGAACAGACGCCAAAGGTTGTGTACCGAATTGATGTACTGCAAAGTTGGGAATTCGATTGAAGTGTTCCGCGTCGAACTTCCCTCAACGATTGATTACAATTCCGCAAAAATACGCAACTTGAAGTTTGTTCTGCAGGAAGAATTCTGAATTATGGGAAAGCGTTGTTAATAATATAAAGGTAAGGATAAATGTTTAATATTGGACATTTCAATAATAACCATTTTTCGACATTTCCACTGATCAGGTAAAAATAATGTTGCCCAGAAGTATCTCCGTTTTTAACAAAAATTTTCTACAAAGAAAAGAGAATGATTTTATACATGAAGAAAGGCAAGGCAAGAAAGGTGAAAGAAGAATACCGAGCCACAGAATAGATGTAAACAATTGGAGACAGTTGTTGAAAACGATTACGTATTAGCAAAGATAGATGAATAGTCTAAAGAATTCGAAGTATAATCAATAAAAAATACTAACAGATAGAGAAAAGAAACTTAGGGCAAAGTCTAGAATACTGTCAAATGTATAGGAATGCCCACCATATACTGGGTAATACCGGATAAACCAAGACTAACAGCCGCAGAATTGAAACACAACGAATAATAGGCAACACAAGAAGAGGTCCGAAACTTTTCTACGTGTGGCACGATTCGAAGCGATAATCAGAATATCCGCAAAAACTATATTTTTATGAAGTAGAAAAGCATTACATGCACCTATTTACAGTTTGGCAGACTGTAATTAAACCTACAATTAATATTAATTAAATTTTTACATCTAACACACTACACAATAGTAATTCTGTGTCAAAACGTACTGAAACATTTGACATCGTTCAGTAGTAAAACAGTTTGTACAGCAGTTGGCATACAAAGTACAAACATCATCTAAGGTAAGTCCTAGTGGCGGATGCTGTCGCATACATTGACCTAGGACATCGTTTGGTATGGATTATAGGGAAGTAAACGAAAATCCTAAGTACAAAATCAGTGGCACCAAGGCAACCCCAATTTCTAAGCTGTTGCTAGCCCCAACGTATCGTTCAAAACAACCATCTCTTTGTCTCGACTGACCTCTATCCGGAGAAACTTGCTGCATGGCTAAATATCCATATGTTGAGGCACTATAGCATTTCTAAAGTAATCACACATCAAATTTGACACCGCCTATTATTCAAGCAAAGTCAAGTAATGCCCAAAGGGCGTATTTCCTTCAAGTAAAGAATTTCTTAAAACTAGGCTAATCCGCTCCTTTTAAAAGGCACCGTCATTTGAAAAAAAATAATTAAACTATATTTCTGACAGTTTTAAAGAAGTCGGTGTTCGGAAGGAAAACCGCGAGCGAGCACCCATTTCGCGAAGTATGTGGAGCTTTCTGGCTCTAAAGGGTTTTTCAATGAAATTGCTTCACTTTTCAAACATTTTATTACACAATAAATATCACACTGTGCATATTCAAGCATGAAACTCGTATGGTAACTCAGATGCCCTGCCATATTTAATTACAGCAAATTAAGGCCAAACCCCATCCCCTTGTTTTTTCTCTAACATGCATTAAAGAAGCTGAACTGGCTATTACGTTTGAATTTAAAAAGTATCTAATAAAAGCTTGCAGTTAAAAAGTATTCTCAGTATTACGAGTTTTTTATACTAATAATACTAGTATAATATTCTTTCTGAGGTGTAGTTTCAAAATAAGCAACCGCAGCTTTCTACTGTTCTAATATTCCCTTTGTGGCTTGAGATAATTTCTAAAACTTCTTGTGACGTTCAATCATAACGCTCTTTTTATGTATTTTATAGCTCCAATTGTTTATCAATTAATGTCGCTATAATAGAATATGACATCATCGTCACAGCTACGAATCGCTTTCAAAATCTAAATTTCAGAAGTAACAAAACAGTTTTTAACTACCACAGGTGACAAAGAATTCAAGAAACAACTTACAGAAAAGTACAAAAGGTGTAAACTGCACCACGGTTACTGACAGACGAACGTTGTCGCGATTAAGTATGAAATTCAAAGAGGATTGCATTTACAATTATCTAAAAGGAAGTAAGTATACTTGATACACATGAAAACAAGGTAAGTAATCGATTAGGCACCACGATTGATGACAGATAAACTTAATCGCGTTTAAGTGCCGAATTCGACCAACTAAATTGTATTTTCGATAATCTAAAAAGAAGTCAAAATATAAAATACACACGAAAACAAGGTAAATAGTCCATTATCGACCACGATTGCTAGCAGATAAATTTAGTCGCGATTAATCGTCAAATATATATAATAATCTAAAAAGCAGTAAAAATAGTTAATACAGATGAAAGCAGGACCAGTAGTTGATTATGCACCACGATTGCTGACAGATAAACTTAATCGTAATTAAGTGTCGAATTTGATCAACCAAACTGCATTTTCAATAATCTAAAAAGAAGTAAAAATATTCGCTACATATAAAAACAAGGCAAGTAGTCGATTATGCAACACGACTGCTGACACACAAACTTTAACGCGATTGTGTTTCGAATGTAACTAGCCAAATTGCCTTTACAATGATGTAAAAATGAAGTAAGTATACTTGACACACATGAAAACAAGGTAAGTGGTCGATTATGCACCAAGATTGATGACAGATAAGCATAATCGCGGTAAAGGATCGAATCTGACCAACCAAATTGCATTTTCGATAATATAAAAAGAAGTAAAAATACCTCAATTTGATCAACCAAATGGCATTATCGATAATCTAAAGAGAAGTAAGTATACGTGATACACATGAAACAAAGTAAGTAGTCGATTATGAACCACGATAATAATAGAAAAACAAAATCGCGATTAAACGTCAAAGTTGACCGACCAACTGCATTTTCAATAATCTAAAAAGCAGTAAAAATACTTCATACACATCAAAACAAGGTAAATAGTTGATTATGCATCACGATTTTAGACCGACAAACTTAATCGCGATTAAGTGTCGAATTTGACCAACCACATTGCATTTTCAATAATCTAAAAAGCAGTAAAAATACTTGATACACATGAAAACAGGACAGTTGATTATGCACCACTATTGTTGACGGATAAACTTAATCGCAATTAAGTGTCGAATTTGATCAACCAAATTACCTTTTCGACAATCTAAAAAGAAGTAAAAAATATTTGATAAACATAAAGACAAGGCAAGTAGTTGATTATGCCCCACGATTGCTGACAGAGAAACCTAATCGCCATTACGTGTCGAATTTGATCAACCAAACTACATTATCGATAATCTAAAATGAAGTAAAAATATTTGATACACATAAAAACAAGGCAAGTAGTCGATTATGCACCACTATTGCTGCAAAATGCACTTAATTTATCTTAATCGCGATTAAGTTTGGAATTTGACAAACCAAATTGCATTTTCGATAATATAAAAAAAGTAAAAGTACTTGATACATATGAAAACCAGGTAAGTAGTCGATTATGCACCATGAATGCTGACAGACGAATTTTATAGTGATTCAGTGTCGAATTTAAAGAACAAAATTTTTATTTTCGATGATCGAAAAAGAAAAAAAAATACGTTATGTACCGCAGTTGCTGACACAAACTTTAACGCGATTAGGTGTCGAATTTAACTAGCCAAACTGTTTCTACAATGATCTAAACTGAAGTAAGTATACTTAATTCACATTAAAGCAAGGTAAGTAGTCGATTATGCACCACGATGATAACATAAAAACATAATCGAGATTAAACGTCGAATTTGACCGACCAAACTGCATTTTCAATAATCTAAAAAGCGGTAAAAATACTTCATACACATCAAAACAAGGTAAATAGTTGATTATGCATCACGGTTTCTGACAGACAAACTTAATCGCGATTAAGTGTGGAATTTGACCAACCAAATAACATTTTCGATAATCTAAAATGAAGTTAAAATATTTGACACACATAAAAACAAGGCAAGTAGTCGATTATGAACAACGATTGCTGGAATATAAGCTTAATCTAACTTAATCGCGATTGAGTTTGGAATTTGGCCAACCAAATTGCATTCTCGATAATCTAAAAAAGCAAAAGTACTTGATACATATGAAAACAAGGTAGTGGTCGATTATGCACCACGATGATAACAGAAAAACACAATCGCGGTTAAACGTCGAATTTGACCGACCAAACTGCATTTTCAATAATCTAAAAAGCGGTAAAAATACTTCATACACATCAAAACAAGGTAAATAGTTGATTATGCATCACAGTTTCTGACCGACAAACTTAATCGCGATTAAGTGTGGAATTTGACCAACCAAATAGCATTTTCGATAATCTAAAATGAAGTAAAAATATTTGACACACATAAAAACAAGGCAAGTAGTCGATTATGCACAACGATTGCTGGAATATAAGCTTAATTTAACTTAATCGCGATTGAGTTTGGAATTTGGCCAACCAAATTGCATTCTCGATAATCTAAAAAAGTAAAAGTACTTGATACATATGAAAACAAGGTAGTAGTCGATTATGCACCACGATGATAACAGAAAAACACAATCGCGATTAAACGTCGAATTTGATCGACCAAACTGCATTTTCAATAATCTAAAAAGCGGTAAAAATACTTCATACATATCAAAACAAGGTAAATAGTTGATTATGCATCACGATTTCTGACCGACAAACTTAATCGCGATTAAGTGTGGAATTTGACCAACCAAATAGCACTTTCGATAATCTAAAATGAAGTAAAAATATTTGACACACATAAAAACAAGGCAAGTAGTCGATTATGCACAACGATTGCTGGAATATAAGCTTAATTTAACTTAATCGCGATTGAGTTTGGAATTTGGCCAACCAAATTGCATTCTCGATAATCTAAAAAAGCAAAAGTACTTGATACATATGAAAACAAGGTAGTAGTCGATTATGCACCACGATGATAACAGAAAAACACAATCGCGATTAAACGTCGAATTTGATCGACCAAACTGCATTTTCAATAATCTAAAAAGCGGTAAAAATACTTCATACATATCAAAACAAGGTAAATAGTTGATTATGCATCACGATTTCTGACCGACAAACTTAATCGCGATTAAGTGTGGAATTTGACCAACCAAATAGCACTTTCGATAATCTAAAATGAAGTAAAAATATTTGACACACATAAAAACAAGGCAAGTAGTCGATTATGCACAACGATTGCTAGAATATAAGCTTAATTTAACTTAATCGCGATTGAGTTTGGAATTTGGCCAACCAAATTGCATTCTCGATAATCTAAAAAAGCAAAAGTACTTGATACATATGAAAACAAGGTAGTAGTCGATTATGCACCACGATGATAACAGAAAAACACAATCGCGATTAAACGTCGAATTTGATCGACCAAACTGCATTTTCAATAATCTAAAAAGCGGTAAAAATACTTCATACATATCAAAACAAGGTAAATAGTTGATTATGCATCACGATTTCTGACCGACAAACTTAATCGCGATTAAGTGTGGAATTTGACCAACCAAATAGCACTTTCGATAATCTAAAATGAAGTAAAAATATTTGACACACATAAAAACAAGGCAAGTAGTCGATTATGCACAACGATTGCTAGAATATAAGCTTAATTTAACTTAATCGCGATTGAGTTTGGAATTTGGCCAACCAAATTGCATTCTCGATAATCTAAAAAAGCAAAAGTACTTGATACATATGAAAACAAGGTAGTAGTCGATTATGCACCACGATGATAACAGAAAAACACAATCGCGATTAAACGTCGAATTTGATCGACCAAACTGCATTTTCAATAATCTAAAAAGCGGTAAAAATACTTCATACATATCAAAACAAGGTAAATAGTTGATTATGCATCACGATTTCTGACCGACAAACTTAATCGCGATTAAGTGTGGAATTTGACCAACCAAATAGCACTTTCGATAATCTAAAATGAAGTAAAAATTATTGACACACATAAAAACAAGGCAAGTAGTCGATTATGCACAACGATTGCTGGAATATAAGCTTAATTTAACTTAATCGCGATTGAGTTTGGAATTTGGCCAACCAAATTGCATTCTCGATAATCTAAAAAACCAAAAGTACTTGATACATATGAAAACAAGGTAGTAATCGATTATGCACCACGATTGCTGACAGACGAACTTTATAGTGATTAAGTACGAGTTTAAAGAAAAAAAAATCATATTCCATAATCTAAAAAGAAGTAAAAATACTTTATGTACCACGGTTGTTGACACACAAACTTTAACGCGATTAGGTGTCGAAATTGCCTAGCCAAATTGCCTTTACAATAATCTAAAATCAAGCAAATACACTTGAAGCATGAAAACAAGGTAAGTAGTCGATTATGCACCACGATTGAAGACATATAAGCTTAATCGCGTTAAAGGGTCTAATTTGACTAACTAAATTGCATTTTCGACAATCTAAAAAGAAGTAAAAATACTTCATACACACGAAAACAAGGTAAGTAGTCGATTATGCACCACGACTGCCGACAGAGAAACTTAATTGCGATTAAGTGCCGAATTTGACCAACCAAATAATCCAAAATGAAGTAAAAATATTTGATACACATGAAAACCAGGTTGCAAGCATAGAAGTTTAATTTAACTTAATCGCGAATAAGTGTCGAATTTGTTAAACCAAACTGCAATCTAAAAAGAAGTAAAAATATTTGATACTCACGAAAACAGGGTACGTAGATCATTTGGAAAGCCCGATACCATGAACAATGAAAACGAACTATCCCTTTAATCTCGTTCTAAACACAATCGGTTCCAAATTTATTCAAATGTGGTTTTTGATATCCTTGCAATTAGTTGTAGTCCTATTTAATTCAGACTGAAACCTATGAAAGAAAACAGGAAATTCGCAACAATCTGATATTTTGGGGGGCACGCAAAAGCGCGGCGACATTTCAATAAGAAATTAGAGCCAGATGCTTTATTTCGGCGGAATTCCTCAGCCATCGATCGGCCACGCCATTCGTGGCGTCATTAATCCGCATCTTGGGGTTGCATAAGTAAATAATCCCCTAACTAGCGGGAATTGCTGTTTACGATGATGCCTGGGCCCGAAATAAGGGAGTATTCCTACCAAGAGCTAATATCTAAATTTAAACCGTAATGTAATTGCGCCGTGAACGGCTGTCATTCAGACTTCCTCGTTTCGCTGACGTGTACCTACCTGGACGGCAAATAATTTTCGCGCCGTCGAATGTGTAAATGCGCCTTAATCCGGAGACTGCGGGTTATATATCGGACTAAATTAAGCAAGAAATAGCACAAAAAGTTCGTACGTTGCTTTGATGTTGCTTATAAATATGACGGTTGTGTAACTGCGAATTTCTTGGCAAAATATGTGGCCAACTTCTGTCTACGATTAAAAGCTCTTCGTGAAATACTCTGAAGCAAAACATAATTCTGTGATGCTTTTTACTAATTGATAGTATGTTTATTTTCATTTTAAGACCGGAAGAAACCTAAACTAAGAGCGACGCCTACGTAATGTAGCAAATTATTTAAAAAACAAACATACTAGTACCTATAGCGGAACTCTTCGTTCTTACAAGCAAAATGGTGTTGTTGCACGTTGTTACTTTATAGTACATAAACTAGTTAAAGCAATAACACTCACCGGATATCTACTTGGAATGGTACAGATTAAGTTTAAACGGACTTACCTGAAACAATAAAAGAACATTAATTACATAATAAACCATAAACGGATTGTTCTTTGCAAGAGCTGTTCCAGTTCGATCTAGAATGTAGATGGCTGCTCTTGACAATTTTTAGGTAAAATAGATAGTTAACTACACTTCTTTTCCAATACCAGGAAGTACTACATCGTAAAAACAGAGATAAGAAAACCCATTTTTCCTAAAATATGTCTGCGTAAGGGTAGATATGGGTATGTACGTGCCTGAAAGTACACATTTTCGCAAGCGTTGGGGGAAATTCGAAAGCTGCTATACATTCGAGGTTCAGTGACTTGGAAAACCGAAGATTTTATTATTTCGCCTTCCTCGCTGTAACCGAAGTTAGTTGATGTACTATTTTCTACGCGTGAGACAATTTCGAATCAACTAATACTCGCAATTTTTGTTAAGCCACCGGTAAACGTTTAGTTGTAAAATAGCACCAAGTTATTCGCGAAATATGCTAATACAAATTGCGAAAAGTGCGTGAAAAATAATACGCCTTTCAAACGCAAGGGAATTCCGCGAAGAGAAAGTTCTGCAATGTCACATTTCATTCCCTTTTCTGTCTAAATATGCAAATAACTGTAAGCTATATCCCTGTTACAACTTTTAGCGGCCTTCGGCAAATAATATTGAAGCTAGCTTTGGCCTCAACTGGGAGTAAAATCTATTTATTTTTGTTATAAATTATAATATCTATTCTCCTTAGTATAGAATTTCGGCTTAGACCGCGTCGTATTTGTATATGAACACCCAGCATTTTCTGGCTTAATGTGCCTTGCACCTTGTGAAGTCGAGCAAAAACCCGCGCGATGGCCATGCTCTCTGGTGGCTCGTGTTGTTTGAGTATCTTGAGAACGAGGATACTTAGGCAGATTTGGCCGTTTTGCTGTTTGTGCATCCATATTCACTAACGTTTCGCAAGACCTTGCAGCTTGCATCATCAGAGTGAAAGTCGCACTAAGAACCGAAGGTCGGTGTGGAGCTATTTATAGTCCTCTGTGCCAGGCGCGCGGAGTGGCGTAACGCTGGCTCTGGTTGGTCGTCCGAGTGCAACGTAATCCGTGGGGCGTGGCCGTATGACGCACAGTGGTTGTAATGCTTTAGATCGTGTATCACAGGGGTCCACGTTTTACTAAGTTTAAAGCCATCTTCTCTGTTGATATTATTTGGATGTTTTTCTATTTCTATGGCTTCACGTATCACTCGCGGGAAGTAATGAGGTATTCTGGCTAGTACTCTGGCATGCTCAAATTCTAAAGTGTGCCCATTTGTAAATGTATGCTCAGCTACGGCTGATTTTGTGATGCGTTTGTGTTTGCAATCGCCTTTATGTTCTTGGAGTCTTAGATCAACGGAACGACCAGTCTGTCCAATGTAACTCGAGCCGCAGGAACAAGGAATGCGATATACGCCAGCGGTTTTTAAACTTGGAATCTTGTCTTTTACCGATCTGAAGCCGTTGCCCAAAGTTTCCTTGCTCGTGAACACAGTTTTGATGTTGCATCGTTGCAGGACACGTCCTATCTTATCAGTTGAGCCTTTAACGAAAGGTAGAAATGCTAAGCCTTCCAGAGGTGGAGATTCTTCTTTAGCCTTCTTTGTCATAGTCTTTTTCTAGTGCTTTTCGTATGGCGGTAGTTGTGTATCCGTTCCTTTGTAAAGAGTCAAACAGATGTAGCTTTTCTCTCTCTAGATTTTCTTCGTCTGAGATACGAACGGCTCTTGTCGCCAGAGTCTGGAGAACTGTTGCTTTCTGCATTGGATGATGGTGTGAGTCAGCATTTAGATATCTGTCCGTGTGTGTTTTCTTTCTATAGACTGCATGTCCTAAACTGCCATCTGATTTACGTTTCACCAGGACGTCTAGAAACGGAATACTGCAATTTTCCTCTACTTCCATTGTGAATTGTATGTTGGGATGTACAGAATTCAGGTGTTTTAGAAACAGATTCAATGTCTGGCGTCCATGTGACCAGATGACAAAGGTATCATCTACATATCTGAACCAGCAAGTCGGTTTTAGCTGCGCTTGTTCGAGAGCCTTGGACAGACTGGTCGTTCCGTTGATCTAAGACTCCAAGAACATAAAGGCGATTGCAAACACAAACGCATCACAAAATCAGCCGTAGCTGAGCATACATTTACAAATGGGCACACTTTAGAATTTGAGCATGCCAGAGTACTAGCCAGAATACCTCATTACTTCCCGCGAGTGATACGTGAAGCCATAGAAATAGAAAAACATCCAAATAATATCAACAGAGAAGATGGCTTTAAACTTAGTAAAACGTGGACCCCTGTGATACACGATCTAAAGCATTACAACCACTGTGCGTCATACGGCCACGCCCCACGGATTACGTTGCACTCGGACGACCAACCAGAGCCAGCGTTACGCCACTCCGCGCGCCTGGCACAGAGGACTATAAATAGCTCCACACCGACCTTCGGTTCTTAGTGCGACTTTCACTCTGATGATGCAAGCTGCAAGGTCTTGCGAAACGTTAGTGAATATGGATGCACAAACAGCAAAACGGCCAAATCTGCCTAAGTATCCTCGTTCTCAAGATACTCAAACAACACGAGCCACCAGAGAGCATGGCCATCGCGCGGGTTTTTGCTCGACTTCACAAGGTGCAAGGCACATTAAGCCAGAAAATGCTGGGTGTTCATATACAAATACGACGCGGTCTAAGCCGAAATTCTATACTAAGGAGAATAATTCGAGTAACCGCGAAAGCCTCAAACAGTACTTATAATATCTAGTTGTGGTTTATTTTTAAATCAACAATATAAGCTCATAATTAGCAAACTCAAAGATTGCACCATTTTTCAATTTAGATGAAAAGTGCCGACAAAGAAATCGCAAGTTTTAGCTGTGAAAACTACGCTTTGAGTGAAGCGCCATCTATTATTGCCTTTTTAAATTGTTAAATGCAATACACCAACACAGGACAGTTATGCAGCTACTAGTCGTGTCTTTCAAATATAGCACACCCTTGGAATTAGGTCATTTGGAGCGTCTGTGTGTAGAGCATGTTGTCTATACATATTCTTGTTTATTGCCTATTCAGGATTTTATATAACGCTGTTTTTAACTGTTAAAATATTTAATTATAAATGCGCTTCATTTTTGAAGGGCCTCTGCGATAAACGTTGCGTAACGTGATTTACGTTGGGGTTTAGCTTTTTAGTAAGCACCTAACGACTCAGTTAGGGTGATTTTGCTTGGCCTAATGCCAAAGGATCAGCAGCTGTACAAAATTTATTCTAAGAACTGTGACTTAAACATTAAAATGGAGAAGTCGAAACCTCGATTTTCGATAAATTATGCATTTTGTACTCAAACAAGAGCTTTGGAGTACTGGGGCACTGCCTAGGTTCTGATAGTTAAAATGTTCACCTTAATGCCACCTCTTACTGCTTGCACATTGCAAGACCTGTCTGTAAACAGGAGGCTACGGGTGCTTGTCACATTGGTCACGTTATATCAATAATTATAACGACGAAGATTCACCGGCGGTTTAAACGACTCTCATTAGCTCGGCGATTACGTGAAAAAGTTGGATGTTAATGAAGATTCGCCGCGGAGTTACAAAAGCGGCCGCTTTCAAGTCTTCAAATAACAGTGTAGGCATAGAAAAGGCAGCAAGACGGGTTTGCATATATGGATATCGCATCGGCGGTTCTAATGGGAAAATAATAAAATAAACAACGTCTGTTGAGAAGGACGATCCCGGAGCAAACTTCGCTCTTATGTAACGAACAGCTGAACGCGCCACGTTAGAAAACGGACTTTCTTGCCGGCTAAAATTAGACGGGTAAAAATATACAAATGCAACAACAGCAAGCCAAAAATTGGCGATTTCGGGCATTATTGGCACAAATTTCCGCCAGATTTTCCGCTTGGCACGGAATTTTCGAAACCAGGCGAAACCGATGCTCAATAGACGGTTCCAATTAATCACAGACGCTGGTAGTTTGCTAATAGCCTTTAATAAAGCGTGTAATCCCTGAAATTTTAAAAGGTAACTGGCAGGATGTAAAGTCTAAAAGAACACTACACAATTGCTAAGATTTAGATGGAACTGTATAATTCTACTATGTAGAAAATGAGAATATTGCGATCTTGCAACGTTTTAGCCAATTAGATTGTTAAAATAAGACTGTACGAGAACACAATTTTAATTCAAAATCATTCTTTTTTTGACCATTTAAAAGCAATATACGAAAATAATTAAACATTTTGAAATCACACGTTCGTAATGAAAACAGATACGAACTGGATTTATATTAACATAATTTTTATTTTATTTATAAAATAGCAACTAAAATAATATCAACGCAACGTTATTCTCTGCTAATATCAACTATAAATATACATTTTCTATGGGTTTCTACGTATGTCGTAATAATAATAACAAAATAGCGAATAATTACTGCAAATACGATATTATAGACAAAACAGAATTTTACAACTTTTATAACAAAATGCTACAGCTCCATATGTCTTCACAACTACTTCAACGCTTCCTTTGATTTAAATGTTTTGAAATAATTTTCAAGCATTTATTTATTTACTGTATTGTTTTTTCTGTAGCATTTTTGAAATTCAAAAGAGATAGTCCGTTACGTCCTAAAATGAAATAAATTTTATTTTCAACGCCGCACCACCGATTTAAAAACTATTATCCCTATTATAGTGAAAAACGATTTGGATGTCCTTTCAGGTTTAAGATACATATTGCCATTCATTTTTGTCCGTTAAAAATCCAGAAAATTTTATTTCCTTTTCAATTATGTAAATTTGATAGTTTAATACTAGAAAAAAGTTGTAAGAAAGAAAACTAGTTTTATATAGTAAACTAGGTCCGCATTCTAAAATATTTAACAAAACAAAAGAATATCAGTGGAAGAGACAAATAAACAGCACTAGATAACGTAAGTGCAGATAACATACGAATACTAGGAAATAAAAAACAAATGAGCAATTGTTTCAACCTTCGTTTTCCTTATAAGAATTGCAAAGTGTTATATGCAAACATTTTGAACGAAACAAACGAGCAGTAAAAGAATGACAGTGAAAAAGATAAAACATCAACAAATGAACACCACAAAATATACATATAAACGACCAAAAATATGAAGTCCAAGGAATAAAAAAACAAATGAAAATTATTTGAAATGTCGGTTATTTCTAAATAATGACGGGTTTATGTCAGCATTTCTACCGAAACAAACAAGGAATAGACGAATAACACAACAAATGAACACCATTGGATAAAATAAATGCCCATAACATACGAATATAATTTTTCTTTAAACAATGGATAATTGTTTCTAAGGTCGTAAAGTTTAATGGGCAAGCAATTAAACGAAATAAACACGACACAACAGAATGACAGTGGAAAAGGTAAATCACTAAGAAATGAACACCAGATGTTGTGTCGGTTTACTTCTAACGAATGTCAGGTTTAATAAGTCAACATTTATACAGAAACAAACGAATAATGCTGGACAAGACAAACAAATGCCAGCAACAAATGAACATGGGTGGATAAAATAAATGACATACAAATATCAGGAAGTACAAAATAGATTATTATTTCGGATGTCGTTTTACTTATAAGGAATGTAAAGTTTAATATGCAAACATTATCAATGAAATTAACGAAAAACAATAGAAAGTATGAATGTATTGTCGGTAACCTCATTTTACCTTGCGGTGTAGAGGCTGGTGCTTTATACGCTTGCATTTGGCGGTACAATGATCCGGATTTGGGTTACAAATTTAAAGCGCGTCTTTAGCGCTCAGCAACTATTGTGTGAGGTGTGTGTCTTGGTGCTGTATTGACCTTGTTACTCTGTCTCTTAGGTCCGTGGTTCTGAGCAGAGCACAGTTAATTTGGTTCCCAACTGTGAACGGTCCCACCGAGCCCAATTCCGGCCCACACGATTTCCCTACTGCGCTACCCAGCGACAGTAGAAAAATAAATCACCAACAAATGAATGTCAGGAGACAGCAGAGATGCTTATAATAATTGTATACGAGTATCAGGAAATTAAACAACACATGGGCAATTATTTCAAATGTCGTTTCACTTCTAGTGAACGCCAGGTTTAATATGTCAATATTTCTACCGAAACAGAAACAAAGGAGAGACGAACGAATAGCACTAGAAAAGATAAATAAAACAACACATAGACAATTATTTCAAATGACGTTTTAATGTTAAAGAATGCCAGGTTTAATACGTCAACATTTCTACCGAAAGAAACGAGAAACAAACAGATAACACTGGAAAAGACAAATGCCATCAACATCAACAAATAAACACCGGTGAATAAAATTAATGCCAATAATATAGGAATCATAAGGAATAAAAAAAAACGGGTAATTATCTCATAGTTTCATTTCTAACGAATACCATCTTTAAAAATGTCAACACTTCTACCGAAACAAACGAGAGATAAACGAATAACAGCGCAAAAGACAAATGCCATCAACAAACGAACACCAGTGGACTAAGTAAATGCCCGTAACATACGAATATCAAATATTTATCTTTCTATATTAAAAAATGGGTAAATATTGGTTTACCTCTAACTAGTGATGCAACAAAAAAACCGTTCGTTTAAAAAAACCTGTTGAAAAAAACAAAGCGGTGTGGTTTTTTTAAATACTTTTTTTTCAGAATTAAAGTGAAGTGAATAACAAGTAATACGTATTCTTTGGAAAAACAAAAAACAAATATTTTTAAATAAACATAATGCATTGCATCATAGCCAAAGTGGATATAGAAATTATAATAACGCAGAAATTACTCACTAACAGACATGGCTGACTCCTCAACTGACTCGGAGTCAGTATCCAAGCAATTTATGTCGCCCATGTCACTGTCGGATGACTCTGATGAATCGCTAACGTAACTTGATTCGTCGATCATATAGTAATACGTAATACGAGTAGGCAGTATGTATAAAATGTTACTTTTGTTTATTAAACATTTCATTTGTCTAGTTTGTGCTGTAGTCTGCTTGAACTTTAAAGAGCACGTAAAATCAAAATAAGTTAAAAATTTGTCGTTTGCTTACCTGCCGCCAATTACAAAAATGAATAAAAAACAAAAAAAACATGTTTTTATGTTTTTTTTTAGGTTTTTTATTCCATAAAAAACGCGTTTTTTACATCTGAAACTCTAACGAATGCCAGGTTTAATACGGCAATATTTCTAATAAAACAACCCAACAACAGTGGAAAATATAAATGTGATCAACAAATGGACACCAGTAAATAAAATAATTGCTCATAACATATGAATAGTAGGGAAGAAAACAGATGGGCAATTATTTCAAATGTTTTATTTCTAACGATTTCCAGGTTCATATATCAACAACAAACAAAAAACAAAACGAATAATGGTGGAAAAGACAAATGGCATCAACAGATGAACACCACTGGTTTAAATAAATGCCCGTAACATAGAAATATCAACAAATTAAACAAAAAATGGGTAATTATTTCAAATATTGGTTTACCTCTAACACATACCAGCTTTAATATACCACATTTCTATAGAAACAAACGAATAACAGTGACAAAGAGAAATCTCATCTACAAATGGAGACCCGAGGATTAAATAAATGCCCGTAAGATATGTATATCAAGAAAAAAAAACAAAAATTTTCCATTATTTGAAATGTCGGTTTACCTCTAGCATACGTCAGCTTTAATGTGTTTCTAACGCAACAAACAAATAACAATGGAAAATGTAAATGTCACCAACAACTAAACACCAGTGAATAAAATAAGTGCCCATAACATATAAATATTAGGGAATAAAACCACAAATGAGCACTTGTTTCAAATGTCGTTGAGCCTCTAACGAATACCAGCTTTAATACTCCCACATATCTAACAAAACCAAGCAGAATCAAACCAATAACACTGGAAAAAACAAATGTCATCAACAAATGAACACCGGTGGATAAAATAAATGCCAATAATGTAGGAATATCAAGAAATAAAATAACAATGATTTCATATATCGTTTTATTTCTACCGAATTCCTGGTTTAAAATGTCAACATTTCTACCGAACCACACGAATAACAGCGAAACCGACAAACGTCATAAACACCAGTGCCCGCAACATATGAATATTAGAAAATAAAACAAAAAAATGAGCAATTAGTTCAAATATTGGTTTGCCTCAAACGAATACCAGTTTTAATATACCTATCAACATTTAAATCGAAACAAACGAATAACAGCGAGATAGAAAAATGTCATCTACAAATGAACACCAGTGGATTGAATAAATGCCCGTAAGATATGAATATCAAGGAATAAAACAAAAAAATATGCCCTTATTTAAAATGTCGGTTTATTTCTAACGCGTGTCAGATTTAATGTGCTGAAGTTTCTAACGCAACAACCCAATAACAGTGGAAAATGTAAATGTCATCAACAAATAAACATCAGTGAATAAAATAACTTCCCGTAAAATATGAAGATTAGGGAATAAAACTATAAATGAGCGATTGTTTCAAATATCATTTTACCTCTAAGGAATGCCAGCTTTAATATTCCCACATTTCTAAAAAAAAAACAGGAGAAACAAACCAATAACACTGGAAAAGGCAAATGTCATGAACAAATGAACACGGGTGGATAAAATAAATGCCAAAAATGTAGGACTATACAGGAATAAAAAGAATAATGATTTCATATATCGTTTTATTTCTACCGAATTCCTGGTTTAAAATGTCAACATTTCTACCGAACCACACGAATAACAGTGAAACCGACGAACGTCATGAACACCAGTGCCCGCAACATATGAATATTACAAAATAAAACAAAAAAATGGGCAATTAGTTCAAATACTGGTTTGCCTCTAACGAATACCAGTTTTAATATATCAACATTTAAATCGAAACAAACGAAAAACAGCGGGATAGAAAAATGTCATCTACAAATGAACACCAGTGGATTGAATAAATGCCCGTAAGATATGAATATCAACGAATAAAACAAAAAAATATGCCCTTATTTAAAATGTCGGTTTACTTCTAACGCGTGTCAGATTTAATGTGCTGAAGTTTCTAACGCAACAACCCAATAACAGTGGAAAATGTAAATGTCATCAACAAATAAACATCAGTGAATAAAATAACTTCCCGTAAAATATGAAGATTAGGGAATAAAACTATAAATGAGCGATTGTTTCAAATGTCATTTTACCTCTAAGGAATGCCAGCTTTAATATTCCCACATTTCTAAAAAAACAGGAGAAACAAACCAATAACACTGGAAAAGGCAAATGTCATCAACAAATGAACACGGGTGGATAAAATAAATGCCAAAAATGTAGGAATATACAGGAATAAAAAGAATAATGGGTAATTATTTCAAATGTCGTTTTACTTCTACCAACTAATTACAGGTTTAAAATGTCAACATTTCTATCAACATAAACGACTAACAGCGAAAAATACAATCGTCATCTACAAAGTAATAACGGTGGATTAAATAAATACCCGTAACATATGAATATTAGGAAATAAAACAAAAAAAAGTCAATTAGTCCAAATGTCGGTTTACCTCGAACGAATACCAGTTTTAATGTATTATCATTTTTATCCAAACAAACAAATAATAGTGCAAAAGAAAAATGTCGTCTACAAATGAATATCAGTGAATTAAATAATTCCCGTAACAGATGAATATTACGGAATAAAACTAAAAATAGGCTTTAATATTCCCACATTACCAACAAAAGAAAGGAGAAACAAACCAATAACAGTGAAAATAAATGCTATCAACAAATGAACATCGGTGGATTAAATAAATGCCAATAATGTAGAAATATCAAAGAATAACACGAACAATGGGCAGTTCTTTCATATGTCGTTTTATTTCTAACGAATTCCTGGTTTAAAATGTCAACATGTTTACCAAAACAAACGAATAACAGCGAAAAGGGCAAACGTCATTTACAAATGAACACCAGTGGATTACATAAATGCCGGTAACATATAAATATTAGGGAATAGATAAAAACATGGGCAATTAGTTCAAATGTAGGTTTACCTCTAACGAATACCAGTTTTAATATATCATCATTTCTATCGAAACAAACGAATAGTGAAAAAAATGTGATCTACAAATGAACATCAGTGGATTAAATAAATGCCCGTAACATATAAATATTAGGGAATAAAACTAAACATGGGCTTTAATATTACCACATTTCTAATAAAACAAGAAGAAACAAACCAAACACTGAAAAAAAAACAAATGTCATCAACAATTGAACACCGGTACAATAATGTAGGAATATCAAGGAATAACACGAACAATGGGCAGTTCTTTCATGTCGTTTTATTTCTAACGAATTCCAGGTTTAAAATGTCAACATTTTTACCAAAACAAACGAATAACAGCGAAAAGGGCAAACGTCATCTACAAATGAACACCAGGGGATTAAATAAACGCCCGTAACATATAAATATTAGGGAATAAAACAAAAAATGGGCAATTAGCCAGTTCAAATGTCGGTTTGCCTCTAACGTGTGCCAGGTTTAATGTGCCGCAGTTTCTAACGCAACAAACCAATAACAGTTGAAAACCTAAATGGCATCAACAAATAAACAACATTGAATAAAATACATACCCACAGTATATGAATATTAGCGAATAAAACAACAAGTGAGCAATTATTTCAAATGTCGTTGTACCTCTAACGAATGCTAGATTTAATACTCCCACATCTTTTAACAAAACAAGAGATAAACAAACCAATAACACTGGAAAAGACAAATGTCCTCAACAAATGCACGCCGGTGGATGAAATATATGCCAATATTATAAGAATAAAAAAAATAATGGGCAATTATTTCAAATTCTATTTCTAACGAATACCAATTTAATATGTCAACATTTTTATGGAAACAATCGAATAACCGTGGAAAAGACAAATGTCATCTATAAATGAATACCGGTGAATAAATAGCAAATGGGCAATTGTTGCAAATGTCGTTTTACTTCTAACGAATGCTAGGTTTAATATGTCGATCTTTCTACAGCAAGAAATCAGAATCAAAAGAATAACTCTGGAAAAGACAAATGCAAACGTGTAATTTAAAAAGTATTTAGTCGAAGTTAAACAACTGATATATTTAGCAGCAAATTAAGATATTAAAAATACAAGGAAACGAGTCGCTTTATCCTCAGAAACTTGATCTAGTTTTTCGTCGATACAAATCAATAAACCCCAATTTTATTTAAAGAGGCTCACACAATTCTTTCGACGATGTTTAATTCCAAACATTACGACAGTTTTAAGGCTTTTTAATGGGCAGATAAATATATACATCAGAATTGTTTCACGGCATTGTAATTTGACTCATTCCAATTTTATACTTCCAGACTTGGACAAGGCCTGCTATTTTTGTTATAATAGCAGGCCCGTATAAGGTGTCTAAATTGCTAAATCGGATTAGAACCGGCGCCCAAGACGATTTCGTTGAGCCGCAAAGGTCGTTTACAGTTGTGAACACGACCAATTAGCATTATAAATTCGGATTAGCCTTCTAAAGCAATAAAGACCGGATTTATAGATGACTACTATTTCCTATTACTTTGTATAGAAATATTTTGAAAAGCAACTAACCCACTTCGATATCCTGACAATAAGTCTTCTCTATCTGTATCGTATAAATAAACTTCTAGTTGAACTTTTATGTATAGCATTCGAGCCAAGTAAACTGAGGTTTCAATTCCAAAAACAAATAAAACGCTCGCGCGTTTCTAAAATGGCGAGTAGAAACCGCGAACGCTGCTGTGATCTCTTTAACCAGGAAAAGCTCCAATGCGAGCTTTAAAGCTGATAAATTCCTGCATCGTTAACTTGAGGGATGCAGGACGAAATAATGGAAAATAGAAAAGCAACATCGGTTGGTCGAAGTTACAATTTTACAGTTATAAAAGTATGGAGGACTAGTTATAATTTCAATTTTAAACAGGAAGGAAATTGCGCGGTCGAGTTTTCCTGCTATAAGACATCCGTTTGATCTTGAGATTATTGGAAAATTAACAAAAGTATATCCTTGTACAAAAAAATACAGCTAAAATTTAATTTAATTTCGTAGTGTTACAAAAAGCAGGAGAGCAAGGAGCCTGCATTTTGAAGAATAATTTTTATGTGTTTAAGTGTTTCCAATATGTGGCAAAAGTAATTTATTCATATAAAGAATTACTATACTAGTTCCAGTAACAAACATATTTTTATTTAAGATATGGAAATGATGGCTGTAGGAACGGAAAAAATAGGAAATTTGTTAGTGAGACACAAAAAAAACACGAAATTCTTACTGAAGTGGCAATCAAAGAGACGAACACCAAACTTGTTCGACACAATATCTGAAGCGTTCAACTATTAAAATTACGTAAAAATGCGTTAGCTTGATATAAATACATTCGAGCGATCCCCCAAAAATGACGAATTTTTAGCATTTTCCCAAGCGGGAGAATTCGCTCGGCATTACTTTAGATCATCAGCTATGTCTCTTGTAGATTGTTACGGTTCGTTTTTGAGGTAACAGCAGCGCGCTCTATGAACACGGGGTTCTATTGTTTAATGCAATTTGGTCGGTGGACTGTATTGTTATTCCCAAAGCGAGTCGCTAGTGTTACCTTGCTACGTAAGAATTCTCTCCACATGTACTGTAAGAGAAAGCAACTCGTGTTTCGTTTAGTAATTGAAAATTGAGAACTCGTATGCTGTCAAGATTCCTCTCCGACATGCCTGCAGGTTAAACAAAATTTGAATAAACCATTCGAATATAGATCGATCACCCCGAAAAGTCACTTCTGGATCGTATTCTACCAAATCTGCACAATAACATATCCTATCAACTTTGCAAGACTATAGCAAAACATATTCACCGAATGTCAATATGGTATTGTATTTTGGAACTTTATTATGTACTATACAATGTGTATATATGAAGGTACAATAATTCAGAATGGATATTACACTTCAGACAACGATATTTTGCAAGCTTTTAGCTTTCCATGCACTCCTGCATGTGTTCTCTTATATTATAAAAATGCCTACCATTCTCATTCATCCTCTCCATTAGTCTCATTTCATCGACATAAGCTTCCAAATGAAGTAATTTGCACTCGGTTCACTCTAATATACGAATGCACAAATTAATATGAGAACGTACAAATTTTGGCGTATTTATTTGAGACACTTCAAGAAAGAGCATGTAATGTTATCATCGGTACAACTAGGTTGTAACTGGAATAATCATCAATCAAGCCAGCTAACTGCCACTTCGCTCACCGTCGTGGCCTCGAAGGGCGCCGGTGATGCCTTTTTAATACGAGTCTTAAGACCTGGCAGGGATGTTATTAAACGAGCCGAAGATAACGCAAAAATAAAACGTTCTCGAGACATTAGGAAGTTGGACGAGCAGGGGAAAGATAGTCTTGAAGACGATAGCAGCTGCTAACGAGTAGGCGCTAGGTAAACACTGATTAGATAGCGCTGCTCGCGGAAATGTGTAGTTTGTCAAGAAAAAGGTCACGTTTCGAGGAGCCCAGGAAGGACGAAGTTGTTTTTCTCTAGCGGATTGTGATGAAATATTTTCATACCGTGAGAGAGCGGAAATAGTTTTGATTATAGAATGTTCAAGTGCAATACCGACAGATCCGCATTAAGGTTGTATAACACATATATGTACGAAGCAATAATTTAGTTTTAAAGACGATATGGACTGAAAGATGTTGAAATAACAAATAGTGAACTAAAAATGACCAAGTTGTGGCTACTAACAGAATACTTCAGCAAATCTCTAATCACCTCTACATAAAATATTGGATACAGATTAAAATTTTGCTTCAGTCTAGGTTCCTAAAGCACTTTCAAGCTCGGTTCCTTTCGAGAAGTTATTTTACAGCTTCAGTATCAAAGATCACTTCCGAATGACGGCATTCTGAAGAGGCTTTCATCAGCATTTTTTAAATTTAAAAAATATCACCGGGACTGGGAATCGAACTAGCGATCCTTTTCCACTAAGCTCGGCTAATTTTAACATTTAAAAGTTTATACCGGATATAATATAAAGCCAACAAAGATAGGGGATAGATAGAATTAATGATAGCCGGCTTTCCTCAAGGTCTAATCAAAAGATTGGGAATAAACGATGTCTGTCATGTTTGCGAGTACTTCGACAAATTTCAAGTCGTTTTTACACAATTGAATCGGTGCTTGTCTCGTTCTGTGGCAGTGAATGAGCCGGGACTTATCACATGATCACATCAATGCAGATTCAAAGAACAAAGTATGGAGTGAAATACTCTAGACTAGAGTAGGACTCGTCTCAAATTCGGTCGGCTAGTAAAGAGTTTCCTAATTTAGTACTAGATATTAGTACTGAGAGACATTATGAAAAATTATTAAAGCAACTCAAGCACAAAGTTGTACGTAAAAGCTGTGTTTTGCAAGACAATGCGCCACCACACCAGGTTAGCATCGTTCTTCAAAATGGTAATACATTGATTGGTGGATTGCTGAAAATTCTCTTTATTCACTCCGGAGCTTGAGTTATTTTCTATTCCCTCAAATAAGTTTCTGTCTAATGAATAGATGTAATTTGTAAAATTGATTATGTTGGAAAAAGACATCTGACATTTAAAACAATCAAAAGGAATAAAAAGTAATGAAAAATTGCTATTTTTAAACGTCCCCCGGTAATTATTATAATTAAAAATGTAAGTTAAGATTTTATTAGAAACTTTATATCTATGTTGATGTGATGATGTGCCAACATCTAACTCATTTACCTTTATTGATTGGCGGTACTTTGGAGTAAAGATATATTTTAAATATATAAAACATGTTGCAGCTACATTATGGAACTGTTTTGCCAGACGGTGCTCAATAAAATACCCATTAGAGATGATGATTCGATGCTTGTGTAGCGGAAGCACCACAACGTGTAACGTCCATAAATCACCCCGCGAAAGATTTGAATGGAAGCGCAAGCCAGCGTAAGAGTGGAAAAGCTGTGCAGCCTACTACAGTGAGGAACTACGCTACGCACAACTATGTGTCTAGTGTCGTAATATGATTTATTAGCGTCGCGAGTGACAAATGATATCCGTGACCCTAATGTAAAAAAAAAAACACATAATTTAATACTCGGGCTTCGGCAACATTAAACTATTTCTAAAAATGCAGGAACCACAGCAGGTAGCGCTCAATCCTTTTGGACAACAAAAAATCGCTCGTCCGCCCGCAGAAAAAAAGGCGGGTAATAAAACACTCGGGTGACGCCAGCCATTCGAACAATACTGACGTAACACTTCGCTGATGAGAAATACTATTGCGTCAGAAAAGCAATAAACGAAATTCCGATTTCATGACTTACAAACGGACCACAATCATGGGCGTAACCAGGGAGGGGCAGGGGTGGGAAGCTGCCCACACCTAAACATTTATAAAGAGCAAAAAGCAGTTGATTTATAATCGTTATTGCAATTCACATTATAAAACACTTAAAAAAATAAGCTACAATCTGCAGCAGATTTGCGGAAACTGATGACATTTCAACTTATAA
This sequence comes from Agriotes lineatus, assembly GCA_940337035.1. NCBI lineage: Eukaryota > Metazoa > Arthropoda > Insecta > Coleoptera > Elateridae > Agriotes > Agriotes lineatus. Next base: position 129,306,637 of record OW679199.1, read on the forward strand.
TTTTTGTAATTTGTAAGAAATGAAATAAAGCTATAATAGTAATAATAGTAGTTAATTGTGTAATTAAATTTATGCCTCCCCCCCTAACTGGAATCCTGGCTACGCCCTTGGCCACAATGCTAAATTGCGTTTTCAGGAAAACAAAGGTGCCGCAAGCCATATAAACCAAATATGGAAACGCTAGCGGATAATTCGGACATTCTAGTTGATCCTCGTTCAGCATCCGGTTCATCTTCATTCTGTTCAACCACAAGCGTTCGGTTTACAACGTCCGGCACAGAGCGTCTACGTATAGTCTAGTTCGTATCGAAATTGTGTCACTAGCAACCCAATCATTAACATAGCATGTCATGTTACTTAGAATGCTATCAACACCAGCGGATAAACAACAGCAAAATTTGCATAATGCCTGTTACACCGCATATTTGGAATAGCTAAACATAACAATCTAAGTAATTTCAGTATGCAAGCTAACAGATGCAATCGAAGAAAACGAAGGGGCCGCAAGCCATAAGCAACATTCCACTTACGCAACTGGGAAAGCTATATAAACCAAATATGGCAACGCTAGCGGATAATTCGGTCATTCTAGTCGATTCTCGTTCAGCATCCGGTTCATCCTCGTTCTGTTCAACCACAAGCGTTCGGTTTACAAGGGCCGAACTTGCACTTGCAACCCATTCATTAACATAGCCTAGCATGTTACTTAGAATGTTATCAACACACGAAGATAAGCAACAGCAAAACTTGCTTAATGCTTGTTACACTACACAGTTGGAATATCTAAAACTAACGATCGAAGTAATTTCACTATGAAAGCCAACAGATGCGGTCTTATGATGATAAACTTTCAGATGTATTTCTAAAATTGTGTTTAAGGCTAAAGTACTGCAAGTGTTTGGAGGGTGTTTGATGAACATTCTTGCGTACCTGTAAAGTTCCATACTTTTTCGGCCTTCAATATTTTAAAGGGTACCAAATGGTCTACTGTCCCAGATTAAGAACTTTGCGCCTATTGTAGTTTGTGCCATATGTCAGATTTGATCGTTCTGATGGACTAAGCGTAGTGTGATATTGACAAACATCAAACAAATTGTTTTTGAAAGTCCTTGCGTCATTAATCCCTATATAATTTCAGTCTTCCAAAGCTTTCGCTTTGGGTGTGATAAACCAGTAGATTCACAGTATTTCATATACAAAACGTTTTTCCGGTAAAACCGCAGATCGCAGTCCTGTAAAAAAGAGGAAGGCGCCTCTTTTAGTCCCAAAACACTCCAGATTACTTAATTGTGGTTCCCATGGGTAATTACTTCACAATGCGCGGAAGGTGCCATAATTTCATCAGTAAAATACACATTTTTGCAGCATATTATTGTGTCTGTCCTTGTATTAAAGTTAAATATTACAGATGACCAGTCTTTCATTTCTGGGATAATGTCATAATTGTGTTGGTACTTTTAGGTACAATTTTGAAAACTAAGAAACAAAAAATATTTAGGCGTTACACCGAAGTACCACTATAAAATATTTGGGAAACGTGTCCCAGGGTGAATTGACAAGAGATTTTAACACAAAAAAGTAAAACAAATGTTTTAAGGTCCTTTCAAGGTTCAGGCAACAAACGGTTAAGCTCTGATTGTCCATGATATTTTTTTAAACTTATATTCTTGGTGCCTTATGATTGCTATAAAAAAGAGACGAAACAATTTGTTAAATTTTATACGGTTTAACAATGCACATCAAATGTGGCAGGGATTGTGTCAAACGTATCAGCTTACATAACCTCAAAATATAGTTTTAGAACTGCCAAACAGTTATGACCAACCAAAGACTAAATAAAATGTGAACGAATCATGCATTTATTTGAAGTCATGATCTTGACCCGCAATAATTCTAATTAATGATCCTGTTGTGATGATGAGCTTCTAATAATACCTACTTACTATACCAGCTTTTTCAGTTCCACACGATATAGCGAGGTAATGCTACACTGTACATAAAGAACCTGCACCAAGAATGACCCATTTCCGAGCCATTTCGACTAAGGTCGAAGCAGCAAATCCGCGCTTTCTATGCAAAACTGTCAAAGCCCCAATTTAAGAGGCGAATCGATCCGCCGAAATTCGCAAGAAAAACTACATCGAATCATTTCGAATCGGCGGAAGGGCCAAAGTGGGGCACCGGCCACGGCAGGTTCGGAACGATTCTCGCCAATGCGTGGTTCGAATGCCGGCAGAGGTTTCGAGATCCTGGCGCATCTTGTGTCGGCTGATCCTGCAGGCCGCAGTTTGGCAGAAGAGCCTGCGAGGGAGAGACGAGATCCTGCGGGAGGTCGGGTCAAGGTCACCAGCGGCCAATCTATTGATCCCGGACGACGCCACCGCCGCGGTGCTTCAAACCGGGCCCGCGCACGTGGATGGCACACGTAAATACCCTAGTATTGTGTTCGTAACGTGATATTCGAAAGAGACGTGAAACAAGGGATGGCTATGCGTACTTTGCGTGGCCATGCAGGCGCCCACCGACTCGGCCTTGGGGTTGGGGTCGCTTCTTGGGATTCCACCGCATTCCCCGACCCGTTTCAAAAATACGTCTGTTCCCACTCCGTTCTCCGTTGCACTACCCTTGCTATATGCAGTTGCGGCAGGCAACCCGCCCTACCTCAAAGACAAGCTTTACGAGCCATTATGCTAATTTAATGGGCATATCCGTTTATCTATTGTCTGGTGGCGACAGAGGAAATTTGTTAATTTTTGTTGTAAATAAAAATTAAATAGCACTACGTAACAGCGATTGAATCCAATTTGACTCCTAATAAATTCAATTAAATGTCAATTTTCGGCTACATAGCAAATAATTCATGGTTCAGATAGAATAATATAAATAACAGATGTGCGCATCATGCTCACATAAGACATAAAATATCTATAGGTAAATCAGTATACAAAAATAAACACTTTATAGTGTCCCAATAAATTTCCCAAACGAATACATCATTATTTCATTATACTAAACAGCGAGTTGCTTTTACAAAATAAACTACAACGGCACTGACTGTACGCACTTGCAAAACATAAAATAAGCTTGCTCGAGTGGAACTAATCTGACTTGAGCGCAAGTTTGAGTTATTACGATGTCGCAGCTTTGGTCCACAACTGTGACCGCCTACGTTCCACACGGTACAAATAGACTATACAAAAGAGAAAACCGAAAAAGGCTGAGATGAACCCCAATTTCGCTGAGCAAATCCATTTTCATAACTTGCTTACCCAGAAATGGCAATGAAGTTTTAATCGTTTCAAGAGCAAAAATTACCAAGTTTGCTTTTACCAAAAATTTCATTTACAGAACACTCATGGACAGTTCTTGCTTTAATCAAAGACTTTGCCTCTACCCCAGGGTACAAATACACTACACAAAAATGATTAAAAGCCGAACCAGTTGGTGATTAAGTTCCAAAACCACAACTGGTGACTGGTGTAAGTGGGTCTCAATACATACAATTAAACGCAACACCAACGGCATGATGTTCTTTGGATTTGCTTAATACGTAGATGGAAAAATACTAGGAAACGCGTTGAATACATCATTACATTCAGACCATCCTCATTGTTTGATAAACTAAATAAAATTTCGTTGCCTAAGAGTTGCGAGTTGTTTTATTAATATGAAAGCTGATACTTCGTATAAGTAACAAAGTCTGCTATCGATGTAGTATGCAAAAAATGCTACTTATATATGATAGGGATTAGTGCTGGGCGAAAATAACGATATATCAAATAATAATATCGATATACCCTTCTTTAAATATCGATGTATTGATATATCGATATTAAATTTAAAATTTCCAGATTTTGCACATATCGATATATCTCGATAAATATGAATAGTTACTTATTGATATTTATCGATAATTATCGATAGTTATCGATATCGATAGTTATAGATAGATAATTATCGATAGTTATCGATACATTAGTACGTGCAGACATCGATATTTTATGTGGAGTTACATTTGCTTTAGTAGTCATTCATAAATTCCTAAGATTTGCTATGCGGCATTTTGAACTCGTCCTTCCTGCTGGGTTTATGTTATTGAATCATTTGCTTGTTTAACTTGTATAGTGTTTAGTGTTTGTGTTCGAGTTATTAGCGCAGTAGCAGGTTGGGGCATTTTTGCTGAGTAGACTTTGGTGAGCATTAAATGTATTATAATACCAACTACGAATTAATACGCACGTAGAACAGTTGTTCCTGTGTGCAGTGCATGAAGGAAAATGGCCCAAAATGACATTTGTATTGAATTTTTTTTTAACTATCATTTTAAATAAGTGATAAAATCGAATTTAACATGGTTAATAATTTATTATGTATCGATATATATCTACTAACAAAATATACTATATAAATATGTACATGTATTGATAATTATCGATATAGTACCCATATTTATCGATATTTGTCCAGAAATATCGATAACTATCGATATTAATCGATAACTATCGATAATCGCTATAATCAATACTTATCGATAACTATCGATAATTATCGAGAATCGCTACAATCGATACTTATCGATAAATATCGATAGTTATCGATAGCTATCGATATATATAGAAATTTCTTAGTTATCGATAATCGATATCAGAATTTCAATATTGCCCAGCCCTAATAGGGATAGTGTGGAAAGCTTCATGAAGCAATCAGAATTAAAAATCCACAGAACTCTTTCATAGAAAAAATGCAGATCAAGAAGATACCTGTTTAAATTATTATGAACTTTAGATTACTACTGTAAAGTAAAAAAACTGGGACTTTTCACTTTGGCTGTTCTATTTAACTACATTTTCTATCAGTGGAGTTATTAAAAATTAACAAACAACAATTAGTAAAAAACTATAAAGAAAGTGCATCTCACTCATTATGATGTATGCGTAGGAAACCGCTAAAGCAGCAAAGAAACTTATAATTGCTTAAGGGAAGATCGAGAGATCCATGATGAACATACGACTATGGAATAGACACCATGCCATGGATCAGAAGCAAGAATAAAGTAATAAATGTAGCAGAACGCGGCGTTAGCATAAACTACTGATATAATAGATGTACTAAACGAGTTATTCGATAGAAACCTATTCTGCCAAAAAGAGCTCGCTGTTAAAGCAGAAATGAAGAAGTGATATGCAACATCCCTTGCACGAGCCCTGAAGAAAAATGACGCCTAGCGGCGTATCCTTGTTTTTCTCTGAGCTGCCTTGAAACCAGTCCGTTATTGGCAAGTAATTGCACGCTTTGAAAATCCAGTGACGGACTTTAATTATTGTAGGAATTGTATACGTTTCTATAGTGTAAATTAGCTACTTGAATTAGATTGTTTTGTATTCGGACGAATTTCGCTAGGCCTTGTAGCCGGGGTATGATTGAAGCAGCGAAGTTTACTCCTTTGTCTTCCTTAGCTTACAGGGGGGCATGATTTGATTTGTAGTATGCCCCTACTATTATTTTAACTGAATAATCGGTCAATAAATGGGACTTTTTGTTCCCTTTGTGCTCAAGTCCAGTGAAATTAATCCCTTTTGGGAACCTTTATATTCTACTAAGAACTAAGAGATTAAGTTTGTAGCCTGAGCCTGGACTGGAAAACAAAACATCATATTCAAAGAAAAGTGTAGCCACCTAGTATAATGCGAAATAGCTCCAAGGAGTTTGTTTGCTAGTGTGGTTTATGATCCAAAACAAATAAGTATTGTCGTATTAGAGCATTTTGTCAACGACTGTGGACATGGCAGATTCCAACCTTTGGCTTGAAATTGAAAACAAAACAACGAAATTTGACAAATATTTCGTGAAGACAAGGTGGGCTCCATTCAACGCTGAGCTGGTTGTGTGCTGACCAGAGGTTAACGTCGCTGACTTCCCAAGAACTTAAGCCAGATGTTATGCCAGCTACTGTTAAAGTATGGAAGAAAAATTTCTAAATGTACAATGGGAAAATCAATAGGGGCAGAATAATTGTAAGCCCGGAAGACCATGGTCTACTGTACATCCATGCGGAATAATCGTCGACCTTTAACTGCTTAGATTATAACCAATAGGTACTATTTGTGTAATTTAAAAATTAAAAGGCTTCTAGCAGAATCTTCGCAATTATAGTCAAAGAGAGCCTATTATGAGTCGCCCCCTAGAAACCATATCAGTTGAGGTTGGCGACTATTGTGGCGTAATTCTGTTTATGCTGGGTTACAGGCATGAGTGTATTTGATGTTCCTCCATAATTTTCTCTTCCTTCCGATACTTCCTTTTTTCCTCGATTTTTCCTTGTATCATTAGTTCGACAGTCTCATATTGTTGGTGCCTCATAACGTGACGGAGATGAAAGTATTTCTTGTATTTACTATAGCAAGTAGTTGGACTTATTCTATGCCTCCTTTAATAGATCATTTCAAACACTTGCAGTTTGGTCAAGTCCTCTTTTTTAGGCAAAGACCACATAGAACATTTTCATGTTCTTAGTCCGACTTTTCGTGATAATTGTAGGTCGCATAATACCTGTTTTATGTTTATAATCTCCGTTCGTGCGGAAGTCTTACAGGTTTGTAGACTGCATCGAACAAAAAGGTCAAAGTCTCGATTACATTATCTCCAACGAGTTTAAAATGTTCGGCTGTTATCATACCCTTACCTGGAGCCTATGTGCATTTTGGGCCTTTTCCTGCTTGGTTAACTTCTGAAATTATTATGTATGGCCCCTCACTCGACATTGTTCCTGGAGCTTCCGGTGGTCAGCTATCCTCGAAAAGTTTTGTGGTCCTTTATTTCCTTTATTTTTTGTATTTTTTTTGTTCTTATATTGCACTTAAACTCTTCTACTTTTTCGCATCTTTCAATTGAGGTTGTTCTTTTGGTTGCCTGATATTAACTTCAATGTCTTCTTTGCGCCTACTTTCCAGTATTTCCTGTATTATTCAAGGCTTCCTTTCTTTTCCCTTTTCTTGCCTACTTCTCCTGCTTTGACTACACCTTTCTTGATGCTGCCCTATGTATTTTCTACCAAATGATCTACATTATTGCAACCTTCATTATTTCCGATTGCTGCACTATCTAACTGTTTTGAGTATGGTTGTTTTCCGTGTCATCTATGTAACAAAGATTTTTGTTTGCTTGGTGAAGTTTTTTAAGTCTTATTCTCACCTCCATTGCTACGGGATTATGATCTGAAGTTCTGTCACACCTAGGGTATGCATTTTTTTACATTTTTAATTAATTTATTGCTAAATGATTTCAGTTAATTTACTCATGAATGTTCCGCAATAATAAGTCAGCATTTTTGGTAGGCATGGGTAGTGGATTGCTACCTAGTATCACAAACACTATTCAGCAAATTCCATCTACAACGTGTAAATGAATTGCGTCGTTTACTTACAGCTTGTTCCCTGTTTTAATAATTAAGTCATCAAGTATTACTAGGTTACCAGGTGGTTGTTAATATTTCTTTATTCGTAAGTATGTTAAAAATTTTATAAAAAAACGTGAGTTAATCAATAAATTCAGTGTTAGTCTTAACGATTACTACTCCATCACCTATGCAAGCCATAATTGGTCTGATACTGTCTGATACTTGGAATCCAGATCAGCATATATAGTGATTTTCTTGAAATACTCGACATCCTTCTAAAAACTGTCTAGTTTTTCCTCTGGTTTGTGTGCGTTTGGCTCACACATCTGTAGTATTAAATTGATTGCCATGACATATCGACGGTGGATATTTTCAAATGTAAAAACTTGACGACTTTATGAGTAAAACATACTATAGAACATTCAAAATAAGCTACAATATTGGTTTTAGTAAAAAAACATGTTTACGCTGATGAATCCTCGATGATTAAGTGATACTTTACAATCTGGAATAATGCCAATAGACACTGGCACCTCGAGTTTAACAATCACATACACTCTTCAATTGTAGCTACCGGAAAGAGCCAGTCACGTGCCTTTATTAAATTTTACAGAAGGGCCCCGCTGCAAAGTAACAACCTGAGCCCCACATTTGGCACCAGTGATTCGCCGCAGAAACAGCGATCGCTACCAATACAATAAAGCTTCAAAGGCGGCCTGAATAATTCATAAACAAGCCGAGTTACGTCTACCTCCAATTTAATTGTATTTGATGCATTAGTTGCTCAGTTCGCGGGGAGAATATCAAACGGCGAACTCCCCTGTGAGCATTGCGTGGAATGCTGTTTCTGACGGATCAACTAGGAACTAGCTTTTTGTTGCTAGAAAAACGCAATGCTTCCTACTATCGCGATGCTTTCGTAATTTATATCTCTATTTTGGACTGTCGATGTCGACGAGTGCTCTTTCCTGAGCAGCATGAAATCTCCACGGTAAAAGATCAAGTTCCAGAGGGATCCAACTTTAGACACAACATTGCTTTTCGAGATCAGCTATTCAACTCGATTCGTATAAAGTTGGAACCCGGAGTGCTCAACAATGTATTTCTCTTATGCAAGTTAAAGAAATAGAAAAGGCTAACTATTGTTGCCAGTGGGTTTCCTTCACTGGAGCATTTAGCAAATCACAGCGAGTGACGTCCTGCTATAAATTTCAAGGAAACCTTGCATTATCCGCACTGTTGTTTCGTGTTTTAAAAATAATTAAAGCCTTAAGTGAGGCACAATTTCTAAATCGCCCTAAAATATCGATAACCGGGCCAAGGACGAGGCTGTACCAGGGTAGAACTCAGAGCTTTGGCGTCTGAAGTTGTAGTCTTCGAAATTTCTATTTTTTGGGTCGGAACGAATGGCTGCTTGCGTAGGGAATTGCACCTCCACCGCATATAAATTAAATTTAACGTGTAAATCTACTCTCCGCCACATTGAATCAGAAATTATAAATTAGAACCGCAAATAGAATCATCGAATGTAACTTGCACTTATGACGAACTTTACAGTATTTACTGTCTGTGGCATTTTTGAAGTGTTACTTGCCATAATTCATGTGGATGAAAGAATAACTTCTGTGATAGAAATTATTACTGGAGTAGTTTAGTAATGGAGGTTGCGTGTAATTCTATTGTGCAGCTGAATTGGACACTATTCCATTACTGATATTGCTCCAGTGATTTGCAGAAAGCTTTATTGGGTCGTTGATTATTGTTGGGTTGGTGCCCAAATGGTACTGGGATATAGTATACTATGTTCCCGGGAATAGTGGACATCAGCCGAAATGATCACTAACCCTTGACCTGATAAACAATTATCAGAGATCCAGGAAGCGCACTTGGATAGTCTGGGATGCTCGTTTCCAAATGCCTAGCAAACTCGGTTTCTGTGGGGGCGGCAACCACGGTTGCAATTCGCACCGTCGTGAGTTGGTGCTCACTAGTCTAGTTAGCTTCGGCTAATAGGCACCTAATGCGGTAAGCTTCCATATTACAGAGAAATCGTGCACCTGAAGATCGTCCCTGATCGCGATGTTCTATTAGATGCTTTGTGGGAGGATTGCGGGAGCCGCAAAAGAGCATTCTGGGTCCAAAATTTAAGAACAATGGCGCTATTATGGTAATAGCTCAGAAATTCTGTTATTAAGCCTCCGAGTTTTTAAGGAATGGCGTTGCTACGCTTAACCACCGGAATGGTAGAATAACCGCCTTTATGCTCAAGAGAATTATGTATATTGAAAAATAATATTAGATATTGAATGGCATGCATCCCTCATACATGTATTAAACGGCAGATCCTAATAATAAAAAGGTCCCAAATGCACACATGAGTCGCATAATTTTTTTTAAAATTTCTATTCTCAAAATATAAAACCTACAGCATGCAATTAGTGATCATCCTGCATTCCTACCATATCAACGTCCTTTTCTCCCAATTTTACTTCAATAAATCCACGGACTACTCAAGGGCAAACAATGATTCAATTCAGACGAATCGCGACTCCGGTAGCGACTTTTGCCATTTCAAAACTCTGATTTGATTACATTCACGCATTGTGTGAGGCTGCAGCACGGGAAGAGGCTCGCAAATTGGCGATACAAACGTCTTCATGTTAGGCGAGTTCACGAACGTCCTACGTTATACACACAGCTCCCTTTCAGCACTGTTTTCTTAAACCTCATTAAATTCAACAATAAAATGCTAAAAATCCTAAATCATTGCTTAATCAGTGAGACTAAGCAGAAGCAAAAATGTCTAATGAAATTTTTTTAAAAGATACAAGTTCTTCGACGGCGAACAAATACACATTTCAGTCGACAGTCGCACATTCAATTTGCTTGAGCCAAAACGGTCCCCTTAATGGCGACATTCTTTAAAACGGGCCCTAGTTAACAGCGTTAGTGGCTTGTTCGATATTTGAAACCTCAGGTGAAGTACAAGCGCGTTTTCTAAAGTTTTAATGGCTTAATGGATTCCGAAGTTTACAAGAAGTTGTCGATATCCCGCTAAGCAGTAGACAAGCAAGTCTTCGGCGTCTGAAATACCCAATTGTTTGAGGTTTGAGGTATAATATATAATACCACGCTACCCCATGTTTGGAGAAGGTTCTAAGTGCACGTCCAGGATTTGTATATTTAATATGAAGGCACTTTACAGTGACATTTCTAAATTCCCATGACATCATCTACTATGAATCGCCATTTAGTGCTTCTCATTTTTCAATAACAATAAAAATTAACAATCGAATATGAATCAATACACACATATCCAAAAAGGCTGAAGACCACGTAATATAGGCAACCCACTTAACACTGTTGGCAACCACGTTTAGAACATTTAATTCTGACATGAGCAGGAATGGCGTGTGATATAATAAAGAATTAACAGATTATAGGAAGCTACTACCTAACAAAATACAAACGCATGTAATTTAGTTCTGAATAGGTATTACTGATGCAAAGCACTAAAGTGTCGTAAGTTAGAAAATTAGCACAGAAAACACTAAATGGCAATCCCTGCATAAGATGTGTACTCCAACTACCGGCACACTAAAACAACCTCTGATGCGGGACTTGAGCTAGTTCCACCTGAACGCATTGATAACCATTGATAATTAGCCCCAGTTTTCAACTAACGCCAATGATTTGGTACTTCGGGCAATTTGAGCCCGCGTTTTCTATTGTGCAGTGCTTTAGCGTTGTGTCGGAAGTCAAGGTATTTTAGCGCGAACGAGGCAGTGGTAAGAACAAAAGGTACACTCCGCGGAAGAAGCGAATTTTGGGGTTCAGGAAACGAGGGGTTCTTTGGAAATTCAAGACTGCGTCTCCAAGCCAAGAGATGGTTTATTCCTAAGCCGAAACATCGGGAGGTCCCGTCATCCCAAGGAAGCGACAACTACCGCAGGAAAGCATCGCCAGAAAGGGATGTAAATTTAGGACCGGGTACCCAGTCACTGAGGTATAAGTAGATATTTTATGCTGTAATTCACAACGCAAGATTTAGAATTTACGCTAATTCAGAACCTGTTCACATTGCGCAATTCGTTTAAAGTTTGCACTGAAGGCAGTGTCCGGAACCCACAGCTTCATGCTGCAATTCGTTGTGAACTGCCTTTAAATTTTGCGTTCGAAACCGCTGAATGACTGATGCATGCTAGATGCGATTTAATGTAATTTAACTTAGAAAAATAGCATTTTGCGTGTCGATTGACATTTCTTGTTTAAAACCAATGTTGTGTGTAGAAATGTCCACTAATTAACTCTACGAATTAGTTTATGATGTCACTAATGCTTTATGTTGTATATTTAACATGCATTATATATATTTGTTATATAGTGAGTGTGAGCAAATTGGTGGCTTTTTGAGTAGCAGTTTGGTATATACTCGTATATATATATTCAGATTTTACCAGCACATGTCCGTGTCAGCTCCAAAATTTTTGTAACATTGATTTTCCATAGCCACAAATTGAGGTCAAGATAAGAGTAACTCATTGCTAACTGAGCTAGCTGACAATAAAAAGGCACGATAACCTTTGTAAATATTTAATAGGTGACCCGCTTGCCACTAAAATATGAGTAGAAGTACTAAGTTAACACGATAAGAACTAAAAAACTAACCTCCATCATGGTCCAACGGCAGCCGCTTCGAGGGCGAACTCTTGGGCGCCGGCGGCTGTTTGAGCACCGAAAGAGGAACCAGACCTTCAGGAACATTTGAACTTTCGTGATCAGTGCCCCTCGTAGGCATCCTCACCAAGCAGTATTCCGGCCTGGAGGGGCACATCTCGATCACCTCCACCTGCTGGCCCTTGGTGACGCTCAGCTCCTGAGGACCGGCAGCGGTGTAGTCGCTCATCACCCACGTCATCTCCACTACGCCAGCCTGCAACAAAAACGGCGTAAATAAGAGTTGGACAACAGGAAAAATCTGCTCTAAAACTATTACAAAATTCGCAAAGCAAGAGATCTATTTCCCCGTGAAACTTAATAATGCATCACACAGCTCGAACTTTACACAATAGATGTTATAGCTATTCATAATTATGGAAAATGATGTTACATTGAGGTCCTAGTCACCCATCCTTATGTTGAAGTATCAGAATAGCTTGCTACAGATTTAAACCGCAGATAACCGTAATAATTAAGGAATATAACCCTATTAGCTCTTGCGTAGGTCATGGGATAAAAGGATTTTTTTCTAATGGTACCAGGTTCAACAAAAAGAAATATTCCCTAAATGGCATCGACCACTTGGAAGTCAAAGTTCCCATTAACGCTAAACTCATAAAAACAATCAAATAATAATAATAATTCAGAAGTAATAACATACAAATATTACTTAGTACGGGATAATGTCACAAGGACGATCAGTTTTTATTCAAGGTTTTCTTTGTGTACTGTGCTAAATTAAATTATAACTTTTAAATATTGACCTACGTTGTTGTAAGCGCTTACTGACTCCGTAAAATCGTGTTAACTATGTAACAGCTAAACAGCTGGGCTAGTGTTTCAAATATAAGTAAGTTCCGTCATTTAAAGAATATTCAAATATTTCCAGAAAGATAATTACGAGTTCCACTTTAATTAGTTTCCGGAAATTAAATGTCTGAATTAAATAATAGTTTAGAATTTTGAAAAATATCTAAAAGTTTATATGTCACTATAGTATGAATTGTAGACAATGATATCAAAAAAAAAAAATCCTTACCAAAATTTGTAATTGCCTTTCACAAAAACGCTCTTGTTTCGATGGCTATTGCAAGATCTGTTCGTGAATTCCCCCTGAATATTCCTAAACTAATGTATACAAGACCCTGTCCCGTAATAGCTGCTTAATAATTAACCCAGATCTTAGCGGCGAATAATAAACCACTTTTCGCACTTACTATGCGATCCAGTATGCATAATGTGGAAATGCAAATCCAAAGTTTCAGTCGCGGCGATGTTATAGTACAATCGATACACCACGTCTAGCAAAATAACTCCATAACCGCGATAAACATAAGTTTCACACAATTGACGCATGGGTGTCGGAATATCGTAATTGGCGGAAGTGGTGTCGATGCGGGATATGCGATGAGTTTCCCCAATAGATTGATTGGCGCTTGTATTCTATTATGACACAGACATAACTTATCGGGGGCTTCTCCGCCGCCTTTCCTGATATTTTTATGCAATAAAACTGTTTTGTCAACAAAAGATAAAAATGATTTTCAACGCAACGCAGTTCACTGAAAGTGATGTTATCATATGGAGGATACGTGTTTGCCGGTTTTTAATCAATTACAATTAAGGTAAATGATCAATATTTGAATAGACGAAAATATGCACCTTTTGTGATCATATCTGGGAGATCAAATTTATGAAAAGCTAAAATCCAGAATTGTAACAAGGAATAGAAGTTATTTTGCACTAAATAAGTACGATTTTTTTAATTAAATTCTGAAAATGGTGGAAAATAGTACTGAATAACCAACTTAAGTATTTAATTAAGTAGTTATGTAGCAACCGGCTGTGCAACAACTCAGTAACATCTAACATACAAATCATTCCACGAATTTCGATAGCTGGCCTGCCCAATCGTCTGGAAAGCGCATATGAAGCGTCTCAAATTCTCAAGGAACAGGAGAATGGATAGCACCAGAACTATAATAAGTAGTTTTAATTGTTGGACCGGGCTCTCTTCACCGGCTAATAAAATTTCAAAAAAGAAAACCAAGGGCAATATATGGTACAGTCGCAAGAGAAGATGGATGATGAGCCAGGATACATCATGGATTACGAGTACTGTATGTAGCTACTAGTAGACAGAGTCGCATTCTTAATATTCGTTTTAGAGGTAACAGTAGCGCGCTTTGTGAACGCGGCGGGGTTCATGTTATTTCCGAGGCAGGTTATAATTCAAACCTGGCGTCCCTTAGACATCTAGAAATAATTTGGGATTCACACTAATTTATTACATTAGATAACCCATCCCTAATCTACGACAATGGCAGCCATTTAAAGTTTTTACTTTTGAGAAAATATCGTGGTAGCCGTTACATGCTTTTGGTTCTTGATAAACAAGCATTACAAAATCATAAGAAGAAAATGGATGAAGGAAGGGCCTCAAAACTGACGTATAGTAGAAAACAGGCAAGTACAAGAAACTCCTCGAAAAAGGTAGGCTTACGAGAGAAGAGCATGAAGGCTACAAACAGAAACGAATTGAAAAGTAATTGGGCAGGCCAAGGTCATATAACAGCTCGAGATCCGGATAAATAAATAAAGGCAATGCTTCTCATCGACTGAAAATGAATTGGTTTGCTCATTTAGCGTAAAACAATCGAATGAACGTCGGTGTACTCATCACTTCTATTGTACAAGATAGAACATACGATAACACTATCCTTTAACGATGTGTTACAACTGCCTACAAACGCAACTGCATTTCCGAGTCTCCAAATCAAAAATCAGGTGCATTGAAGCTCTTATAGAATCGGTTGGATCACGTCAAATGCACGGCCTACTAGACGTCCAACTGCTGCCCGTCCGCGCGAGTTCATTTCATTACGAGCGAATAAACTAATCTCTTAATGGGGCCGTATTGCAGCATCAGCGAAATTAAAGCGAGATTAAATCGCACGCTTCAAAACTCATTAAAGAAATGGAACTTGTATTTATTCGATTCGCCGCAAACATGGAGCCGGCGAACAGGTGTCTAATGACCTGGATAATTTGTCGAGCCAATCGCGGCCGGAATCCGTGTAGATGTCGACGACTGACTAGGTAAATATTGACGAATGCGTTAAAATGCACGTTATCGGTGCACCGACACGGCCTGCCAATCAAAAACAGTGTAAATGCTGTTTCCCTACGGTACGTCCAGCGATTCCGCAATTATGGATACGGATCGGGGTACGCTTACGCGCCAAGGTGTGGCTCGGCCAACTATGGATCCGATAGGTTATAAATAATACAACTGCATGTTGCCATGTTAAGTTAAAATCACCTTTAGACATTAGAAGTGTTCGAATGCACGTCGGCTGTTTAATAAACGGCCACACACTTATTAACAAGCTCTGAAACCTATATTGGCAGTAACAATATTGAGCCATAAATACTAAAAACAAACCCAGAAATAACAACGCAGGCAGACAGAAGTTTTGGTCAGCTCCCCAAGAAGGAGACTTATCATTATGCAATAACTGGAGAGGCATCTCTTTTTTGCAAATAAGAAATAACATATAATTACCAGCATATATACTTAACTAACAGTTCAGAAAGGAGCAAGCCATCTTCAGAAAACAAAGCCCCTGTGTTTAATTGGACACCCTTATACCTATTTTCTGTCAATTTTGAAAAAGTTTTTTAGAATAATAGTAAAGCTCGTGGAAATAACTTATAAAAATTACAAATACTGTCACCGATAATACTTCTAATAATACTGGATGGAAGAACGAGAAAGGTTGTAAAAAACCTAGAGGTTTGCAATGGGGATTGACCCAATAACTAGAAGATACCAACTTATGCCTGATGAGTCAGAAGTTAGCAAAAGGCCTGAAGGTTGCTACACGAATAATTCCTATAAATGAAAATAATGCTCAATAAAACTTCACGAAAACAAAACACTGTGGTTCAGGAATTGTCTAGCGATGTAGCAAAGTCTTGCCAGCTAGTTCCTGAGCTAGACGAGGTGGGTTTGCCGGAAGCGCCACTGATTCGAGACACAATGCACCTAGCTTTCCGTAAAGCAAAAAAAATTCCAAAATTGCTGTAACCCAATGTAGAGTCCTGCATCGGGTCGGGTACCCGCGGGTTACCCGCGGGTTACCCGCATTGCGGGTCGGGTTGCGGGTAGGATTTATATCAATATTGCGGGTAGCGGGTCGGGTGCGGATTTGAAACTGCGGGTCGCGGGTCGGGTATAACTTCATTTCTTCAACATAAATTTTGTTTGTGTATAAAAAAATTATACTTAATAATAATTTGACCGCCGAAGTGTGAAAATATATTTTTTTTATTGTGTATACATTCTATATGAAGCAAGTTGCTGGTCTAATATTCGAATTTGGGGTCAAGTGAGGCTTAAAAGTGCAAAAATTGCGGGTCGCGGGTCGGGTGCGGGTTTGAAACGGCGGGTCGCGGGTCGGGTGCGGGTTTGAAACGGCGGGTCGCGGGTCGGGTGCGGGTATAAAAATTTGAAAATAGCGGTTCGCGGGTCGGGCGCGGGTTTAAAATTTCAGAAATTGCGGTTCGCGGGTCGGGTGCGGGTCCTATATATTGGACCCGCGCAGGTCTCTAACCCAATGTATATTTACAATATGTACACTCAGCTCCAAAACATACAATCTTACACAAGAGAAAATATGTATAAGGGCAAAACGAAAATGGCAAATGTTACAGTCATGTCGATCCCAAATAAAATCGTAAAAGGCATAAACCTATAATATCGTTGATTTTATCTTCATTTTTACTAGTTGTAAATGTACGATCATTTATGTATGTACACAGTTCTATTGGCAAAATGGAATGCAAATAAACTGAATACAGTGAATTGATGCACGATTTTCTTCTCAAAATACTTACACGAGCACAGTTCCCAACAATAATTGGGAACCGTGCGAAAACGGAGTACGGGTGATAACTTTCGGATGTGAAGTTTGTTTACTGCAGGAACCGAGTTCAGCGTAGAAGGCCTTTTGCGTCCGAATAACTTTACTACACTTCAAACTAGGTACCAGTTGTTCACAATTAACAGACAAAGACTCAGTACTCCCCTGCAAATATCATATAATTATCGTGTACAAGGGTTGTTGTTCAACGTCCAACCTAAACTTAGTAAACGCGACTAAAAATCCACTACAACCACTACAAAAATCCTAAAAAGTAGTAGGATGTGACGACTAATTCGCCGTACACAAGGCAATACGGCAAGCAAAGCTGCAGCCATTTTATTCTCAACGATCTGCTTACGATCGTACTGCGAAGCGTAAGTAAGACACAGCGAACAAGAGGTATTTCTCCAGTTCTGCGTTCCCGCGCCTTAGAATTTGCTCGACACTAGTCGAGATTGTGAAGCTCGGGAGGGGGGGGGGGGGGGCACAAGCTGCAAATGCGACTATGAAAGCGAAAAGATGTGTTCACCCTACGTTATGTGGTGAAGTTGCCCCATAGACTGCAGGATTAAAGTTTGCGGGTTCTTCCCAAGTTTCTAGTGAAAAATCGTAGGGAAGAAAGCGTTTCAGAAGAGGCTATTTTTTTCAGCGCAGTTGTACAGCACACTCCAACGGCTTATGAATCCCTTTTCTATATGTTTCTCGTGATGGCATCAGAGCCCCAAGACGAACATACTAAGCAGGACAATAAGAGGCCTGAAATACCTCGCAACATAGTAGATAACCTATAGGAGCATGGAGAGCGGCTGTAGGTGCTTCTGAAATATTTTGGATCCTAGCATTGCTAGATGAATTTCAGCAGCTGCATATGCTGATAGAAAATTTCAAATATATTAGACGATCTTAGATCCATAACAATGCATCTCTGAAACAAAGAACGCTGTACCAGAAGCAATCTATTGCTCAATCTGCTCAATATAGACACTGGAAATCACTCTCTGTATAGGTAATCTTTCACAAGTTTCCAAAATTTTCGAAATTTGCACAAAGATAAACCAGCGTGTTAGGCAACCAAACGCACATCAGCGAGAACGCCATTCAATTAATGAAAAACAGCTGCAAATTGACAATTCCTGCATAAACAACTGAATTTTACGAACGAAAAATGACCAAGTGTTAATGGCAACGTGGGACGGATGAAGATGTGCAACAAAGGATAAGGAAACCAACTCAAACTAATATGGAGGTCCCAGCGAATCAGACGATGGGACTGTTTAGAGCGTATCCGTGCTACTAAAGATACGTCTGCGAATCATGGAACATAACAAAAAAAGTCACAAGTGAACTGTCAAGTTTCATCAATTGCGCAAGAATAATTCTTAAAATAAAATGAGAGATCAGGGTTGGTTTGATCATACCGTTAAAAGAAAAGAGAATAAAACATCACCGACAAGCCTTAGAGTGGAACCCACATAAAAAGACTACCTGGAAGACCCAAGTAAATAAAAACGACAAGGGGTGGAGAAGCTGTGGGACATGTACAAAGATCAGGTGTGATGGAGCTATTGAAAGCTGCTTTTGGAACGGCCTTCGGCTCTTATTCTATCTTGAAATCATCAAAACTAACCTCTAAAGTTAGGAAACAGCAGGAAGCTTGTGCTCAAGAAGAATTAAAAGATGAGACAACAAAATCACTTGTTTTGCTATGGCGTGCGCTGGAGCTTTGCCATGTAACAGCAATTGGTATGTTTTGTAATATAATTGAATTTTAATCTCATTCAAAGAATTACGACATTACATATATTCGTGCCTAGATGTGATGATGCTACCGCCGTAACGTAGGCAACTGTGAGAAGCGTGGTCTTGGTGTGGTGGGTAAAAATAAGCCGCCCAGCCTAAGGTAGCATAAAATACAGGACTACCATACTGTTCAATATAACAAAAATGTGTAACAACAATAAAATGTCATTGCATCGATTGTTACATAGCTTATGAGAGGATGTACACTGGGAAGTTACCATTTACTGCCTTTCAATTAAAACAAAAATATTACTGCGTGAAGTATCTTTGGTTTTCAAAATTCATAATGCTAATGTACATGTTTTATTAGAAATATATGAACGATATCTTTCCAAACAAAGGAGTTATGTCATTAGACCAGTTGCTTTCGATGAATTTAAATATTTCCAAGTCCTGTTTTTATTAAAACCGGCTGTACACATAGACACGATATATCACCCACATGCGCTGCTTCGACCTTTGATCGATTAAATAAACATTACAAAGTTCAGAGACACAAATAGCTGAAAACATACAGGTAAATAAATAAACCATGTTGTTCTACAAACACGGCATTTACCAACATTCGTGAACAAATAATTGGAAAACAGCCCCACGAATTCCCAGAGTTCTTGAAAAAAAATGTGTTCACGAGCTGATTTATTATCAATTTCTATACAATGTACACCCTCATTAATACAGAAGCGAATAGAAACAGGCTTCAATTCAGCATGTCGTGCAAATGAGTTCTTATGTCTGTATGCTTGAATTCGAATGCTTTTCAATTTTGAAATTCAAGTTTGACCTAACAGTATCGTAATGCTCTGACAACAATTGCGTAAGTAAATACGGGCAGCTGCAACTCTACCTGCGCGTCCGGGCGATGAGCGATCTGATATTGGCTTCCGCCGCGGGTGTGCACGTTTCCGGTCCACACGTGTAGACCCAGTAGCTAACTGCGATTCCTGCACTTTCAGCGCTTCTATTGCCCTACGATTTTTTATGCCCATTATAACGTACTAGTTCCATTTAGTTCAATTTTGAGCAGTGCTTTCCAATCGCAACAGTTAATGCGCATTATATTTTAAGGTTTTCTGATGGTGGCCGCAAAAACAGAATGTGGAATTACAATGGAGTGAATTTTTGAATAATTAACCTCGTTGGCGGCAAGCTAAGCCCAATAGCTGGAGCTTCCGCCACAACAAACAAAAAATGCTGGCGGCGGTTAAAATAAATATTTCGGAAACCGTAATTGTATTAATTGTACACGAGGGATAATTTCGTTAAATTAATATGGAAGTTGGCGCTGTATTTGCTCGCGATATCCGTAGTTTTTGCAAAGCCCCTCGAGTTTCTGGCCATAAAGACCAGCTATTGATCGGAATTGTAATGTTTACGTATAAACGTGTTACGAGTGTGTACCTTTGAGCCCAGCGAACGTGTAAAAAGAACGGGCGTGCTTCACGTGCGTAGAATTACTCATGACCTCCGCAGCCCCGACTGCTGTGTATTTTCATAAACCTGTGTAAATTAACATGCCGAAAATATGTTTTCAGCTCTTGTATTTGAGCAATAAAACGGAGCTTTCTTGATTTATTGATTGTAATAGCAGACGACTAGCTTCGTCACGATTCGGTACATTTATGTACTGGAAAATTTACTTTTCATACGCAGACATACATCTGGAGAGTTAATATAAAGCATGTAAGAGAGCAACCGCAGATTCCAGTTATATCACAGATAACGTCAGAAATTTATTTAATGGAATCTTACAGAAGCTTGGGTAAAGCGTAATTTCGAAAATGACCGTGAAACTAGCAACAAGGGAAACTACGAATGTTCCAATTTGGTAGCTTAGTCTCGGCAAGATACAGATACAGAAAATGAATGTAAGAAAACGCTTTTTTAAGTAAATTGTGTTGGTTAATCTGGACTTCAATGAGGCTGTTTTGGAGTAGCTTATATGTGATTGTTAGTATTTCTGCCTTGAAATGTTTTTTTATTGTATGAAAATAATTCAACAAGATAAACTGCTAAAACAGAATGTAGGCGACGTAAGACCAATAGTAATTTATACAGCGTAGATATTACACCATGTATTTAAGATAAGGCAAAAAATTGATGTAAGGAAGATGAAAATCTTGAAGAGACTAGCAGGACAGACAAAAAACGAAAAACTGTACACAAACACAGAACAAGCTGAAATATATAGATACGAGTATTAAAAGGCCGAAAATCTTTAAATATGAATAACTAAAACAGGAAGTAAAGCAATTTAAAAATATCTGCAAGAGTTGTATAATCAAGGCCTGGAAATAGAATAAGCGCTCGCTCTTTTCTACGGCCGTTTTACACCTGCAGGTATGAATTGAAACCTTTGTCTCGCGTGGATTTAATGAAACCGTTATTTGGAGTAACTTGCTGAGTGTTCCACCCATTTTCTATTGATTTGGAGACTTTTCTCGTCGAAGTCGCCATTCTATCTACGCTCAGAGATAACACAATGTCAGGATTTCTTGTCTTGCCACCTTACCAACACACGGTGTCGCCGAATTCTCGAGATAATTGTCGCTAACCATGCGCGTTACTTTCATACCACAAAGGAAGTAGAACGCAGAGAAGATACCCGTGCACGTTTAGATTGATTTAAAGTAACAGAGTCAAATTTATAATTCGCTCTTTATAGTCAACGACCTTTAATGCGCAGTGAACGGCTGGTAAGGTCTGCGTTTGCAGTCGGCAGTTAGCGAGTTCGAACCTCACAACTGGATAGTGGTTACATCTCACGCCCTCCGGCCATCATACCAACACCTTTCGTGGTCGTGATCCCTGCGAAAGGACATTCTTCCGTGTCAATGGGTTAGGCTAGCCACCTGCCCATCCGCCGACCGAAGATAGCTTATAAGACTACAACCTGTGTGTGACAGTAACAAGCTCTCAGCCTATACTAAGAGGAAAAAGACGAAGACGTTTACTGCTGCCTATTGAAGATATTAATTAACTTTGGAATTCATTCGACTACACAATTGTTTCTTAAGGTAGTGGTGGATAGAGGCCGGAAGTTCAGGCATTACAAATATTTAAAATAAGCAACAGTTGACGCACTATAAAAATACAAAATAGGAATGTATTGTGTGCACAAGGTACGATACACATGAAAAATGATCCCACAATCGTGGCAAAGTTCAAAACCAAACTGAAACTAAACTCCAATGCAAGGGGTAAAAACACATTGCAAATTGTGGGTTTCTCAAACTGTTGTGAATAATAATATCAATGAATGATTAAACCCCTGTAATGAATGGTTTACAGTTTTCATACAAGTAGGTGCACTGACCTTCAGCTCTATTATAATAAAAGACAGGAAACTCGCAATAAGTACTTTCAGGCAGTCTGTTGGTACGTTAAAGATGTTTTGCTTTAGAAATAGAACCAAATAGACATTTCTAACTAAAAATATTTTGCATACACTTCCAGTTTTTAGTGTGGGCGATTTCGATTTCGTGATTTTTACAATTACAATGTGTATCGTAACCGTGATTTACTGATTTTAAAGCGCGCAGAGATTACGACTTTCATATTCCGTTCATTTGAAATGGCGAAAAGCATCTTAAGGCGCGAATGCGCTGCTCTACCAGAAGTTATGCCGGCAAGAACTAATTTATTACCAAAACAGTGCTCGGTTGTGAGCTCTAATGCCTTTCAAACATTCAGGAACGTTAGGTAAGGCCTGTTTTGGCTTCAATCACGTGCGTTTCAAACAGTGCTCGATACTTCGACAGAGAGATGTACATGACACAACGTTATTTAGACCTGCCGTGATCACATCACAGTTTTTTAGTAACTTTAGTAACAGCCGCTAACAGTGATTCCTTAATAGGTGATTAAATCACAGTTCGTGAAATATCGTCTATTACTACGTAGTATATGGTGTTCGTTTTGCCTTCACGTCCGTGGCGTTGAGCGAGCAGTTATTTTTTACAAAGCTTGACTGCGTTTTTAATGCGCTTCGTTATCCAATGGCCTTTGTGATAAGCGTCGCGTCCGAAGGATAATATTCGCCATTTGGATTCGAGCGAAAAGTAATTAAAAGCTTTTATGTGCTTATTTAATCCGCATACTGATTTAATGCTGATAACTCAGTTTTGGCCTATTCTAGTTTTACGAACGTGGTATGTTTATATACTTATTTTAACATTACCTTCTGGGTTATTTTGAATTTAACGAACCCAGTGTAATTTTTATGTATCAGTTTAATCATTTTAATCAAAAGTAGTTTTTTTGTTCACGCAATTCAGCTGATATGTGTGAATCTGGAAACTTAAACAATCTTATTTTAAATATTATTTATTTTTCAGAAGAAATACCGTTTCAAATATCAGTCAAAGCCTTTACCAAACGTTAATAATTATGTTTGCATGTAATAGATAAACTAAGTGGGTGAGTGACTATCTAATTAGAAGATAAGTTTAGCCATATGTAGATAGGTACATTCTGTATTGTGTAAAATGTATGTACTATGTTTTTTTTATCTACGGACTAACTATGTAGAGTAGGCCAGTGGGTGGTAAAAATAACTAATAAATACTGTACCTTCAGAACAAACACGTGTTTTCATAATTAAATTAATGTAATATGCAATCACTAAAGATGTAGAAAATTGTAACCCTACACTAATTGGTACCTGGGTTTTTTGATTATATATATCACTACTCACTATTTAAAAAAACATAAATTTTATGGAAACAATTTAAAAAATAAATTCAGAAATTTACCTAGAAGCTCAAAATAAGCAAAATAGTTAATATGAACATATGGTCTCCAGTTCCCGACGTTGGCCACCGAGATCACCTGATCTGAGTCCTTTAGATTTTTACCTTTGGAACCATCTTAAGTTGAGTGTACAGAGAAACAATAAACACAAGAGTAGGGATGGTGCACCACCAGGGATTTTCGAGTGAGCTTGTATTCAGAGACAGAGTGGCCATTTTGAACACTTTCTTTAACTACAGTCTCTTGATATAATGGTAGCTTATAATAATCCGTTTATAATGATGATCTACTTTGTTATTGCTAAAACAAACTTGGAAAACCCTATAGAGCCAGGTTCGGAAACAAAATGCGTGCAAATAAAAAGCAAAACAAGAACTAATCCTTTACTAAACCCCATCCATATCAAAATATGGAGACACAACGGAATTATTCAGTAAATGGTAGAACACGTGAAAAAACAGATCAATCAAGCGGAGCTGTCAGTTTTTCATATCTGCCAATTTCCTGCGGATAAGCGGTTTCCTTGTACGCGGTTCCAAGGGTTAATCCTCCCCGCGAAGCTTTAATAACGATTACCAAAGCGTCTAGCGCCACAAACAGCGGAAAAACGCACCAAGGACAATTTGTCGAAATGAAAGCACTGAAAAGTGCCGAGTTGCTCTGCATTCGCGCAGCTGCTAGGCCATTGCAACAGTTTTTAATTAAAAGAATCGGCCAGTTACCCCCGATAAGAGGCGATGGGCAGGCGTTCGGAGCTACATCGGCCATCGATTCGCTATAAATATACGTCGGTTGACACTCTCAATATTGACGGCGGCATCACTCCTTACCACCCGTCTGTGGAGCGAACATGATTGGATTTCCTAATTACGATCATGGTGTAATGACATAACTGCCACCGAGTAGTCGGTGTCGTCATCTTAGGCGAGCGGAAAAGGAGGACCTACTGCAGTGGTGGGTAGCGAAACGTGCGACCAGTAGTAATTGCAAGGGCAAGAGGGTTACAAAATCAACACTAGGGCTACTACTTCATTTTCGCGGTCTGAAAACTGAGTGCCACCTGCACTTTGATGGTTGAAACACAAACAATGCTAATACGACAAAAAATTGAATCAGTTGGTATTTCGACAGATTTTTCTTAAATTTTGCAAGATCTGATTAATTAGTTCTCAAGTAAGAATTTAGATAAGTTTTTCTCCTGGTTGTATGTGCAGTTCTACATTTTAAAACCTTCTTACAACACTATTACTAGGTCGTGCTGAATTGACTATGCAGAATCGCACTATTACTATATTTACGGCCGTAGATCTAGTTTATTGTATGAATACGGAATATATTTTTAAATAAACCAATACGGTCTTAACGATAGCTGTGTTCAGTTCACAGTGAGTTGGCGTAGGCTACAAATGTCTGAAAGTGAACGTTTGGCCTGGTTCACCTGCTCACAAAAATTCTACCCCAAATCATTAACAAGGGTTCAGTTACCAAATTTCTAATCCTTCAGTACCTACCAAAGTTACTAATTTAGCCCGCCCGGTTAACATACACACACTCAAAAGAATCCCACACTCATAAGACTTTCCAATGGTGGTCTTCGTAGTTAGCACGCTCCAGCGCTATAATTTTCTGTATTCCCCACTTGATTGTGAATTTCATTGTTTGCCCTACGGTGTAGAGATCGCTGATATCTCTTGTGGTCTTGTATTTTCTACATAATCAGCATAAGGTAAGTTGGTTAAACGTTCTCCACTAACATAAGATACCTCTCCTTTTCCAATCGTTGTTTTTAAATATATTCCAATGCCAACGTGAAGAGCTTCGATGTCAAGAGTCTCGCCCTCCTTTATCCCTCTTTTGAATGGGATGCACTTTGTTTTATACTACAAATTGTGGTTTCTTCTTTCTATTTTTCATTGATTTCTGCGTATTATAGCCCACTGTTCTATGCTCACAAGCATTTGGGTAGTTTACATATGCCAAGTGCAAAGGGAACCCATACTCATAACACTTTCCAATGACTGCCTTGTTAGTAAGCAGTTGATCTCCAGCGCTACATATTTTTTTAGAAACTTTGCTTGCTTGTGAGATTCATTCTTAGCCATACTCTCTCAGATTGTCTGTGGGGATCTCTATTTTCTACGTCGTTAGCTTAAGGTAAATTGGATACACGTTCTCCTTTAATATTTGTTCCCTTCAATTTCAATGTTTTAAAATATTTTACAATGTAAACGTGAGGAGCTTCGACGACAGCGTCTCATCCTGCGTTATCCCTCCTTTTAATGTGACAGGTTCAGCTGAATTATGCTGAAGTTGTGACTTCGTCTACAATTGTCAAGGGCAATGGGTTAATCTAAGTAAGTAGATATTCCTGAAATTTTTTATAGAGCCATAAACAACTTTTCTTGGTAAAATTTTGTCGTATCATGAAGAAAAAGGGTAGTTTACCTGAAAAGAACATAGTTTTCGCTTCACTGTCAAGGCCGACTTATTTTTCAAAAACTGAAAATATTCTAGTAAACTCAATCTGGGGACATACGGTATAAATCACGATGGAATTTTTCATCGGTCTTCAGTCACTTGTTTGATAAAACTGTAATTTTTGTTATGCCGATTCTCATTGCCTTTTTGTATAATGTCTACTCGTACGCCATTATCTCCCGGGGCCCTTTAAAACGTTCTTCAATGTCTATAAGGTGTTTGTACATCGCTAAACAGCTTGTAATTTCGCGGCCTCCTATATCTACGTAGTGAAATACGACTTTGGTTTTTTAAATGGAACACCCCGTGTATTTTTAGATATTTGAAATCAACGCAAAAATACTTAATCACTTGCGCAAAATCATTGAAAATCGAACAAGCAACGTAAAATAAACTCCACTTAGCTATAAATATTTTTCGTGGCCGAATTATCGCACTAAACGTACTAAAACAATTGAAAACTATGTTTTTTTAATGGAATATTTTCGAGAATCTACTCGAGAATATTCTTCTGAAAGAAAATTACGGAGAATTTTACATCACTACATACAGGCATTAAAAACAAAAAAAAAGTTATTTATGAACGAAGTTACGAGCTGTTTAGCGATCTACAAACGCCCTGTATATGTGCTTGATCCTGTTATCTCACATTTTGATTTTTGTTTGCGTTATTAAGTTTATTTCTTCCATTTCTGTTAGCATTTTGGATTCATACAAGCCACTATAGAACTATTCCACAATTGTTTTGGTCCTTCATGTATCATAGACAATGACTCCGGCCTTTACTGCGAAGTCGATAAGTCTGTGCTTCGATAAAGACTGTTTGCAACACTTCACACCTCTATTTCGTTCTATTATTTCATTCAATTGTTTTTAATTTCGTTTTGATTTTTTGTATTTTCCTTTTTTAGCTTTCCTTCCTTTTTCTTCATTTTTTTTTGTTCACTAACAGTGGTGTTTATTCACTTTTCCACAACGTGTAAGGTCTGTCGACTATCTCTTACTGCACAACATCTTTATAGAGAATGTTGATAAAACGAGAACCAAAGGGGAGAGCACAATGATCTGATAAACACATGGGGTAATAGCAAAACAGAGGTTCAATTATCGAAGTAAATTAACTCTCTTCATTTTACGTCACTCAAATAAATCGTTACAAGCTCGAAGTTATAAAACAGATATTTCTGAAATATACAAATTTTTACGTGATACTAATTAAACTCTTGAAACCGTCCAAGTCGAACAATCATGGCTTTATAGCTGGTATCAGGAGTTCCACAAGGGTCAATATTACTTTCTATGTTTTATTCACTATACGTATACTCAATTTTGTAAAACGTGAATATATTTATGTACGATCCATTAATAATAGGCATTTTTAGACCACGTTTTCAGGCGTAAAGCAAGTCTTTTTCGCCCTCGGGCGATTAACTTCTTTTTTTCCCGCTAAAATGACGTCTACGGTCGAAAAAGGACTTTATGGCCCGCTGACGTTATTTTAGCGAAAAAAAATATCGCCCGACGGCGAAAGACTTGCTTTACGCCTAAAAAATAGGATCTAAAAAACGACCATTTTTGCTCGATCGTACTTAAAAGAATTGTATCGCCCTCTTATGTCATTCTACTTATTATTTATACACACGCTTTCATAAAAAAACATAGTTGCAAAGGTACTATTCAGCGAAAATGGCTATAAGGACTGCTTTGTTTTTATTGGCCGCGATATTATATAATCTAGTTTTCCTTTTTAAATTAAATTTTGATCGCACATAAAGTTTTGTATGCATCTCAGGCGTAACCAGTATCTTTGTCCCTTGTCGTGTTATAGCCCTCGGTGCTCCGCATCTCGTGCTACAACTTTCACGCCGCGGGCCTGTTTTACGCCCTTGATACATACATAACTATTACGTTTCAGTCCAGCCTGTTTTCGTATCAATGAATTATTACCGAAAGTAGTACAGATGCTACAAAAATTGTTTCTAGAATTACTTTCAAATAAGTGCCTTAGCTATATTAACTCTAGGCACGAAGAATACGAAATTTCACTAAGAAACTCTGTACTTGCCCCTTTCCGTAGTAAAATGTAGGATCTTTATCATACTAAAGTGACAAATTGGAATGGAAAATATACGTTTCTTTATGTCCAGATTGTCAGTACTACATAACAGAAACCACTACTGTATAAAAGCTTTTTGTTATCTGCACCTTAGATCGACACGTTTGTGTGCCGTGTAACACTACAAATAATACTCGAAGTTCTAGGCAAATATTTCCATAGCCAAAATTCTTTGTGTACGCACCTCTTTTAGATTATACATTACAGTATCAAAATTGGAAGCAGTAGGATCTGACAGTACCGGGTATACTCTGAGAAATGAAGTAGATACACATTTCTTTGTTTCAGATCAAAAGTTATACAAATGAAGAAAGGTATATTTCATATAGTTCATTGCGGATTGAGGCTCATATAGCAGTCGTCGGTAAAGCTTTAATTTGCTAATCGACAAATATTTTCCCGACTTTTCCATTAAAAAGTCGAACGCGACTGGCTGCACCGCCTACTATGCCAAACCGTAAAAGTGGAAAAGTGCAAAGGTCGTAAAGTTCGCAATGGGCGAAATTTCACAAACTTGATGCAAGCTATACAATTAGATCACCGTATCGTTATCAGTCCCTTTAAAGTTTAAAATAATCGCAACTTGAGTTAAAACTCAGTTTTTTAATTTTATAATTCTGAATAATAAATAGTGTATGATATATAATAATCTAATCCAATTTCCGGTAATGTCATACACGGTTATTCACAGAGTAGATAATTAAACTATCATAGACCAACCATGTGACTAATATCTCCACAATTTCAAATCTTGAGTGTAGGAAACTGCGACAAAAATTATTGATTTCATATGCGATTATTGGGCGAATCTGAATTTAGAAGATGGCATAAATCAATTCGCACGGAACCGCGAAGGGAACAAACAAAGCACAAAAATAGCGCACACCCGATATTCAAAATCAAGATTAGGGACAGAGGATGCGTGGAAAGTGCGAAGTGGAAATTTTATCTCCTTTCGCATGAGTTGTCGAGTGTATTAGATGCAGTAAATAATTCAGAGCCCGAAAAATATGCGCCACTTTCAGGGGGTGCAAGGCGACAATTATTTAACAGCGGTGACAATGTGAATCCGCGAAGCTACTAAATCATGGGAAATGAAGTATTCTCGCCAGAACAGGCGTTGTAATGTAATATAACAGAGCAGCGTTTAATTTTTTTTTAAATAATCAAAGGCACAGAAAAATACAGGTTCCTTCAATAATAAAAAATGTCTCAACAAGATGCTTTATAATAAAACATCGCGATAACAACTAGTTCATTGTTGGAGTTTATATACAAAGCCAAGCAATCCATCCTATGGGAATCGTATATTAGACGAAA
Source organism: Agriotes lineatus (assembly GCA_940337035.1). NCBI lineage: Eukaryota > Metazoa > Arthropoda > Insecta > Coleoptera > Elateridae > Agriotes > Agriotes lineatus. The sequence continues at coordinate 129,336,146 of OW679199.1, forward strand.
GCAAGATTACGAGCCCGTGACCCGACTATGTGCACAATTTTTCCTAGAAATAAGCGAAAGGAAGAGATTGGGAGAAACAATAACACATGTAGCCGTTTTCGTGAAAATACGTATGCATTTCGTGTTTAGCCACTACTGGGAGTTAAATGGTGGAGGCATAGTGTGAATATGTTTATATTTATCTTACACAATAATAAAAGCTTGGAAAGCGCGAGGAACTATCAATTATTCTGATGATGACCTCGTATTAGATAAAATCGTAAAATACATACATAAGAAGATTGATGCCGTTCTAATGGTGTTGTTGAGTACTGCAACTGTTTTTGGAAAATAAAAGCTCTTTCTAAAATATTCGTTTGGGGGTGTTATTACAAATGCTTCCACGAACCCCTAATACTAATGAGTATCATCAATTACTGGAATAGAACAGGATGTCAATACACTTTTGTATACGTTTATAAAATCTATATTTCATTTGAAATACCTCCCCCGGTGGCTTCATTATAGTCATAAACAAAATCTATGATCAAAATTGTACTGTACGTACTGTAACTTCAAATTCTTGTTCAACTTAAAATACTGTAATTCATACTTTGTCCCTGGGACGATTTTCACTGAACAGGTACAGTGAAACTGTATTACCAAAGCTTCAGATCAATCTATTGCCATCTCAAGTGTTAAAGATACCATTAATATTCTCAGAATCTCTCTTGATTGGTGTTAGATGTAAACAACAGCAAACTTTGAATTGTGATTATATACGGGGCCCTGGCTGGATATTGGCAACTTACGTAGCGAACCATTTTAGCGAGCAGTATTGCTCTCGACAGAGGCACCTCCAGCCCCTTCGAGTTTTTGTTAATTAGCCTGTTTAAACATAATTTACCGTTACTTATTACTATTGTCTATTTCATTAGTTTCACAAGTTTATATGTTTTAGTTACTGCAAACCCTTTAACGACTATATTTTTGAGTTCATGAGTTCTCGTCACAATCGTGGACATATTTGTTGTATTAAAACTCATCGGAACCCGTAGTAATTTATTAATTTGCAATTAATTGAAAACTCCCGTATCACACTTCATTTCTGTTATTCAGATGATTCGCATGGTTCGCTATGCCTAAATAGCAGCAGCGTGTGTTACTGTGGAACAACATCCACCTTTATTCTTCCCCATAAAACTTAAACTAGTCAATTGAAGCCGAACCACCCCACAAAGGCTGGCAGAGTCGATTAAAAAGAATGATTGTTCAGATGCCGCAATTAATTAAAAAGCGCGAATCTCCATTAATCCTTAACCGATTTCCTTCGCGCCACTCGCTTAGAAGCAATCCGACATGAAAAATTTCAAAAGACGATCAATTTCCGCCACGGAGACAAGCGGCGGACGCGATACCCAAATGAAAAATAATAACCGCTCTATTAGGCCGGCAGTTTACGCGAAGTTTCGCAAACAGCCATTAACCGAAATACACCCATGGCAAGTGCGCTAATTAAAATAAATGAAAGCGCCCTTAATTTTTGCTTTTAAGGCGACGGACAAAGCGCGCGAAATAAAACGTAATGAAAATGGCAAACTTAGGTGCAGCCCTGTCGTGTCGAGAATGCTGATGTTAATAGATGTACGTTTGTTGGCTTTCGGAACTAATTTGCATCACCATTTAATTGTGCCGTCGAGATCGTCATGGGCATTTAATTACCGGCACAATTTGGCAATTTCGGGCTGGCTCCAACGAGGCAAGTTTTTAAATTTCTCATTAATTAGACTGTGGCTGGTTGTATATGCACGCACTGCGAGCGCCGGTCAAACGGTTTCGACAGCCGCGGTCGGCACTCGCATGGGCGATCGCAGCTACCCGTGCCTGGGAAAGCACCTTCAGTCGTCCGTTCCGTTTGTCATATCGGTAGGTTATTACGTCCGTGGCGTTACCATAATCTCAAAACTCCCACTTGCTGCATTAGAAAAAAATGGCATTTTCACAACATCCTTTTCAGGGAATTTACTCAGAAATTAAGTAAACAGTTTATTAAAGATACGACGCGAGTCTAACATCCGAAAGGTGGAATTGGCGTCGGAGATAAGTGTAATTGGGAAGGAAATGGATATCCAAAGCAAATATTTACAATTTCGAACAAGCATAACGAAAGTCACACATTCCGAACCAGCATAAACGAAAATCGCCCTTAAATCTCCTGCGCTTTGAAATGATATCCTAGATTTGGCCCAACCTCAACAAACAGCGAAAATTTCCCGAAAGTGTTCAGGCAAGCAACAAGCTTTCCGAAGAACCTAGCGCTAACAGATAGCAGTTGCAAACATGCATAATATCAGAGAGCATTTTCGCACGCACGTGGAAACGCGAATGAATCGAGTTTTGAGTGGGGTGTTACAGCCCACTTGAAGTTTTTCGGTTCGCTGTGCGAACCTTTATAATGGGATGAACAAAGGCGCGGAACGGCATAGAAGAGCCATTACCATTTTATGATATGCTTTCAGTAACTGCATAATTCATTAGGCTCACATTGTACATATATTTTCGTTTCATCGATCCTAATTTCGGAGGAAGTAATTTAGGTAGACGGTGCTACATACTAATACGGGAAATCTGTTTTCGATTACTCGCTTTTCAGACTGAACCCTATTTGGGTTGCCATCCACGTCGCTTTCTTTACGCGGTCGGTCTGTTCAATTGCTTTGCCTCCGCTTTATCAATTGCTACGTAACACAGAACATACAGGTTTGGGGTTGTTGTCAGAAGGTCAAAGCTAACAGATACGTTTAAATAAACCTCCCCTAAATAGCTGCATGCAAAAGATCACTTGCTAAGGTTGGGGCTCCGCAGTCTCAGAAAACTCTAACTAGGAGTACGACCATATGACCATAGCAATCGGTGTCTAAGGTACCTGGTACTGGTACCCTGTCCATTACAAATAAATAACTTAAGTAGGTTTCCTCTGTGGTTAAGAATATCATATTTACTACCAACTGAGCTCCGTAGCCTAGTGCGTTGCACGACTATACCTAGCATTCGGAAGGTCGTGGGTTCGATTCCTGCGGCCGTCTGCCCTGATTCAGGTTTTTAGGTGGTTTTCCTGAGTCAACAGTGTACCTTCTCTGAGGCGAATGCCGGAACAGTATCTCTTCACTTTTCCTGGCCTTTCTTCCATTCTTCACCCCTCCTTTCTCTCACTCCCGGTCTTGGCTGAAGAGGGACGCAAGGTCCCTATAGCAGCCCGCCCCCAGTTGGGGGTACACATTCATAAATACGGGGTTTGGTGAGGGACAAACGTGTTTTGATAATGTACGTATCTTAGCGCAGTCTGTCCTCCTCGTTCGCCCCCGAAACTGATCGCGCTCGCTAGCCAATTCATATATTTTGTGTTACTAAGCGTTTTATCCCGGTTTCGGGGCTATATGGCACATTTACAATGCCCCTGTGGTGACTTCGCCACGCCGCGCCGTTGCCAAATCGCAGGTAAGCTATACGAATTAAACATTTTTAATTATCAAGAACCCACAGCTGACATTCACTTTAAAACGTCATGTACTCTGTTTTATATTTTTAAATATGCTACAAACCAAATTAGATTTTTCGACCTACAACATATCCAAACGTAAATATTTAATGAACACACCGTTGTGTTTACAGGAAAATTATTTTTAATTTCTTTGTATGCCCACAATGACATCGCCGTTGGAAACCACATCGCTTCCGCTTTAAAAACCGTCCACCGCCGGATTAGAATTCCTTAAACTACACTTAATTGCAAAAACGGAGCAGCCCAACAGCCGTCCTTTTCTTCTGCCGTGGAAGTGACCCAATTTCGCCGCAATTGCTGGGTTTTGCTGCTGCCTGATAATCATCGGCGGTAATCCCAGACGCTCCAAATTGATGTTTAACAACGACCAAGTTTCGTATAAGCACTCCGTCAAAATGAAGCTTGGCGTTTGAATCGCGGAATGACACATTGTTGGAGCAAGAATTGCCCATGACAGATAACGGCTGGGAGCTACTTCAAAGAAAACGCTAGAGAATCGCTTTAAACATTTCTTAGCGGGTCATAGTAATCCCTGAATGGAACGGGAAGTTGGCGATTCACATGCAGGTTAGCCTTTAAAAAATCGCTGCATACCAGAGCTTCTCTACCTACGAGCATAAGTACCTGCCAACATATTTTGCAAGATACTTTGTTTGGGACTTGGAATAAAAGGTTCCATAAAAAGATTTCTGTGGCGAAGACAGAAAAAATTAAAGTACATCCAACAAAATTCCACCACGAAATTTTAGTAGCATTAACTTACTTTAATAAGTTCTAGGCGACATAATCTGCGGTATGTACATTCAATGTAGATTTATGAAATGATCTTTTTAAATGCAATTTTAAATTATGAAGAATTTATTTTTGTATAAAAAGCCTGACTGAGTAGCAGTGGCGGTTCCCTATAAGGAGCCAAGCTGCTTGCTTTCACAGACGCATTTGTGCCATATCGAAGCAGCTCTCAGCTTTTCGACAGTTTATAGGCTGCAGCGCAGGTTGAGGGGCAAGAATTAGACCAAGATAATGATATTTTAACATTTAAGCGGCTTCAATCTGGCCTGATCCCTGCGACAACGCGCGTGTCGAGTTTCTGATTAAATTTTTTGCACGTATGATGACTTCATCAAGTTCAAATGAAGCAAGGCCGCGTCCGGGAAGCATATTCGGAACGCCGCCGTGTGTATAATTTGGACAGAGGAAACATTGGGGTTGTCCCAAAATTACTTAAATAACTATGCTACTTATGATCCTGTTTATCGTGTTCATAATTTATTTGTAAATTGTTGCATGAAATAATAGACGTCAATCACGCATGCATCTCAAACAGTAGAGACGCAACTTTTTTGGCTAAATCATACATTTAAACAAAAAGTTGAAAGAGAGACATTAGATTCATTCCTGTAAATGTTTCCCTATGGTAACTTTAGCCAGTCCATATGCAAAATATTTAAATCTCGGGATATCGGAATCTATCTTTGTTTATGAGGGATTGAAAAATGCATTTTACGTGCAGTGATTGGCTTTACCATCGAAATTCTTCAAAAGCCACTACTACTCAGTAGACTATGATATGAACGACTTTCGGGAAAATCAACTTCAAATGGGAGCATATAATAAAAACGTCTCTTGACTTTACATTAGCATTAACATACTAACATTAGCATTGCAGTGAGTTAAATAATTGAATTTTATGTGAGTACACATATTAATACTCTAGCAGTAACACTATTGTGAAACAAGCTCTCATTTAGATTTAATTTGCATTCACGTGCGCTGCCAACAACGGCGGTTATTTCAAGTGCATGTAATTAGCTTGAATAAAATTGTCTTTAAATAAACATTTAATGAAATAAATTGTGTTCCTTCAAACGCTTAAAACCTGATATCTGCATTACGGTTGCTACTGCGTGCTCGCATCTAAATTAAATTTTCTTGAAAGCTCAATTTATCCTCGTCTTTTTTAGAACTAAATTCATGTTTTGCAATTTACTGACAGAAGAAATCCTACCTGACTGCGCCTAATTTACAAAATGCAGCTTTAGATTATCAAACAAACGTGACGCGTTGAACCATCATAAATTGATTACATGCAACCTACTAGAGATCCTATCGACTACTAAAAGTTTGCAGGTTTTACTTGGGTTGAAGAACATACTATTTATACGCGAGGATTTTCAATTGAACTCAAATTTTTAACGAGTCACTATTTGGACCATGAGCAGATTCAAGACGAGTAATAATATAGACGACAGCGGCTAAGAACGTCCGAAATATGACGTCTATGTGGGGGAAACAGCAGACCTCGTTTTACTGGAAAATGTTCCCCCATCAGATACTCCAATTGATCGTTCTTCCATCGGCAACAGCAATTCGTCAAAACTTGATATTGATGCATGGCAATCCACACCCACATGCTGCAGAGACGGTGTAAAAATTTCTCCAGGACAATCTAATATATACTTCGCATTAGCCTGGCTAGCCAGCTTAAAAATCTCGAGCTAATTGTTTGAAGGCCCTTCGTTTTTTTTACTTTTTTATGAATTTATGGATTTTCAAACGAAAGAAAATGTAAAACACCCTTAACATTTTCCCATGTGTGCATTTTCTGTCTATTTAAAGAGAGAGCGCCATTAGGATTTGACAGTTCAATTTTAAACAATAAATCTTGGAAGTATCGCGCCTGGAAAGTACGCAGAAATGGAAAGTCTTGATGATAGTGCCGATGGTGAGTACTGAGTTGCACCCTGAGTACATTCGCGTTTGAAAGGAACCGAGGGTGTCGATGACAAACGTTTAAGATACTAATGCTGCATAGTGAACTGAGATTTAGCTCATTTTTAGAAATTGGATTTAATGACAGCTGAATAAAACTAACAAAAACATATTAAAAGAACAGAATGGCCGAATTGCTGTCTCAACAGTCGCGCTTGGAAGGAACTGGGGATGTCGATGACCAATCTTTAAAGTACCAATGGTTCCTACTGAACTGTGATCTTGTAAAAACGCATTTGTATTCTTTAGAGATTGTTTTAATGGCAACTAAATAAAACTAATAAAACTTATTAAGCAGGATAGCATGGTTGGGTCGCTGTTTTAACAGTCGTGTTTGGAAGGAGTTGGGGATGTCGATGAAAAACCTCTTAAGGTTCTAATGGTGCATACTAAACTGTGTTCTTGTAAAAATGTATTACTCTTTTTTAGAATGGGTTTTAATGGCAGCTAAATAAAACTAATAAAACATATTAAGCAGAACAGCATGGTTGGGCCGCTGTTTTAACAGTCGTGCTTGGAAGGAGTTTGGGGATGTCGATGAAAAACCTCTTAAGGTTCTAATGGTGCATACTAAACTGTGTTCTTGTAAAAATGTATTACTCTTTTTTAGAATGGGTTTTAATGGCAGCTAAATAAAACTAATAAAACATATTAAGCAGAACAGCATGGTTGGGCCGCTGTTTTAACAGTCGTGCTTGGAAGGAGTTTGGGGATGTCGATGAAAAACCTCTTAAGGTTCTAATGGTGCATACTAAACTGTGTTCTTGTAAAAATGTATTACTCTTTTTTAGAATGGGTTTTAATGACAGCTGAATAAACCTAATAAAATAGTTATTTATGCAACTAGTGTGTAAAGTAGGTCTTTTTAATCGAGTGCGGAGATTTTCACACGAGGCGCTAGCCGAGTGTGCAAATGGTAGCACGAGATTAAAAAAAGACCTTTTACACACGTGTTGCATACTAGATTTTTTCTACAACCGAACATTTCACATTTTTTATCAATTACTTTATTTATTGTGGTACGGAACTGGTTGGTTGATTGAAATTAGTTTTAAGTGATCGTGATTGATGAACTATCAAAATTATGTACAATTTTGTCAATAGGCAACCCAAAATAAATTTCACTTTTTATGCACTAGGGTTTGTAAAGAACTTTTGATGCACTATTACTGTTACTAATAGTAATTCATTAATGATGTTAATTTTTCACGATTATTATTGTTTTGTACTTATAATTACCAAATTCTATTAAATAAATGACATCTTTCTGGTTTTTCACATGATTAACAACTAGAATAAGGTTATGTAAATAGGCAACTCGAAATACATTTTACTTTTTATGCACTAGGGTTTGTAAAGAACTTTTTATGCACTGCTTTTTAAAAAGTGACACTTTACAAACTAACTAACGTGTTTAAAGTATCTACTTTAGACACGGTTGTAGAAAAAACATATTAATAGAACAGAATGCCAAGATTACTGTCGTAACAGTCACGATTGGAAGGAATTGGGGATGTAGATGACATGCCGTAATGGTCCCTACTCCACTCTGCTCTTGTAAAAACGAATTACTATTCTTTAAAGATCTATTTTAATGACAGCTAAATAAAACTAATAAAACATATATTAACCAGAACAGAATGGTTGGGTTGCTGTTTTAACAGTCGCACTTGGAAGGAATTGGAGATGTCGATGACAAACCTTTAAGGTGCTAATGGTGTACACTGAAGTGTATTGTTATAAAAAACGTATTACTCTTTTTTAGAGATTGGTTTTAATGGCAGCTGAACCAAACTGATAAAAATTAACCAAAACAGAATGGCCGAGTTGACATCTTAAAAGTCGCGCTTGGAAGAAACTGGGCATTACTACCTTAATGCCGTAATGGTGCCTACTTCACTCTGTTCTTGTAAAAACGGATTACTGTTCTTTACATATTGGTTTTAAAGGGAGTTGACTAAAACTAATAAAAACATTTTAACCAAAACAGAATAGCCGGGTTGCTACTCGTATCTTAACAGTCGCGCTTGGAAGAACTGGGGATGTTGATGACATACCTTTAAGGTAGTAATGCCGTAATGGTGCCTACTCCACTATGTTTGAAATTGATTACTATTCTTTATATATTGGTTTTAATGACAGCTGACTAAAACTAATAATAGCATATTAACCAAAGCAGAATGACAGGGTTGCTGTCTTAACGCTTGCAAGATACTAGGGATGCAGATGACAAACTTTTAAGGTATTAATGGTGCGTACTCAAATGTGTTCTTGTAAGAACGTACCTATTGATATTCTTTGATTATTATTGGTTTTTATGAAAGCAATGTAAAACTAATAAAAATATTAACCAGAACTGATTGGCTGGGCTGCTGTCTTAATAGTCGTGCTTGGAAGGAACTCGGAGTGTCGATGGTATGCTGTCGCGTGAGCGTGGGGTGCGATTGGGCCACGGAGCCCTGCCGGAACCACGGCAGAGAGATCTTCCGCTTGGACTTCTGCGTCTTGGGGATGACCCCCGTGGCACTGCCTCCGGAATTGGCCATGTTCACTGCAACTCCTCACTCACGTCCGAAACCGATCAAAACGCACTATCGATCCAGTTCTTTCAGTTCAGTCGCGATACGTGAGTACCCCGAACATCGCATCCGTTGGTTATTCGCAGCATTTACTTTTCGCTGGAAGTGGTTACTGCGGTCCCACCGCCGATCACAGTTTGCAGATAGAGCGTGAGCCCTAGTAGTCTTCGAAATAGCACCAAATTAAAGCTCCGGCAGCCGACACCTCTTCGGAGAGGGCGAAGGAAGGCATCTCAGTCTAGGGCTGTGACTACCCCAAGGCGGAGCAGGAGGACCCGCTCGTCAGCAAATGCCACGTTCGTATTCCGACACAGCAATAGCACCGCACTTCAGCACAGCTTCGAAGGAAGAGAACATCAAGTCGGCGAGGGGCTCCTGGTGGAGGCGCGGGTGGCCACGAGGGGCCCTTTTCTGGAATTCGAATAAAGACGGCGCTCGGGGTCGATCCCGGCTGCGGACTGAAACTGAAACTCGCTGAAGCACCGGACGGGCCCGGGAGAGGAAAGCGCCGGTCCGGAGTAAATCCCGGACCACAGTAACGCGCGAGCGGAGACAGATAAGTGCTATCAATTTAACGAAGGCAAATTGGTGCTCCACTCGCACCGTGTCGATATTATCATATCTTGAATATCTCCGCCTACTTCGAGTGCTGCAGATAAGCGGCCACTCTCCTGCCCTGATTTACAAAGCTTTACAAGCTAATTTATTGGTCACGCATTCGCAATGCTGTGGATCAACAGCATGCCGAGTTTTTACAGTCGTTTGCACATAACCGACATTTCTTAGAGTCATTTTTTTCGTTATACTCGTAACCGATTATACACCGTTTCTGCAGGACTAATCAGAATTGTGTACCATAATTTTTAAAACGAGTGTTAAGTCCAAAATAATTCTAGTTTGTAGAGATGGTATTGGTTATTATGGATGCACTACTAGTGCATGAAAAATGGGTGTCACAAGTAACACAAATCCGACAGAAACCCTTAAATGGCAAGGTCAATTAACGTTTTCTTTTGGAAAGAGACTTTTATCAGTAATTTTTTGTATCTGTAATTTGCTCTGTTGCAATTCATATAGACAAAAAAATCTGAGTGACTCCACCATATTTTTTTATTTTAGAAACGTGTAATCTTGTTGTCTGTATGCTGAGAAACACGAAAGAATATTTTAAAACTGCGGCAATAATTTCCATTCGCTAAAAATGTTACTTAATCTTGGTGGACAATTATAAAACAATCACAACACTCTGGTTCGAGAAGATCAACGGAAACTGCGGCCTGTGTTACCATGGAGAAAGACTAGATAAGGCAGAAATTGCGTTTATTGTTTCTAAAAGCATTTTTATCGCCGTTTTTATTCTTTTATTATTGTTTGCAAACAACATGATTCATTTTTAACAAAATTCAATTTAGTACAGTCGATATGGAATTAAAAATGGCATAAAAAGGAAAAAGTAAGGACCAATGTCTTATACTAATAAAAAGGTTCACAACTAGATTATCTACCATATCAGACGAAGTACCGATACCTAGGCCTGTTCTCTTCCCTTTTAGGGAGGTGGAAACGGGGAAAAATGAATATATGTCGATCTTAGAAACTGTAAATCGAATTATTTATTCAGCATATGTAATTCCATTTAAAATGGTTTTCCACTATGAAAAATACGAACGGTTCAAAGTTTTTATTTTTTGCGCTCTCAATTGGGGCCGTTTTTAAGCTTGAATTTTTGTTAGTAACTTTGGAAGTACGTGTCTAAGAAAAAACTGTTTTGAATTCAAGTTTTTTTTCCTTTTAGGATAAGAATTAGTCGATTTATGAAAAGCACATATCTAATGTCGTGATTACATAAAAGATATATAATGATAGCGATATTACTACTCGATGACTTACTGTAACATAGTGAAATTAGTAACATATGTTACAAGTGAATAAAGAGGCATTTTATCCGTAAGGGGGAAACTAATTTCCCCGCATGGATAAAATATCTTTATTCGCATGTGGCATATAGAATTTTTCTGATACCTACACTTAATTTTATAAATAAATTTTCAAAATTATTTTTTTTAAATTAAAATTAAATAATCATGTTATTTGGACGTGTGCTAGTTACCAAAGTACACAGCTGTATTTTGTTAATTGTTACGGATAATGGGTTATTTTATCACTAGTGAATGAATGAAAGTCTAAATTTTACGATTTGTACAACTTTGCCGATTTGATTATAATCGGAATCTCATTGACTCTGATATAATTTGATGGCCACGCTGTTAACTGAGAGACACTGCGCCTAACGATGCCCACTATACGGAATGATAGCCACTATGCTGAAATCTCTGCAAGAACACTACACCAAACGATGCACACATCACCGAAAACTGTGCAGGGACACTACGTCGAATGATGCCCACGTCGCCAAAAGATGTGCAGGAACACTACACCGATCGATTCCACATGCCGAGAAATGTGCAAGAACGCTCCGTGGAATGACGCATACTACGCCGAAAAGACTGTGCCAGAACACTACACCAAACGATGCACACATCGCCGAAAGATGTGCAGAGACACTACGCCGAACCATGCTCATATTGCCGAAAGATGTCCACGGACATTACGTCGAACGATGCACACTAAGCCGAAAACTGTGCAGGGACACTACGTCGAATGATACCCACACGCCGAAAATTGTGCAAGGATACTACACCAAAAGATGCACACATCGTCGAAAACTGTCCACGAACACACTTCGAATGATGCCCACTACGCCGAAAACTGTGCAGGGACACTACGTCGAATGATGCCCACGTCGCCAAAAGATGTGCAGGAACACTACACCGATCGATTCCACATGCCGAGAAATGTGCAAGAACGCTCCGTGGAATGACGCATACTACGCCGAAAAGACTGTGCCAGAACACTACACCAAACGATGCACACATCGCCGAAAGATGTGCAGAGACACTACGCCGAACCATGCTCATATTGCCGAAAGATGTCCACGGACATTACGTCGAACGATGCACACTAAGCCGAAAACTGTGCAGGGACACTACGTCGAATGATACCCACACGCCGAAAATTGTGCAAGGATACTACACCAAAAGATGCACACATCGTCGAAAACTGTCCACGAACACACTTCGAATGATGCCCACTACGCCGAAAACTGTGCAGGGACACTACGTCGAATGATGCCCACGTCGCCAAAAGATGTGCAGGAACACTACACCGATCGATTCCACATGCCGAGAAATGTGCAAGAACGCTCCGTGGAATGACGCATACTACGCCGAAAAGACTGTGCCAGAACACTACACCAAACGATGCACACATCGCCGAAAGATGTGCAGAGACACTACGCCGAACCATGCTCATATTGCCGAAAGATGTCCACGGACATTACGTCGAACGATGCACACTAAGCCGAAAACTGTGCAGGGACACTACGTCGAATGATACCCACACGCCGAAAATTGTGCAAGGATACTACACCAAAAGATGCACACATCGTCGAAAACTGTCCACGAACACACTTCGAATGATGCCCACTACGCCGAAAACTGTGCAGGGACACTACGTCGAATGATACCCATTACGCCGAAAATTGTGCAAGGATACTACACCAAACGATGCACACATCGTCGAAAACTATCCACGAACACACTTCGAATGATGCCCACTACCCCGAAAACTGTGCAGGGACACTACGTCAAATGATACCTATTATGCCAAAAATTGTGCAAGGATACTACACCCTACGATGCACACATCGTCGAAAACTGTTCAAGAACATACTTCGAATGATGCCCCCTACGTTGAAAAGTGTGCAGGGACACTATGTCCACTGATACCCACTACGTCGAAAATTGTGCAACGATACTACACCAAACGATGCACACGCCGTCGAAAACTGTCCACGAACACACTTCGAATGATGCCCACGATGCCGAAAACTGTGCAGGGACACTACGTCGAATGATACCCATTACGCCGAAAATTGTGCAAGGATACTACACCAAACGATGCACACATCGTCGAAAACTATCCACGAACACACTTCGAATGATGCCCACTACCGCGAAAACTGTGCAGGGACACTACGTCGAATGATACCCATTACGCCGAAAATTGTGCAAGGATTCTACACTAAACGATGCACACGCCATCGAAAACTGTCCACGAACACACTTTGAGTGCCCACGATGCCGAAAACTGTGCAGGGACACTACGTGCAATGATACCTACTAAGTCGAAATATGTGCAAGGATAGTACACCAAACAATGCACACATCGTCTAAAACTGTCCACGAACACACTTCAAATAATGCCCACTACGCCGAAAACTGTGCAGGGACACTACGTCGAATGATACCCACACGCCGAAAATTGTGCAAGGATACTACACCAAAAGATGCACACATCGTCGAAAACTGTCCACGAACACACTTCGAATGATGCCCACTACGCCGAAAACTGTGCAGGGACACTACGTCGAATGATACCCATTACGCCGAAAATTGTGCAAGGATACTACACCAAACGATGCACACATCGTCGAAAACTATCCACGAACACACTTCGAATGATGCCCACTACCCCGAAAACTGTGCAGGGACACTACGTCGAATGATACCCATTATGCCGAAAATTGTGCAAGGATACTACACCCTACGATGCACACATCGTCGAAAACTGTTCAAGAACATACTTCGAATGATGCCCCCTACGTTGAAAAGTGTGCAGGGACACTATGTCCACTGATACCCACTACGTCGAAAATTGTGCAACGATACTACACCAAACGATGCACACGCCGTCGAAAACTGTCCACGAACACACTTCGAATGATGCCCACGATGCCGAAAACTGTGCAGGGACACTACGTCGAATGATACCCATTACGCCGAAAATTGTGCAAGGATACTACACCAAACGATGCACACATCGTCGAAAACTATCCACGAACACACTTCGAATGATGCCCACTACCGCGAAAACTGTGCAGGGACACTACGTCGAATGATACCCATTACGCCGAAAATTGTGCAAGGATTCTACACCAAACGATGCACACGCCATCGAAAACTGTCCACGAACACACTTTGAGTGCCCACGATGCCGAAAACTGTGCAGGGACACTACGTGCAATGATACCTACTAAGTCGAAATATGTGCAAGGATAGTACACCAAACAATGCACACATCGTCTAAAACTGTCCACGAACACACTTCGAATGATGCCCACTACGCCGAAAACTGTGCAGGGACACTACTTCGAATGATACCCATTACGCCGAAAATTGTGCAAGGATACTACACCAAACGATGCACACATCGTCGAAAACTGTCCACAAACACACTTCGAATGATGCCCACGATGGCGAAAACTGCGCAAGGGACACTACGTCGAATGATACCCACTACGCCGAAATGTGTGAAAGGATACTACACCAAACGATGCACACATCGTCGAAAACTCTTCAAGAACACACTTCGAATGATGCCCCCTACGTCGAAAATTGTGCAGGGACACTACGTGGAATGATAACCACTACGCAGAAAACTGCGCGAGGACACTACAGTAATCGATGCACATATTGTAAAACTATCCAGGGATACTACTTCGAATGATGCCACTACACCGAAGTCTGCCCAGGAACCATACGCCGAAAGATGTGCAGAGACACTAGGCCGAAAGATGCCCATATCGACAAAAATATGCAGAGACACTACGCCGAACTATGCCCCCTACGCCAAAACTGCGCAGGGACGCTACACCGAAAAAGGAGGGACACTAAGTTGAACGAGGTCCAAATCGTCGAAAACTATCCAGGGACACTACGTGGAATGATGCCCACTACGCCGAAAACTGTGCAGGAACACTACATCGAAAAATTTACACATCCCCAAAAGATGAAAAATTTGTACTACCTTGCCAATTTAATTATAATTGGAATCTGACTGACTCCGATATAATTTGATGGCCAAAGAGTTAAATCAGGGACTACGCCGAATAGCGATGTGGGCATCTTTCCGCGTAGTTTCCCTCGGCATCTTTCGGAAATGTGGGCATATTTGGCTTTCGGCATTGTGGGCATTCGGCGAAATATAGATCCTTCGTGAAATCAAGGCTCTCTATCTAATGCATATACGTACACGGAAAATGCAAATGGGAATAGCTTTGTAACGATTGATTTTAGACTACATCCTTACTGAAACACTTCAACTTAAAAGAACGTCAGGAATCCACATTTAAGCTATGTACAATTAATTGTACATCCTATTGCAGGGTAGCCTGTATATAGAGTATCATATATTATAAAATCTCTACTCTTGCAATAACCTTAATAATAATAATAATTTAATTTAGCCTATAAAGTTAGACTATTTATTGCAAATTAAAATTTAGTGACGAATTAAAAAATACTTTGTCATGCAATATAAGAAGTATGATTTTTAACTTACTTACAAGTTATAACTCTTACTGTCATAATATATACAAGAATTTTCAAAATTAGTAACAGGAGCTCAACAGTTTATAGAGAAACTATAGTAATGAAGGTCTTTATTTTTTGTATGATTCAGGTCCGTAATAACTCGAAAAATGCGAAAATATAGAATTTGATGCCACATTTTCTTACATTTCAGACGGTGCTAATTTCATTTAAAAAATAATTTATTATCTATTTTAACAGATTAATGTTACCGTTGCTTTACTATACGGTTTTATAATAAACATTCTATACTGACTTTGTATACTTAAGTTTCAGAAAATATTTTAAAAGAAAACAGTAGAAAATTCTCGTAACTTTAATTTATAAGAAACATTTTTTTTTCGATAACTTAATGTGTAGTTTTGAAGGAATGAAGCAAAATTTTATAAAAAAAGTGTGTTTTTAGGGAGAATAACGAGCAATATTTCACTTTATGATTTTTTTATTATACCTGCATCAGAATCGCCATTTAAAGCACGCCTGAGCGTGCGAATACAGGCGATTAAAGCTCGCCGAGCTTTAAAGGTTGTCAAGGAAACGACTGAATGCAACAACGGACATTGACGCGACAAAAACGTAAATAATTCTCGTAACTATAGTAGCAATATTATTATGCCCTCTCGATTTATCACGACAAAAATTATTTCTAAGTTTTTAGTGCGTAATTTATTTCCAGTATTGAAGGTATAATAAAAAATAGCGTAAAGTATGAGTGGATAACTGGTCTTTAAAACACTTGCTCTATTTCGAGCACTCCGGCTACGCCGTCGTGCTCGAAAACTCGTGCGTGTTTTAAAGACCTTGTTATCCACTCATACTTTAATATACTATTATGCCAATGAAATAAGTTGAATGACTCAAAATTTGCAATTAAATAGTACATACTACTATTTCAAAAAATATTCGTGAAGAAAAACAATTTTGAAAGGCTGCAAAAAATATTACAAACATTTTTCCATTCGACATAGACTCTGATATAATTAGACAGATGACCCTCCTAAAAGAGGAAAGAATAGGTCTAGGTATCGGTAACTCGATTGATATGTTAGATAAACTAGTTGTGAAATGTTTTATCCATACAAGTCATTGGTGCCCAATTTTATTCATTTAAAGGTACATTTCGACTGTACGAATTAGCAAAATGGTAGTTTAATTAAGAACTCAAATATTTCAGAAAGGCATTTCCATGTTGGACGAAGCACAGAGAAGTGCGATGTTGAGAGAGTGGCGCACATAGATAGTTTCAGAGGGTCAAAAATAGCAACACTAAGTTCCCCTCATATATTCAACATTGTTCTTAAATGAATATTAAACGAAAACGGATGAATGATTGATTCGTTGTTAAATATGACGTCTATCCATCATCCGGCGATTGCAATATAATGGGGAGAACTCTGTAGCAAGAGCATTTCCACTTGGCGTAGGCAACTTTTAAAATATAGTTATTTCTTGAAAACACTGAAACCGTTACCTTCATCACGTTAAAATCTTAAAAGATTAAAAATACATGCCCATTTCTCCTAAATAAGGTATTTTTTTTTATAACAACCCTTTCCGATTAATCTTGTGCAAGTCCAAGTGAATTTTAAAAGCTTACACTTAAAACGTCATACTTTCACGATAATTATGAACAATCGCATGGCTAATTGCTTCGAGAATTTTGGAATCTTAAATCTCCAATCGATGCTAATGAAAAGCGGGGAAGTCACTGAAGAGATTAAAAGCTTTCAGTGCTATTCGTGAATTTTTACAGCTGCAGTCGATTTGTCAATTTTCGAAAAGGCGCCTTTACGTTGCTCTAATGCCCTGCCAGGCCAGTTTTATATTGTTCAGAGCAGCTTTTACTATAAGAAACAACTCAGCAATAGCGTTTATCAGCGTAATTTGTCAACATTTCCTAAAGGGAGCTCGGTTTCCACCCCGGAATCGAGACAGCCACGGCCATTGTTCCAATATATTTGGAAATTATGCAGTTATGCGGCCCTGCGGCAAAATTCCCAGAGCTCCATTCATCGGCAGCCCTGTTCCAGCGACAATTAGGGGCCAAATTTAACTTGGATGCCGATAACGTGGCGCGCAAATGGCAAACGTGGAAGGTTGCGAGGTTCGAATTGGCACATTTGCGAATTCACCGAAATCAAATTGATTTTTTAATGATGGCTCCAATTGTGAATTAATCACATGGAAAAGAGGATTGTCAGTGGGGCGAAGTCGCCTGGCATCAAATTGGTAACGTCTATCAAATTAAGGCAACCACGCACTGTGTGTGTATGATTTTAGTTAAATTATCTTCCGAGACTTGGCGATACCATCTAGACCTCAGCTCTCCGACGTCACGGGCTTGCGACATCGGCCAAAGAAGGTCAATTACGCCGGACGTGAACTATGAGTACAGACCTTAGCTACATGTTGATTGCAATTGTCAATTGACTCTTTTTAATATACAAGTCACTTAGGGCCTTCGTTAGTGTTTGGTGATGTGCGTGTGAGTGATTTGCCGTTAGTATTGTACAAATAAACAGGTAAATAACCGTTACAGCATTGCAAAACAGTTGCCCACGCATAAGGTTTTTTGTGCAAGTGTTTATAGACATTTTCACTACTATGCCGAATAAGTGTGCAATTCCTGGGTGTCGAGGAAACTATAAAAGTGTGGTGGTGCATGGTTTTAGTTTCCTTAAAGTGAATTCCTAGGACAAAAATGGATTACTGCTATACCAATACCAGATTTTACTCAAACTCAACACACCAATTTATACAAATTATATTTTCTTATGGGCTATAAAGGAGCCGAAAACAGAAATCTTGGTAATTAAACCAAATTCCCGAAACGCAACAGTAGGGTTGTTTAGTTAATTTTCTTGTGTCCATTATCAACACGAATACAGAATAGTGAATATTAACTCTACAGCAGTCAATACTGTGATTAAAAATGATTGTGGTGAAATGAATAATAAACGAGCGGGAAAAGTATATAAAAGGAAACAACTAAGTACGTTAACAAAAATAAACCAAATTTGGAATTTTATATTTTATACCTAGATTGGAAAGTGACTTATTAAAGTTTGGGATTGATATTACGCGATCTAAGCGAGTTTTGTACTCAAAATTACAGTTTTTGCTTTGGAATCTGGTTTTCTATTATAAAACAAAGCGAATGGGCAGCTACGGGCTCTCTTCTATAGGCGGATAGAAGTAAAACACATTGATTAAATACCTATAGGTACCTTCGCTTTTAAATTATTTCTTCTAGTGTTAGCATGTATTCTTCGCTTAGTTTCTTAAAGGCTCTTCACGCCATCTTTATTCTTCCATTTGCGTTTATTTGCTTACAAATTTGAGGCGATTCAATCATGGTCATCGATATGTATGCGTATATCCTTCTGTTTCTAAAACGGGATATGGCGAGAATAAAAACTTCTGGTGCAATTGGATCTCTTTGTCTAACTTCTACAACGATATAAAATGTTTCAGTATTGCAGATTGGAGGCTAGGTCTCCCCTATAGTTACTAGATTATAATTATTAAGTCTTTCTTTTAGCAACTATACATTATATTATTCACATAAAGCACATTTTAGGTTTTAGGTGCCGATTCCGATATCAAATGTTACGGTTCGCTATTGAGGTAACAGTAGCGCGCTTTATGAACACGAGCTTACATTGGTTAACGGAGTCATTCATCTTAAGCATCTCTGTAAGTTTTATTTTGGATTTGATCATTAGTTAATCACGTTCTGAAGGTATATTTCAGAAATATCACGGTTTAGAACATAGATGCTCTATACTAATACATATTTCATATATGTGGGCGTTTTATTTTATGTATCTTCGTATTCGTTTGAATACCACCTGTTCGTATGCTGTCGGGATTTCTGTTCACCATATGCGAATTCTTTCAACGAAAAAGTATCTTAACAACTGGACAGAATTACCATCTACTTAACATTTTCAGAATTAATAACTATCACGCTACACTTCAACTCTGAAGAAGCGTTTAGAAGCTCACTACGGGGAGGAGTTTCAGCACTGCTGAACTTAACAGATGCGGTAAAGGAAGTGGCATATGTTTTCTTTCCAATATAGAGCTTCTTTAACACGTTGACTTCCAACGACATACTGCTTCACGTGGCACTTAACGTGTTAAATAATTATATCTATTTAATTCCATGTAAGATACGAACTCGACATTGAAACCGCATCCAATTGCAGCAATTTCCTAAACACAAATTTAATAAAGCTCGCCAACTCCAGTTCACCCACACTGCGGGGAGGTGGCCCAAAGATCAACTTCTGTCGAAAGTAGCCGTAGCTGCATAACGAGGCCACATTAAATCAGTGCATTAATGTTCAGTCATGCGTCCACATTATTCAAATCGCAAGACTGGGAGCCAGCGCTGAAGAACAAAAATCCTGTTAGGGAGAAAAATTGGAGCACTAATGAGCAGCCGGGGCGGAAGAATGCTATGCAAATACACGGGAAGGTCGGCCATCCGCTCGATTATACCACCATCAGCTCGCAGTTCAAATTCCCTGAAAGCCGGGCGTCTTAGCCGAGACAGCAACCCTTATCAAACCCTACCTGTTCCGCTCGGGCTGGATTCAGGTGAGATCAATAAATTATCATGCCGAGAAAGTCGAGTCTGCTGTAGCTGTCAATTATACGCCTGTCTCGGCCAAATGGATACACGTCGGGTATATAATTAAATTAATATTAATTTCCACTAACTTTCGCACCCCCACGTAAGGTACGCCGGGGGGCGAATCCTTAAATGAAGGAGTGGATGCGCGGACGCAAGGCCTCGAGTTTACACAACAAACTATGTCGAGTACCGCACAAAGTAACTTAGAAACTTTTCTTTTGAAAACTTGGAAAAACTACTGTGTAGAAATTAACTAAATCAAAAAAATTATTCCTTTAAACATATTTTTTTAAATCCTGTTAATGTTTGTTAATCTTCACAAATATTACGAAGCACAAGAAAAATGTATGCGATACTTTTAGAGCGTCGGTTTTGAAAGTGATGCTCTTAAGACTTTGTTCATTTAGACGACGTTTATGTGCTTTTGAACTACATTATTTTTTGGCGACATCTCTGATGGTGTTATTTTAGTTTGGCCACTTTTTGAAGGAGTTGCTGTTCCAAGCTCCCTATTGATCCAACAACGGTTCAAGTTTGTGCAGATTTTTCGCACGAAAATGTATATCAATCATAAATGCACTAAAATAAAATCTAGAATGCCTTTTTTCTTTATACAGGGTTACAATTAAATTACAAAAAAAGCAGACTATAATAGTGTTTGGAAGTAAACACATTTATCGGCTTCAGGATATTAAGTCTTTCTTTACATACATAAAAGTACGCTGGTAACTAAGTCATAACTCTATCTGTACGGTAATAGTCCTTGACCGTGCATGGCAACCATTACCATACTGAAACCGATAAACTATTGAACAAACCACGGATGTTATAGATCATAACAGTCTTAGATGCCTTAAAATCCTCGCCCTGCGAGCTCGAATTTCAAAACAACTTCTGCGGCAGTTATGATACTCATAACATTCATAGATATGCCAATAGCTATAAACCCTTGCCTTTTTCTTTCCAGTTTTTTTAATTAACCTCGATATTCTCCACGTTAACTTTGAGGGACTGGTAATAATTTGCGAACGCCTGAAACGGGACTTGAATCTAGTTTCACCTGAGCGCATTGACAACAACTAATATGTTCTTTGAGTTGTTACATTAGACAGTTATCTGTTATGACAACTAATAACCTTTCAAAATACAGCCAATTTGTGAATTTCTGTTTTGTAATATTTCGATGTAGGACGATTCAACTACATTCGTTCGTTCGAACTGGCGCCGAGGATTTGCTGTTTCCGGAATTTTGAACTAGCGTTTTTGCTTGTGCAGTGTTTTAACGCAGTGCCGGAAGTGAAGATCTTTGGGCGCGAAAGGAGAATTGATGGCTGCGCACTGGCCAGAACAAGAGTTGCACTCAGCGGGTGCAGTGAATTTTAGTGTTCGGGAATCGAGAATTGCAGAAAAATTTGGTCAATTCAAATGATTCAGATCCCTCAGGACATTACCAAAATAGTGCGAAGTTGAAGTAACACCCGGGGATCACGGCTTCATAGTACACTTCGTTGCGAACAGCGTTTGAATTTTGCGTATTCGAGGCAGCTGTACGCGGTGGACGTTAACCTTGTTTAAGACACAGTAAAACAGTTTTCGCGTGCAGTTTGTATGATTAATGCACGCTAGAAACAGATCTTTAGGTGGACGTGTAGAAATAGCCATTTATTTTAGATAGTTTCTGATTCCAATTTACATCTTTATCCTCCCAGCCTATCTCTTCTCACGGTTTCGCCCACTTCATCTCTCTCCGACCTCCTGAGACTTACTTTCATTCTTTTAGCCACTGGGCTCCATTCTGTCACTTTTAATATTTATTGTTTTTACCTGTTTTTCTGACACGATCATACTGCTGCAGTCATTCTCCCTTTAATTTCTTAATAAACAATTCTTCCTTTTCTAGTCACTCTACAGCATCTTCGCTAATATTCCATTTGTGTGGCATTTATATTACTTTCATATTTATTATTTCCCAATTCTCGTATCAGTATGTCATTACACTGCGTACTAAGAAATTGTATATTGTAATATTTTGTATTTTTTGTTACGTTCTGTCCCATATTACCGAGTGCAGTTGTTTTATGCCCGTTCTAGTTTGTCCCAGTGTACTCTTTATTCTTCTTCCGTTGTAGCTTCTTTTGTTGAACCGAAACCGAAATATTTAAATTTTTTGTTCCCTTTCATTTTTGTTTCTTCATCGCCCAAGTTTTTTACTTCTTCGGAAGCTGTTGATACATATTCCATCTATCTCTAGCCCATTTTTAGGGTGTTCTTCTCTTGTATTCCATACCATATAGCTGAGATATTTTTCATCTTGTGCTAGTGTAACGTTTGTGTCCATGCTAATTGGGTTGCTCGACCAAGTATCCCCCCCCCCCGACCAGAGAAGACAAATTTTAAGTCCAGCTTCACCCGGTGAAGCAGCCCAACCTCAAGAAACTCCAAGTTCACACCTAGATTTCTTATTCTCCACGTCGCCGTGTGCGCTAATAATCAGGTAATGACTGATCTTTGAAACCGCTTCTATGATCTATACTTTAAAACCGATCCTCCCTCATCAATTTTCTTCTGAGAGAAGAAAAGTAGGGCTACGCTGCCGGTACTTGCTATGCGAACACGCGCATCGCGGTCTCCAATGAATCACCTAGTGCACGCGCGGCGTAAAACAACGTCTATTGTGAGTAAGATGGCGACTTGCAATTTTTAGATTATTGTTTAATGTTCAAATATAATTTGTACGGGCGCAAAGGTCACACTATCATTACTTGGTCGTTTGCGAATCTCAGTGTTCAGTCTTGAATGGAACTTCTATTTCTTCGCACTTTTTCTTCTATACTCTTAGTGTCTTTTCGAGGAATATTTTAGAAAACGCCCATTCTTTGTTCTATTATCACATGTACGGTATTGTGTTTGTAGAGGTTTTCAACTATCCTAATTGAGCAGTCCGTTATTTCCAGCTCCTCCATTGCCTCCAATAGTTTGTACAAAAAAATAACTAATCGTTAATCACTTTTTTTCTAAATCAAAGGCGATCAATGCTTTTCTACTTCTCCTAATTTATTGAGCCAGGATCCGGATAGATTAACGTCTTAAAGTTCCGATGACTAAAGGAAGTTTTCGTGAATGTAAAATGTAGTCATTAAACAAAAATGCTTTTATGTGGTTCTTATATTCGTCTTTTATTCTCCCCTAGCTATAAAACGGAGCGGTGACAACCCTCCACGCCCTGTGACGAGCCCAATTTTGCGAAGTACATGGGTGAAAGACCCTCACGTGTCAAACAGCATCCAAACATAATCAAATAGGAAATTTGGGTACACAACAAACAATTCCTCGATAACGAGTTAGGTGCGAAAATGACTCACGCAAAACTCTATTTGGCTTGGTGCACGAACAATATGTATCTAGATAAAGATTTAGGGGTGGATTTGCGATTTATTGGCGAAGTTTCGCGATGCCATTAATTTGCGCATCGATTCCGATAAATTTTCCGCGTCCGATTTGCCCGACGATAAAGCCGCAAAAACGTTGGTGTAGGTTGCGGACGAACGCCAAAAAAGTTGCATTTTCATCTACCCCGTTTTTACGAAGGAAATGACTGGATACTGGATGCGTCTGCTCGCGGTTGGTCGTGACCCTCTGACATTAAGACCAGGAGCCGCCCTCGTGCCCTTAAATATAGACCTCATTGAGCAAGCCCATGCCTCCATTACATATATCAAACGCGCAAACGACCAATTTTCGCCGTTTATCGCTAATTTAGTTATTTGCGCCCCTGCGCTACATCAACCCGTTGTGGAGCAATAGCGACTCTCGTTTGCAAACACTTAATGGCTTCGCAATCAAAGGTGACACTTTATTGCTGAACTAACTACCCTTGTTCGCTGGGATTTCCTTTTGCCACAACAGGTTGCTTCCTTTAAGATTTGTGACGTCACCAAGCCTTCTCAATCCCCGAATATTCAAAATTTAGTGTTTGCATCCCATTCACTCGGCAAACAAACTTATGAGTATTTAGTAACTTCAGAAACAGTATGTATATAAATAACCTAGAGACATCAACTATTGGAGCTTTCACACAACATAATTACGTAGGAGTTACAATACAAGCAGAACAATAGTAATTTAATATTTAAATGGAATTACTTGGTAAATAGTTCAAATATCAGACAACATTCGTGACTTTACTATATCATTTGAGTTTTGGTGTGCGAATACGATTCATTTACTTATTAAAACTACTTTTAGATCGCGAACTGGAACTGTATGCTGCTGCATAAACAATACAATTTTCATGACTCGATCGTTTTCTCTCTGAATTGAGCAATATTCTGGACTTGATCGCGACGTCTAAACGATAGTAGCGGGATGTGCCGCTAGGTGGTAGTACCAGCATGTGTTGTGAGTTAGTGTGCCAAGTGACGCGGAACTGGGCGGAAAGTTCGTCTGTTTGCCGTTGTCTACGTCTGGCGACTTTCGAGATGAACATAAAACAGGAGCAGTGAGTTTGCATTAAATCTTTGCCCGGGTCTCTGTTGCACTTTTTCCAAGATTCGCACATTATTTGATGTAAAATTGTTGTTCCTTTTTTTACTTCGAGAATCGCCGACTGAAGTTAAAGGCAAGAATCTGCCAAAAAACTGAATATTCAAATATTTAACTCGTGCTGCAGAGATTCCAGTTCCAAGGTACGACGGTAACTTAGATGTTTTTCCGAATGGCTATTTAAAACTCATGGGGTACGAAATGGGACGCAGAACCTAGCTGAGTGTAAACTCATTTTTGCGTGTGCATCACAACATATGAACATGGGTAATAATTTAATGAACGTAAATATTCGCTAGTCCTATGTTCTTACTAGAACGCGTTGGCCAGCCTACGTCTGGCCCTGCCAGCGTAAAGAAACGGTTAACAATAAAAATGTTTGCTTAAACTGGTAGCCAGCCTACGTCCGGCCCTGCCAGCGTTAACAATACAAATGCTTGCTGCGTCGCCACTTGTGCGCGGTCGGCATCAGCTCTTATAATATAAGATTTTTGCTCTACAACAACCCAATCTTTCACTGCACTGAAGTATTCCTGCACGAATACAGCCTCATTTTAATAGTATCTTTGTATTGTAACGGCCCTTTTTACTTTCGGCATTAGAAGCCTAATTTCTCATTGGGAGGCTGCTCCCTTTTTACATTTAATTTCATTAATTCCACGAAATTTTGGCGGGAGTAAGGCTAACTTCACCCTGATTTCGAGTTTGACGAACACTTCCATCTCGCACCTCAAAGCAGGAGTTAGTGAGTTCCGTTGAAGTTGGTATCTGACGCGCACGATTAATTCTAATAAATAATTAATTCTAGGTTGGAAGCAGCTTCAGCCTTTTAAAGCAATAGAAACGTTATCTACGCCCTCCTGGCTAATGTGCCAGCTATAAAATTCAAGCTGCACGTGTTCTTTCGGCCGTGATCTAGCGTGAGGTGAGCAGATGTTCTTCCTTAGGGTTTTGGTGTTAATTGTTAAATTAGACCAGCTCTCCACGTACTGCTACGAACGCTCTCCGCTATTGCTATGAAGCTCGTATGTCCTTTTCATTTGCTGCGTCGACAGTATGCTCTGCGGCCGTCCCTCTGATATTGGAGGTATTTTTTTTTCGCCGAACGTAAGCCAAAACGCTCGGTCTAGGACGGATTGCATTACCGCGAGTTGCCGCATCTCTAATTCAACGGCCCGTGGCAGAGATCCGAAAATCTGCTGGCGATGACTTCGAAAGCGTCCCATTTACACAACGTGCTGCCCTGGATTAGACCAGTTAATTACATAAACTGTGAGTAGTAGTACATTCCTCCTTCTAGCTTACATACGAGCGGAATTTTTGTATTTGCATTAGCTGTATTTTGCCTGCGTAAAGGTAGGCCTAGACTGATGCCCTGGCGATGGCGGTCGCGATTTTGTGTTTGCAGTAACATTAAGATTAAACGAGATTGAGACACTTCACAAGGTAAAAACTGCATGGTCTTTATTTTATTTAAAAATAGATTTTGAAGAAGAACTACTATTGCTCTTGGTCGCTCTAATTAAAGATTATCAAAATTAATCATAAGTTATTCGTTCATATTTATATTTGCAGATGATAGATATAGTACCATAACGAATTTCATATTCTTTATTTACCTCATTTTAGAGAAAAACTGAGAAGAGTTTGAGTTCGTCAAATAAATAAACAACGAAACAGAAAAGAAGAATTTCACACACTTTCCCATCAGAACGTGTGGTCTAAGCAGTCAAATTCAACACGCAGCATCTGACCGTCACCGCTTCACTAGAAAGCAACCCAGACCACTGTTACTGCCGACATGTTGCAATAGGTGTGCAAGGATCCGCTTGTTAGTGCAAGCAGCATCTGATCGCCGCCCTGGCGGCCATCGCAAACCACATCTGCACTTACTTTTAAGGTAATGCGACGTTTAAATATAAAGTTCTTTGAGATTTATTGCGCTCGATATCAGATAAAAGTTTACCTTTTTTTAGCAACGACAGCTGCCTCCAGTCAGGGTTTCTGCTGGCAATTAGCTTGCCGTGTGTGGAAGCTTTTTAAAGTCAGTTATTTGTGTATTTTTTCCAAAGTTAGCTTGCAACCTGGTCATATCCAACGTAGTTTTTTTGACTTTATTAATGCTTCTTGCTGGGCGTTTGTATTGCGACACAGTTGTTATATATTTTACCATACTTTGGCAGCACCATCACTACAGATAATAGGCTGGATTTAGAAATAAGCACAAGAATGGGGAATGCAGCAACAACCTTTGGCAAGCACCAACAGAAACTTTTTAGGCACCAAAATTGCGGTTTATAAAGCAACTACCCTGCTGAAACTGTTGTACAGCTCGGAAACATGGTGTATATACAGGAGGCACATCAATTCCATCTAAAATGCTTAAAGATCAATTTTACATATCAAATGGCACCATTACATCAGGAACACAAAGGTGTTAAGTAAGAAGAGCCGAGATTATGGGGATCAAAGCCATGCTAATGAAAAATCAACTTCACTGGAGTGGACATGTGTTAAGGATGAGTGACAATAGATTGCCGAAACAAATTATGTACTCGGAGATGCTTTATCGGGACAGGAAGAGGGGCACACAGAGGCTTAGGTATAAAGATTGTTTAAAAAGAAACATGCCTCAGACAAACATCTCACTGAGAAAATGGGAAGAGAGCTCTCGGCCGCCAAAGATGGAGAAGATACCTGGCTGAGAAAGTAAGTGATTTTGAGCAAAGATGCAGTGAAGAACTGGACAGAAGACGAACAGAAATGAAGAGTAGGCGAACTAGCGTAATGGTCTACACATACAACGAAGATGAAATGCTATTTTGTGGTCAATGTAGCAGAACGTTCACAAACAAGCTGGGATATAATAGTCACCAGCAAACACCAATAAGGATAGAATCTTGCATATAATTTTATATGTTGACACAACACAACCATTTTGTATTATTTGCTTTGGCGTCGTCAGCTACATTCCCAGTTTTACCTGTACCTTTAGTACACCAGGCATATTTAGTTTGACATTGTTATTAGTGCCTTGTTATATATTTTTAACAATTATTAAGGCCTCTTGTTACACCTACTGCTGGTATATCTGTTTATTTAACTCCACAATACCTGCTCGTTTTTTATTTCGAGTTTAGAACGAAAGATAGGTGCGTTTTGGATTTGACTGATAGCCAGAGATCTGTAGTTTTTTGTCGTGGTTAACGACTGGCGCCCATTTGTGTTTCCAAATTACTCTATGCATTTTTCTAACTTTAGCAATCGCCGCCTAGTCCTTATTCCCGCCAATAATCACCGAAAGCATGCTTTAGCCTGGACTGTAGTCGCCTTTCATTTAAGGATGGCCATGTCAATTCAGTTATTGTGAGCTAGTTTATATTATAGAACAAAATCATTATTTGAAATTAACAACAATGTATCCTCAGCTAAAAGTAACGTATCATACAGGACAAATACTAGCAAAATTCTTAAAGCACTCTTGACCTGTGTTTTTAGACAACTATTAAGCATAGGTCAATTTGTCAAACATGGGAAAAATCGGACGCATTGTAATTTCGTGCAACCGTCTCCCGTGATTCTGCACAGTGTGTTTGTGGAAGTTGACGAATAAATAAACCCAGTTTTTCCTCATTTTATTTACTATTTCTACTAACTTCGAACCTACAACCTTAAAATAGTTGAAGCAGAAAAAAAAACAAGTCATGACGAGTACTGGATTTGAAAGTCATTCGTTGCGACGCTAGCCACAGCATATATTTAATTAAAAATCAACATTAACTACAAGACCTACAGCATTAGCAGTCCATTTGAAACTGCATCAAACTCGTACCTTTGTAATACACAAAATTAAATTTTCCTTGGAAACCACTCACTAAACCCACAGAATTAAACATATGATGCATCACTTTATGAGATTAATGCAGTAAAGGGGTTCTAAACTCTATTACTCCCTCCCATTTGGCTGTTACAGGTAGTGCGGTCTGTTTAAATTAATCTGGTTACGATGTTCATGTTTACAGAGCTGCTATTTACACGCGAATTACATTTTGTTGTTTTGAGTTAGCATTGACTGCTCCGCCGAGATAAACAAAATATTTTGCTGAAAGGTTTGGCAATTTCAGCTTTTCCCTATTTTTGAACAAATTAGTTAGCTAAGCTCATGATTTTGACATTATGTATGTACAGATGCGAATTGTTTGCAATCAAAATATAAATGAATGTTAACTAATACCCTGGCTGGGTGCATGAATAATACAATTTAGCTCCCCAAGTAGTGCCAATAATAATATTAAATAATCGCTCTGAATAAACTACATGCTCCACAGCTAGAAAGTGATAAAACATGTCAGCGTTAAACTGCCCACAATCAAATTAGTTTTTACGAGACTATTACATTAATAGCCTCTTAGTGAAATTGAAATCAATAAGTTGTCATACAAATAGCACATGGAGATAAGCACCTCTATGATAGTTTACTTGCATCTGTGTAATTGTACTTATTTAAACCTATACTCATTCAAGCATCCAAGCTGATACAATTTCAAGGTCAATTTTATTTCTTAAAATTGTTTTTAATTTAGAACATTTACAATCAGTGGTATAGCTTTACCACCTTTCATGCAAATACCTTTAACAATTGTACCCAACTACAATAAAAGTTTAAATTGTCCTACCTTATCGGAGTCGGTGGTGTTTCCAGACCCAAATGATGTAAGGGAATTTCTATCCAGATTTTCTACGCTTTCATCCAGGGAGTTGCACTCTTCCATATCCCTAAAAGAAACAAAAATTGATAATTAGAAAGCGAAAGACGCGAAACGTTGATAAATAATGAAACACAATTAAAACAGCTGCTTAATTTTTGCAACATGTACAATAATAATCCAAAAATAGTGTAAACAAATAATCGTTAAATTGATTCAGCTTTTTTGGATTAGCATATCTTTGAGAATATCTTTTTAACCTTTAACTAGTCACATGCCACCTGACACGCCCCAATTGTTAAATGCCTACAGAAGTTTAAATAAACATTTCTCAGAAACAGTGGCGTAACTAAGATTTTGCTCTGGGGGGTGTTCTGGGAGAGTGATCTACCTTACAATCATAATTTAAAAAAATTGAGCGTACCATAAAGTTGAAACGTGCCAATTCGTGCCACCTGTATTTACCTATTTCATACCTTTTATTATATACCCAATTAGTAATAAAGCCCAGCAGTACGTGTTCTTATGTCTATTTACGTAGCATCGCATCATAAGTGGGAATTGCTATGTGAGTGACCGCGGACTATGGAGTCCCGAGTGTGGACGCGCTAGTGTTACGTGAGAAAATGTGCTAACAACAAGTTAATTCAGAGAAGAAGAAGCAGCGGATTTGAAACAACGCTGAGGCCTGCAAGTGAACTCATTCGCTGTCAAACCTGCGGATTAATTGGTTCGCGCCCAAATTGACCAAGTGAAGTCTTACATGGGCCCACCACGGGGTACGTGCAGCTCTAGGCGAGGTGCCAGCCAAGAAGCAAAGCAACACATTGTAGACCCCAGTGGCGTCCAAAGGGAACAAGGAACAGATTATATGTATTCCTGTAAACTGTTGGATTTTTATTACCGTTGGTATTTGCATTTGTAAGTACAACATTTCAGGTGTCAGCGAGCTGACCTCAACAATATTAGTTTCCCTTAGCTGCACTGGCGATGTGAATAGAGCCTCATAGCTCACCGACTGAATAAGCTAGCGAACCAGGACTTTGTAAAGTAAAAATTCACTAGATGTAGAGCTAGGCAAGAGGTCGTGTTACACACTGCAGGACTTGAAAGAGGCCTTGATTTAACTTCTTGGTAGTGTAGACCAACTAAAGTACGTTTTTTTCCTATAAAAATTTTCAAGGTCAAAGAATTTAGGGTTTATGTTGGCATAACTTGGATTCCTTTAAAAAAAAGTATGTTGGTAGAATTTGGTTTAGTAACTTTTTAGAACTAAAAAATGGTGGAATATTTAAAATCTGGCATTAAAGTTGTATGTACTTCAAAAGCTCTTGCTAATCTTTCATAAACATCTTCTTCTGGTATGTTAGACTGCATATCCAACAGTTCCTCTGCACACTTCAGAAATGCTTTTTTTACAATTAATTTTAAAAGATTCCGTTTTTACGCGTATTCAGCTTCAAAAAAGAAAAGCTGACAATTTAATTTTCAATGTCAAAATGACACAAGTCGTTTACAGAAAAACCTGACGAAAATAATTTTTCTAATCATGTAAAAAAGCAGTTTTGCCAATTTTATATTGACCTTGAAAATTTTTATAGGAAAAAAACGTACTTTAGTTACATTTAAAAATTTACTAACTGATGTTGACAGACGTCTAATTAAATATTAGGTGAAATTAACTAGTGTGGCATTTCATTTGCTTATTAACCAAAAGGCGTCAGAAATAATTATTTGTTAAATAAATAACAACTTAGCTCGCTTGTAAAACAAAATTTTAAGAGATATGCCTGTCCTTGCAATAACTCTAACCTATAAAAATGTTAAATGTCACTTTGACTGTAAAAAAATTAGTTAAATCATGGCCTACGGCAAGTCCTATAGAAATGAAAGCAACATACTGTTTACTTATAAACAATAAAATAATTACAATTGTACAGGTTACAGAAACTAGATTGATTCTCAAGGTAGGTCATGAAAGGCGTTGTGATCATATTTGATGAATTGGCAATATGTGAAAAGTTGTCAAACATACAAAGTTTGGTTATATTTTAAATGACAAATAATCAGTAGCGGGAGGGGGATTTTGTTTGCACAGTGACTAATGTCATACGACAGATTCTTTGTTTTAAAGTGTGGAAATTGCTGTTGCTGTTGATTTTGTTAATTCTCTTATTTTGTTATTGTTGCTATTTTTGTGTGTGTTGTTAATTCTGTTACGAAATGCGCCACACCACAATGTTGAGTACGCCTCTGATTTATTGTGTCATTTAGCTTAAGTAAGGTTAACAATTTAATGTCAATATGATAGATGTCAAAAGTGTTACCAATACAAAACTTGGAAATTACTAGATTTTAACATTAGTTCCGATTTTCACCACACTTCAATCACAGAATAATACAGAATGGCCTGTCGGCTTAAAATTTAGCTAGTTTTTTCTTTGCGCATGCGCGAGTCTGGTGGTGTGCAGTCAGCTGTTTTCCATGTTTTACACGTGTACTTGTGGCGGTTAAGGACCCCTTATAAGAAGGTTATGTTTTTTATGCTAGTGGTTTTAAAATATTAATTTAATATTAGTGCACATGGTGTGCCGTGCATTTCCATATAAATTGCGTGGACTTTAAACGTATGGATTATTCCTATTCAGTTTAAAATTTAGGTGCATAATTTTGAATTTCCCGCCTATGCACACCACTAGGATAATTTCAAGGTCACAAAAATTGAGTATGCTGACACAGAGAGGCCATTCTGATTTAGGGTATTATTCTGTGCTTCAATCTAGAATCTGTATCTGTAACCTGTAATACAACTTATAGTATAGTCCATTTACTTGACATCTGCACTGTCAGTGTCAAATAAAAAAAAAATGTCTTGACTATACCTCAAAAATAATGTGTTTTTTATTAGACTGTACAGTAATTTGATTGTTAAAATGTGAAAAATAGCAGTGGTGCCAACATACTGTCAGTTTGACAGTGCAGTTGTCAAGTAAATGGACTATAGTAATCCAAGTTTTCTTGGTTTTTTTGCTCACTCGTTTATGATTTCATCTACGTTCATCGTAAGTTCTCTGTGAATAAAGAGCATTGCCAATCCATTCAGCCTATATTGCAATGTTGTATTTCAGAGGTAAGTCTTAATTCTTTCGAAGGTGAAGAATGACCTTTCAGCTGTTGCAGTTGACACAAGAATCACTGCAAGGATTTGCAGCAATTTGAATATGTTGGGAAACATGTCATTATTGCACGTAGCTAGCGCATCCATTGCTGTCTTATGTACAAGATTTTGTACATTTTGGCTCTTCCGGTATAATTTGAACTCAGCAATCACGTTTGAAGGATGTTCGTTGAGATCGGATTTTAAAAATGGTCTAGTCCGAATTCCGAATGTAATAATTGATATTCAATTATACATTACTAAAATGTCGTTTTAGATTTTTTGTTTAAGACGAATTTTAGTTATTCCTAAAGCCTCTGGGGGGTGTTCTGACACCCATATCGCCCCCCATAGTTACGCCACTGCTCAGAAACATCTTTTCATGTATACTTTAAGCATTTCGTTGCAAACTTACAGTGGTAATGCTATTTTTAAGAGCACATGCTAATGTAGAAACAGAATGGGATAGCATAAAAAAGAAGATATTAGAAACAGCGGAAAAAGTAATAACTCGAAGAAAGGAACAACATAGAAAGAATTGGTTTGACGATCAATGTGAAATATTAATACAAAGAAAGAGATTAGATTAAAATGGATACAATCTAATAGAGGAAGTGACTATGAGGAATACAAACAAATAAGGAAGTATCAAGAGTAATGAGAAACAAAAAAACAGGAGTGGATCGACGAAATGATGAAATATATAGAAAAAGATAGAAAAATAGCACAAAGTTATACCAGGAAATGAGAAAACAAAAAAGGAAAAGAAATACCACTGCCAACATAGACAAGAGAGAATGGGAAAGATATATGAAAAAAACGACAACAAAAGAGGAAGACAAAGAGAAGAGAGGCGAGATGAAGAAGAAGAAATAGAAGTAGAAGAACCAACAGAGGAGAAAGTAAACAAAATAATTACAAATCTCAGAAGAAAAACAGCAGGACCAGACAGTATATACAGTGAAATGTTGAAAAAAGGAGGAGATGAAGTCAAAAAAAGCCAAATATGGAAAATATGCCTGAAGAGGTTACTGAAGAGTTACAGTGGCAATACCAAAAAATGGAGACTTAATGCGAAAACTACAGAAGAATAACCCTGTTGAATTTAGTGTATAAGATACCTACTAACATCACTAATACTAAAAAAATTAAATAGGATTACAGAGGAAAGAATAGGAGATTACCAGAACGGATTCAGGCAAGGAAGGTCAACAATAGACGCAACGCATACGGCGAAGCAAATAATTGAAAAATGCTGTGAACAGATATAGGGGTGAAGATAGTATTCATAGACTATAAGCAGGCATTCGATACAGTAAAAAGAGAATCGATCATAAGAGACCCGAGGAAAATGGGTATACCCAAAAACTGATAAAAATGATAAAGATGACTAAGGAGAATGGACTATTGGCGACACTGTTCAACATTGCCATAGAGGGGAATTATGAAAGAATGCAACATTAAAGAAACAATAATAGAAAAATCCATACAAGTTGTAGCGTATGCGGATGATAAAGCATTGATAGCAAGGGATAGGAAAAGTTTGGAAGAAACAATGGAGACGATTAGTAGAAAAACAAAAGAGAGAGGTTTAGAAATAAACCAAGAAAAAACCAAGTATATGAAAATTACAAGAAAAGAGGAAAAAGACAACAACAGAGTAATAAAAATAGAAAAATATAAAACAGAGGAATAGAAAGTTATAAATATTTACAGACAGTTATCAATAGGAAGAACAGCAGAAGTGAGGAGATAGAACAGAAGATACAGTCGGGTTATAAAACATACTATGGATATAAAACAATAATGAATAGCAAAAAGATAAGCAAGAAGACGAAACTAAGGGTATACAAAACAGTGATAAGACCGGTGGTGACCAATGCGGTGGAAAATATGTATCTCACAAGAAAAGATGAAGAGAAACCGAAGATCTTCGAGAGGAAAATAATAAGAAACAGGCCGCCTGAGTGTATTCGTTTGTACAAATATAAGAAACAAAAATTATTGGTTACAAGGAAATTTAATAAACAGGTGTTTTAAATAAAACATGGAAAGAAACTTTTGAAAAAGAAATAAGACACAAATACCACTGCAACTCCACAACCAAAGGATCAGGGAGTAATCGTTGCCTCAAGTCACACTATGGAAAACTTCTTATGACATCTTTGAGATGATGAGCTTGCCATGGCTCCGTGGATTTCAAAGCACCAAGACGAAGATCATGACAATCTACCCCTGCCTATATGGGCCCAAAGAAACAATATCCTAAATCTACTCAGTAATTCTGAAGAAATAACCCATTATTTCGATATTAATAACAAGTGAATTTCCCAGTGACCCCGAAATTGATCCCAGAGCCCAGAATTCCAAAAAAACTCAACGGAACACAATTCGGTCGAAAATGAAGAAACAACCTACAATATTAAAGATATTTCAAGCAATGAATATAATATCTACTTATATTGAACTTGGCAACACTACAGAAATGCACGTAAAATTGGAGAAATATGTTACAAAAGAATACTTGCATTGTTTAGACATAAATTAAATTATTTGTTACCAGATAAATAATTTTGTTGATATAATACTGTACCATGTAATTATGTATGTTTTAATGTACAGGCAGACTTTGCCGTTCACGTGAGTTACGTTCCAGAAGAATGCCGCGAAGCGCAAAATGGCGATGCGCAAGCAAACACATAAATGATAAAAACGGGGTTACGTTCCATAAACTAGATTTATTTATACTATGCAACGTCAAAAAATTTAAAAATACATAAAACGTACGTATACAAACTAAAATTCCATACGTAACATAAGTCTGCCACTTGAATCTAGAGCTCGAATGTCCATTTGTTTATTCAAGTTATAATTTTACTATTTTTTTCAGGTCCAATTTGTTAATAAGAGATTCACAGGAATAGGCTGGATAAGTGTGTTTACAAGTTCGTGATAAATAATGTTATTTAGGTGTTCACGACATAAACCGCATACGTCTGCTTTATTTACTTAGTGTACATATTTTTTTACTTATTAGACACTTTTATTTGAATAATAAATCAAAACTACAATAATTGGGCTGGTGAGAATGTTGGCGTTTGAGTGACACCGTATGACCTGTTATACATGCGTCAAGGAGGTGACTAATTAAAGGTTAACAAAGGTTTTCATTGAAAACAGTAAATCAATTAGATTTCTCCATGCATACTTGGAAGCTACAAATAAATATTTTAGGAGCAATGGTTATTGCCACCCTTTCAAGACAAATCATTATGATTGGATTAATGGTATAAAATGTACGTCACATGAGATTTAAATGCATCAAACATTGCAGTTGCTGCCCACTTATTAAAATAAAAACTTTGTAATTAATCTAAAAGCACCAAAACTGTGCGATTTAGTTTCATATCAATTACGTACCATCTATTAAAAAAATTATTATAAAAAAAGATTTACATTAGAAAGAAACTATGAAAATTAAATGGAAGCAGGATATAGTTAAGGCTTTAGGATTAGTTCTTTTTTTGCTGAGATGCCCAGATATGAGACCAGAGGTTCGCCCGCCAATTTTACGATAACTTAGAGTTATCATATTAGTGTTATGTGTTTCCCAAAGATTTGAAAGCATTGAAAAATTACATTCCTGTATAACTAAGAAATCTCCGTTTGAATATTGATAGTTATTACAAACAAAAGCAACTGTTCTTAGATACATTTTTAGAATATGGGGCTATAGATTTACATTTTTACATCAATATCATGTAATGCATTTGATGGTTATATTACCTATACATAAAATAAGTAAATTTTCAATCATATATTTTTTGCCATACTTGCAATACTGTTAAGAAGTTATTTAGTAGTTGCTGTAAGAAACGTTGCGGCACACAATAAAAAAATAAGCGTAGTTATACTCACGACTTTAATATATTTGGCATTCAGCATCTTGAAAATTATCCTCATGAAAATTTCGAATTAGTTATTTGATTGCTATTACAATTACAAGTGTTCTTACCACAAATTTAATTATGAATTGTTTTTGCAACAAAGAATCATAATATTGTACTTGTTTTGTTTGTGCCAATCTATTTTATAAAGTGAATTTTGATCAGCTCTTGTATAAAGAAATTTTAATTACAATATCAAAAATCAAACTATTCGAATTTTCACACATAACTACCAAACATAAATTTCATTTATAAAGTCCAATTGAGGAGTACAATGCAGTAATTAGGCATCTCCATTGTCATGCAAAAATTGTCCTGTGCAACAACCACACTTGCATCTTAGTTCTAAACCAACATGATGACGTTTTGACAATGTAAAAGCAGCTAAACTTGTCTCCCTTTCATCTAACACCACATCAATTCTGAATGAAGAGCTATATAATAGTTAAATAGTACATATTAAAAATTTTGGACGATCATAAAAACTCACTTTCAGGAATAAATCAAATCAACATTTTTAAAACTTTAACATAATGGTACAAAAAATAACAAAGACATTTACAATATCAAACAGCTACTACATATGATAGTAAACTTCAAGCAGCCCCACACAAATGCTCATGTCATAAAACATGTTCATACGAACCAAAATGTTGAAACGTGGAAGAAATCACCACATACAGAATTGTGAGCGGAAAGGAGAATTTTATCCAGTTTTACCAGAAAAAGCAAATACACAATAAAATACTCAAGTAAACCTACAGTTAAACCCACAGGCCACTTATAGACAACCAAATATTTCATAAACACAAGTAGTAAATCGAAATCAACAACACCAACTGAGATATAACCAGAAATATACGCCTCAAATGGCACAACAACCACAACATAACAGCCTGACGCAAAAGAAGCCTAGATCTTAAAACATCCGTAACTAACAATAAACTGCTCAATTACAGATCTAAAGAGTAGCTTCAGAACGTGACCACCGAAGTTCTGTAGATGGCGCCAAGTGGAATTATAGCGCACCCAGAATGTGTAGTTCAAAACGTGACCACCGAAGTTCTGTAGATGGCGCCAAGTGAACGAGCCGCCACCGTGCTAAAATGCTTGGAAATTTTGTTTGCAAAGTGGAAAATCGCCACCTTTCGCCAAAACCAAATAGCGCATGAAGGTGCTCAGGACTTTAGCAACAACTTTGCCCCCTTTCACAATTTCGATATCTGTAGCCGTTCAAAAGTTACAGGCGATCCAGACAGACAGACAGACAGACAGACAGACGGACGGACGGACGGACAAAGCGTTCGCATAAGTACGCTGAAGCTACTAATAAGGGGTAAAAAGTTTACGAGGCCTTGAAGAATCTTTCAAGATGAAAAGAGTAGGCACTAGTGGACTACTCAGCTGTATTTCAAAACAGTAAAATAATAGCGAGATTCCCAATTAAGGAAAGTTGAAGAACAGTTGAGGTGGAAACTGTGAAAGAAAATCCACAATAAAAAACAAGTGAAAACCTAGGAGCCCAAGAAATGGAGAAATTACGAACCTAGTGCTAGAAATGAGAAGGAAGATTAGAAAAAAGTTCAAGGAAATCAAGAAGTTGCTAGAAAATGTGAATTGAAGTTTTTAAAGGAAGAAATGAGGAACAAGGAAGAAAGACCTATTACGAAAAATGAAGAAAATGGAAGGATAAGTAGAAGAATCAGAAAGAGTCAAAAACAAAACAAACGTGGTAATTTAGAGCCAGTAATAAACAATGAGCGTCTTGAGGAAGGTGTAAAGTAGTTTCCAAAAGACAAAGTCGGGGTACAAACTATGGTGAAAGAAGTTTATAACATAGGAAAAGATCCTTTAAATAAAATAATAGTAAAATGAGATAACTGGAATAAAAAAAGTTGAAAGGTACTATTTATATAGAAAAAAATAAAAAATGACTTAACCGAAACAGAAACGAAAATGCAGAAAAAAATTTTAGAAGCGGCCAATGACGAAATAAAGTCTGTTACTAAAGTGAAGTTAGGATACAAGAAGATGACAATTGATAACAGTGTTTAAAAATGGGGCAGGAAAGAGAGATGCCCATAACTGTAGAACCCCTCAAACAATTAGCAGGAGAAAAACACAAGACAGAACCAACTGTACGTCCTGAAACCGAGTTATGGTAAAAGTAAAATAGAATGGCAAATGAGGGAAAAGATGATTACGATAAGCAAAAATTGGGAACTTGGGGGGATTAATAAAGACAAATGTAAAGGAATTTCAGATTTTGAACTTTGAATATACTTTTTTTAACAACGGTGGAACATAAAACAAAGAAACAGACTTTACTGTTAATACAAATTTAAAAATTGTAGAATTGAAGGGCATCAATGAGAAGATGTTACCTACGGTTAAGGGGCAACTATGGGAAAATTAGTATAATCAATGTGCACTCATACAGAAGAAACAGAAAAAACAAAGAAAAATTAATTTTACGACCTGTTAGAATCACAATATGAAAGGATCTTGAACTATGATGAAAACTGTGATTTCAATGACAGGAAACAAGAAACAAATGTAATTGCACAAATAATACTCAACACAGTTAATTAACTCTGCGGCAGGTAGAAAAATAATTGTTAAAGCCACATTTATGGATCACAATGAAATACACAAACGTACATGGAGGAAATTGACAAAAATTTGATTGAAAAAATTATTGCGACAAGTACAGTAGACATTAGAAGTTGTCAAGGCACAGATATTGACTAACCATTTTATGGTACTAGTCAAATTCAAGCAACATCTCACAAGAAAAAAAGAACCTTTACACAGGAAACTCAGCAATGGATTTGCAAGGCCCTGGAAAACACAGATAAGAGGACAAAAAACAGAGTGGAGCCGGAAGTCTTTGAATGGAACTGTAACAAGTGGTGAAATTGAAGAAGAGTGGAAAATAATAAAGAAGTTAGTAACAGAAACGACAACAAAAGAGTCAAGGTCAGAAAAGAAGTGCAAGAAAAAGATGTGGTTTGATAAGGAGTGTGAAGCTGTGCTAGAAAGTACGAGAAATTGGAAGTTAAGATCCCTGAAAGAAGGAACAGATGAAAGCAAAGAATTATACAGGGTGTTCATTTCTTACGTGACTAAATTTAAATTGGCTGCTATAAATTTGTTTTTTGAAGGTTGGTGGTATTGGTAACATCCCTAAACAAATTGTCACATCTAACCTCTAAACTTCATACATTTCGCTTTGCTGTTTAGAAGCAATTTTCGGCAGTTTTCAGGGTGAATACATGGTCACGTGGGAAATGGGAATTAATGAAAACCCTGTATAAAGAAGCACGTAGTAGGAAGAAGAAATGCTACTTTCAAATGAAAATGACAGAAAAAAATTGACGAAATCCACACAAACAACAGACATGTGTAAAGGAAGAAGTGGGTAATTGATAGGTGGAGAAATGCAAATCCTGGAAAGATGGAGAAATTATTATGAAGTATTACTCACAAGGCAAGAAAAACCGACCTTTGAAGAGATTCCACAAACCCAATTCTATTATGAGGAAGAAGTTCTAGATCAAACAATAAGGGAAGTGAAAAAAAATTACACAAAATAAATAGGAGTTAAGGTAGCAAAGCTATTCAAACGGAGCTGATAAAAAGTGGAGGAAGATGACTCCTGGGAAGAGTATTAATTAATTAAAAACGTATGGACACTTCGGCAGATGCTAAAAGAATGAACTCGGGCAGAGATAACCCCAATTTACAAAAAAGGTGATCAATTGGATTGTAAAAGTTATAGATCTATCTCTGTTGGAAACATGGCAGACAAGATATTGGCATCAATAATAAATGCAGGAATTAGTAGTAAAGCTGAGTCAATTATAGGAGAGTATCAGTGTGGATTTAAGGCTGATAGGTCGGTAATAGATCAGATATTTGTGTTAAGACCAATACAAGAAAAATGTACGTAGAAGAACCTTAGTATTCATATACTCCTTATTGATTTTCGGCAAGCATATGATTCGGTGGATAGACAGATGCTTTTTTATCAAGCAATGAAAAAAGCTCAAGTTTCCTGCAGAGACGATTGAACTGGTGAAAATGATTTTATCAGGGGCAATAGCTGAAGTGAAAATACAAGGTAAAATGACAGATCATTTTAATACAAACCTAAGGTTAAGGCAGGGTGAACTGACAAAATTGCAAAAGACATCGCACTCCTTACAAGAGAGATGGGAGGTGAGATTAAAACAAGAATTATGGCGGGGAAAAAAGTGCAGGATCTTTGAGCAAAATATTAAGGGTTAAAAATGTGTCAAAAGGTGTACAACTGCAGAATGACAACATGTGTAAGCTAGCCATATGGATGGCGAGGATATTAAGAAGAATCTTTGACTGGGGGAGGGGGGGGGGGGTCGAAGGTGGGACTAATAACGAGCTGTATGAGCATGTTTGCAAACTGCACGATGAACCAACCAATTGGCCAACTCATCGAAGAAAAAAACCGGATGCCATAGACTTCTGTGTAGTCAAAGGAATAGCTGCCAATTATTTTACTAGGTCCTACTTGGAACTGTCATCCGACTATTCTCCAAGTCGGTTAAAAAACAGAAGCAACTTACACAGTAAGCATAATACAGACAGATCAATAAAAAACCCAATTAGGGCAGGCTGTGATATGTGTTTGGCAGTACTGAAGTGTATTGTCAGTCTATGTCAAATTCAAGATTAGTAGGTTAGGTTTTGTTTGTTGTTTGACACAGACTGACGTAAAACTTAACCTGCAAATATCGAATTTGACATAGGCTGACAATACACTTCAGTACTGCCAAACGTGTAACGCATATCACAGCCTGCCCTAATTGGTTTTTTTATTGATCTGTCTGTATAACTGGGACACATTTAGAGATTAATCATGATATATCCCTGAAAACAAAAAAAAAAGAACTAGAGGCAGCTGTAAAAGATGCATTCAAAACAAAATAAGAGAAAAAAGAAAATTAAGAAAACAATGGCAGCAAACCCGCTCACCACATGATAAGGCCGCTTAAACCACGGTGTATAAAGAGAAGATGAAGAAATTTGTCCAATTCACTGGTTCCGTTAGCGCTCGAGTTGTAGCGCTTTTCCGTTAGATGGCGCCACTCAAGATACTCCCATATTTTGTACGGTTTTAAATGAAAGTTATGAACAAAATATTATTTAATACATTGTAATTCACAAAAAACGAGTGGATCTTTGTAGAGAATAATGCAATAACGTAATTTGCTTAGGTACACACTAGCTAATTCAGATTTAAAAGAATGTTGTACTTAGCAAAATAAGAAATTTTAGTTCAGTACGTACTCCGACACTGTAAATGATATAAGGGATTACAGATTATGTATGTATGTATGAATTTATTTAAAATTTCTTATAATAATCGTTAGGTATATAAACTGCAAAATCAAAATGTTAACCAACTTTAGGTAATTAAACGAAAACGATATTCACATATTCGGGAATTGAATAAAAATAAGAAGCCAATGTATTAGCAAAGAGTATAAAATACTTTTTAGTATTAGCGTTAAAGGCCTTAATCAAGAATAACAATTATATTGTGATTTTTTCTTACAATACAATGTACAATATAGAGCGAATTTTTCTTTTATGTATACTTACGAGCTATGTATACTTTTATTTTTTAAAAACATTTCAATGCATTGTTTTATTGTAATTTATAACCAACCAACTATACACTACATTTCAAATTTAAGCTTCAGTTTTTGAAGAACAGTCTGCTGTGACAACAGTAATTAAACTATTTAACGGGTGGTTTTATAAAGACCACTAATTTCGAGTTAACTCTAATTCCTTGTTAAAATAAACAAAATCGCATCAAAATGTTAGTGTGTATGCCATTTTAATCATACGTAAATAAATGTTAATGCGTTTTTGTTTATTTTAAGTTATTTAAGTTAACTCGAAATTATTTTTTTTATAAGACTGGCTGTAAATGTCAAATTAAAAGCAATTCGTTTTAACTTTTTGAGTTTAACACAAAATTGTGGTTTTTAATACAACCATGTACAGCAAAGACGAAAAAGTTGAAATCGTTTACGTAATATCAGAGTGGTAGTTACTTGAGAACTACGAAACTTATTTTCGATTTTCTTTTAAACAACTGTATTTCAATTTTCGTACGTCGTTTTCAGTAGGTGCAGGTTTAGATAAGTGTCTGGGGTAACCAGGGAAAATGCTTGGTACAGCATCAGAATTTAGCCGTGGTTTCTGTAAAGATAGGTACTTGAAACATTACAATTTTTATCACGATTTATTTTAACTCACAGTAGTGATGCACCTTCTTCAATACTAACAAAACGAAATTATACAATGTTAGCAAGTAGCTTATGTGGGAAAAAGGCAAAATAAATGTCAGGATACCTAAGTATTAATTTAGAAAACCACATGCAGTTGTATTTGATTAGTGCTTTATTTTGCAATGTGTTGAGCTACCAGCAAATGATAGTAGTTGTGGATATTTTCATGAAATTCGCGTTATCTGAATCCCAGTAATGTTGCTTTAACAGTGGAAATTCTCAATTTAATATATATATTTAAATATTTTTGATACAAAAGTTTTAATTTTTTTGTTGTGTACAAAAAAAAATTTCAAACAGAAGAAGAATACAATTATTTTTCACTAAAAGTCTGTCAAAGAAAAACAATTAATATAATTTTAGTGTGTGAAAATGTCAAGATTATTAAATAAGCGATTAGATAGATAATGAGTAACTAATTATGTAATCATACAGCTATTGTATGTACACATATTTGCAGCTAAATATTTACCGCGAAATTTACAACCACGCCTTGTTAACTTTCATATCAACAAAAAATAATAGTAAGCCGTTTAATTACAATTATAATATCATCTGCACCTTTCCAGTGCTTAATAATATCTTTTTGCTATCAATAGGGCGATCGAATCTCGGAATGGCGCGACTCCATAAAATTAACCTAAGGATCTTTTGCACTAAACATAGACACCTTTTCTGAATTTGATTTATACCCAGACGTGCAGTTTGGTACCAAGCACTTATTGTTCACCATTTCTTTAGTTAAATAATTAGTTTCAACCGCTAATTAAACAATTACTAGTGGCACTTCATATACGCCTGTACAAAAATAGGGAGTATGTCATACCCTGCCATCTGCTGGAATTTGCGTTAAGTTCGAGCGTTAACGGAACCGCATCCGTTCACTCACGGTATAAACAGATCCTACACCTTCTCTTTATACACCGTGGCTTAAACAAAGCTAACAAAGAATTGAATACTAGATTAAAAGAATGACACAATGACAGCAACAGAAGCCGTAGAATACTGTTTGTGGAAGGCAGTGCGAAGACTAAAGAAACCCTAACAGAATAATCCATCAATTAGACTCGGTCAGGGGTCGGCAGACTTTCGAGTTAGATGAGCCAAAAGTTAAGTAAACAGATTCTGGAAATTTTTAGAGAGCCGCAACATGTATTTTCTCTGTATATATTGCAA
This sequence comes from Agriotes lineatus, assembly GCA_940337035.1. NCBI lineage: Eukaryota > Metazoa > Arthropoda > Insecta > Coleoptera > Elateridae > Agriotes > Agriotes lineatus. Next base: position 129,380,040 of record OW679199.1, read on the forward strand.
TGATTTACTGCCCATAGAAATTCTGATTGCCTAACTAACTAAATAAATAAGGTCAAAATGAGCACAGAATTAAATATTTTATTTATTGCAAGATAATCTACTTTACATTAATAAGTGCACTTGATGTGAACAGCAGTAATAATTTGACGAATAAAAGTTTGCATGAAATAAGGCAGGTTTCAGAAAAGTTGCGTTCAGAGTTTCAGATATGATAAATGTTCTGAAGAGCCAATGCAATTTAATTTGTAATTGACGGGTTTGATCTTAGTTACGTCAAACATAATGTGACTAAAATGGTACATAATTATTTGTTAAATACAGAAAGTATATGAGCATTATGTATTAAAAGTGTATAAGCCAGCAAACAGCAAATTAGCTGAAAGGTAAACGAAACCGTGCTATTAAAATAATAATTGCAAAAAGCAATGAAAAATGGAAAAGACAATTAGTGAGACGCTAAAGAAATTCAAGTATATCAGTGATTGTACTGTTTGAGTTTGTTCGGCAGCCATGAGTTGGAGAGCCGTAAAATTTTATGTAAAGAGCCGCATGCGGCTCGCGAGCTGCGGTCTGCCGACCCCTGGACTAGGTGATTAAAGATAGGCAAGATCGAACGAAGAAAAAGCAATAACATTTGCAAATGACCTAAAAGCAGTATGTCAACCCACTCCAAAGAGGTTCAAAGTGAAGAAGAACAAGAAACCAAATGGAACCGCCAATTAAAAAGTTTAGAAAAAAAAAATACAAAATGTTATATATAACAATCTTAATGCTACAAAACCTCCAGAATGGGATTTAATCACAGGCCGCATTTTGAAGGAACTTCCACTGGAGGCAATAAGACTGATAACCATGATATAATTGATATACAATGTAACTATGCAATAAGATGAGAATACTTCTGTTGAGAACCCCTGAATTATATTTATTAAGGTTTTTGATGATGTGTACAGGGTTGTCAACCGTGGCGATTTTTCGCAAAAGTGGCTACTTTTTATTCAAGACGGCGACTTAAATTCTGGTTTGGCGATTGGCGACAAAATTTTGCAACATATGGATCAAAACTGGCTATCATCTGGCAAAATAATAATTACCTAAAGAAAACTTGTTTTAGTTCAAATTGAACATCATATTCTAGGCAATACTATAAGTTTTTCTTATTCCATGTATTTGTTAGTTTATATTTGTTTTCAATTATTTTGTTTCATATATCTAAATAATAAATTTCCTGCAAAAAATATGTAATTATTTAAAACACCCCATTTATTTCTATAATATTTAATTAGAAATTAATAACCTAATGGCCGTTTGCACCGCTAGAAAAAGTTTTGTATTAAATTTAAAATTGACTTAAAAACCATAGAAACAATTGTTAATCACGTTTTAAATTTAGTCCAAAATATTTTTGTGTGGTGCAAACCGTCATTTCAAGATTTCTTGGCTATTTCGTATTATAGTCCAAAGTACATTTTTTTTCTATAATTTTCAAGGTCAACTTTCTAGGGGATAAGTCGCATTCCTGCAGGGTCCCTAGTTTTAATAATGTTGGTACATAGATTTTTAGTTTTCTTCCACTAAAAAAATGATTGTCATTTTGACAGATATGTCATAATTTAATATTGCTTGCTTCATTTTTGCAATTTAAAATATTTCTTGGTTTTGTTTTTTTATCCGATTTTATTGATGATGATGATTCCATGTTAAAAAAGAAATTTGTCAAGAGTTCAAATTAAGAAACTGTGACATTCAAAGTTGACACATAACCATAATTTTGAAAAAGTTGTACCAACACGAGGTATAAAAATTTCCTAGCGTTTTAATCACATATCTACCAACATTGTAACACTTCGACAGTTATTATAGAAAAAAAACGTACTTTTGTTGATGACATTGTGGCCACTTTTTCCTCCACTCTTGGCGTTTGATCAAATTGAAAGATGGCAACCCTGGATGTGTAAGGTTGGCAACGATTTGATAGTTTTTTTATTATTATTGATTGTGTAAAACATATAATCCATTCACAAAACTCGTGAACTGTCAAAACACTGTCAAGTTGGTATCTTGTTTAAATTCTGGTTGGAACTTCTACTTACTGATTTTGGCAGCACTGAAATTTTTGAAATTTAAAAACTTGACTTATGTCACACTTTCTTGTAAAAAAATCTCCTAAATTCTTTAATTTTTGTGGATACACTTCAATTGCAAAGGAACAGAAACAAAAGAGGGTTTTATTATTGGAACGAAAAAAGGCTATAGTTAATTATTACAAGGGAAAACTTCGCTTAACTTTTGACACATGTAACATAACCTAACTGTACTATTACTAGAAATCACTAGATTCAAAGTACATTCCCAAAAAAAACTGTTATTTCTAGGTACACTCGGCAAATATTTTAAAAATTTTACATTGACAGTTCACAAGTTTTGTGAATGGATAATATACTCCATTTACTTGAAATCTGCACTATCAGTGTCAAATTTAAAAAAAATGTCTTGACTATTCCTCAAAAATAATGTGTTTTTTATTAGACTGTACAGTAATTTAATTGTTAAAACACAGAATAATACAGAATGGCCTGTCTGCTTAAAATTCAGCTAATTTTTTCTTTGCGCATGCGTGAGTTCTGGTGGTGTGCAGTCAGCTGTTTTCCATATTTTACACGTGTACTTGTGGCGGTCAATGACCCCTTATAAGTAGGTTATGTTTTTTTGTGCAAGTGGTTTTAAAATATTAATTTAATATGAGTGCACAGAAAAGATATTTTGGTGGCACATGGTGTACTGTGCATTTCCTTATAAATTGCATGGACTTTAAACATACGGATTATTTCCGTTAGTTTAAAATTTAGGCACATAATTTTGAATTTACCCCCTCTGCACACCACTAGGATCATGGCGGACAATTTCAAGGTCACAAAAATTGAGTATGCTGACATCAAAAGCGCGGACACAGAGAGGCCATTCTGATTTAGGGTATTATTCTGTGGTTAAAATGTGAAAAATAGCAGTGGTGCCAACATAATGTCAGTTTGACAGTGCAGATGTCAAGTAAATGGAGTATAATATGGAGTGTAAAGTACGTTTTTTTTACTTCCTTTTACTATAAAGGAAGTATTGGATTAACCCCAAAAATTCGAAATTGAGTTTTCAACAGATCTTCACGTTTTCGAGACCCCTGATCCCAAAAAACATATTTTTTTTCATTGGTCTGTCTGTCTGTGTGTCTGTCTGTCTGTGTGTGTGTCTGTCTGTGAACAGAATATCTCAAAAACGAAAAGAGGTATGGCGGTGAAACTTCATATATAAGTTTTGTGTACTATGTAGATGAGACAGCAAGCTTTTGAAAAAAATCGCATAACCGGAAGTAGGTGTTTACTCTTGTGATTTTTCAGTTTTTTTCGATTTTTTCAAAAACGGCTCTAACGATTTTTTTTAAACTTTACATTTTTACTACATTTTTAATGTGTATTGATGTGAAATAGGTGATTTTCCAGTTGAATACTTCTAAAGTGGGTTTCTTTTGTTTTTTTTTTAATTTTTTTTTATTAACTCCTATTTTAAATAAAACACCCGGTATATTATTACATTTTTGAATTCACCTTAAAATTCTAGAGAAAATTTGTCTGTTCAACTAACGCTCTATTTTGTACCGTTTTTGTAGTATTTGTAATTTTTGAAAATTTTTGACAAATGGCTAAAAATTAAAAATGAAATTTTTGACTAATTATAAGAACACTGTAAAAGGAAGTTGTGTGAGTGTATCACACCAGATTTTTTCTATAATAACTGTCAACGTGTTACAATGTTGTAGATATGTGATTAAAACGCTACGAAATATTTATACATCGTGTTGGTAGAACTTTCTCAAAATTATAGTTATGTGTCAATTTTGAATGTCAAAATTTATTATTCTTCCAATTTGTCGTTTAATTACAATTACCTTTAACTTTGCAAACGTTCATTATGTTTATTTTCAAATATTGCAAGTTTAATAATTAATAAATTTGCAATATTTTACTATGTTGTTCGTTTTACCCACTATTATGACATATCTGTCAAAATGACAATAATTTTTTTTAGTGAACTAAAAATCTATGTACCAACATTATTAAAACTAGGGATCCTGCAGGAATGCAACTTATCCCCTAGAAAGTTAACCTTGAAAATTATTATAAAAAAAATGTACTTTAGTTTTTTTATTGTAAATTTGTATAAGAATAGTGTACCTGTTTCTAACGATATTTACCTAGTCCTAAATCACGACGTGCATAGTAAAAGTTACAGATGTAAGATATGGCGACCGTGACAGGATGTCATGAAAATAAGTAAGGTTAGGAGGAAGAATTTTGTACAGAACGGTAAAAATGGAAAGAAATAAAAAGGCATGAGGAGTTAGAAGAAGTGCCTTTACTAGGTTACATGATAAAGTGGCGGCAGACTTGAATTCTGCAGACACAGATAGGAAGGAAGTTCAAGCTAATTTATTGTTACTGAGGCGAAAGGCCAATGAACTCCTTGAATTAGATGAAGTTATATAGGAAAAAGCAGCCAAAAAAAGGGATTGTAAAAAAGTTTGAAAAACAAAAAGGTAATCCTGCATTTTAGGGCCATGAATTTGAACTACTGTTCCTAGAGCTAATAATGCAAGTGGGAGTGAAATGTGACAGTAAAAAACGAGAGCGTGTTTAATTTCGTAATGTTTTCAGCTTACATGTGGTCTAACTTTCTAACCTAACTGTAATCAAATATATCATAGAAACAGCAACAGTACATTGACTCAAGTGCCTAGCACACTTATGACGTCACCACAAGGGATTGCTAGGAAGGTATACAGAAAAATACCAGACAACAAAAGAAGAGGAAGAAAACCAAACTCCGTAGGTATGTCAAATCAGGTGCAGAAAGACTTAAGAGTGATGGGAACAACAATTATTAGCAACAATAGACTGTTAACTGAATGAAAGGAAATTGTTCAATTAGCCGAAGGCCTCAATTTGTGCGGTCCCTTTAATGTAGATATAAACTGTAATTAATTACATTCTCCACATAAACTTTTAATGTAGATAATGAAAGCACTTACATTACCACAAAACAATTTAAAAAGAAAACAAAAGTTATAATTTCAAACATTTAATGTTGCTCCGCTGTAAAACTAGAAAAAATTGAGATACCTGGCTATTGCATTGTACCCCTCAATTACCTAATGAAAAACTACTATTCAATAAAAAAAAATCAGTAATTACCTGCTGGACCGCTGACTGTGTGGCTTCAACTTGGCGGGACTCTTAGGCAGAGATAAAGGCAAAGCACCGCTGAAATAGGTCTCCTGAATAACCTCCCTCAATTTCTTAACCCAGAGCTGTTTGGTGTCCAAAGAAGACGCTCTGAGCACAATGCGATAATCAGAAATGGGCGCTCTTCCCGTCCACACGGCGAATTTGCACTCATCGCCCTCCATGTGCTCCGTTACACCAAGCTCTGATGTCTTGAAAAAAATAAAATTTTGAAAAAATTAGTTTCCTAGCTGTGAAGAACCTCACCATAAGCTTGTTTTTGTAGATGTATTTAACTTTTCCAGCAGAATCCTTAACTTCTTTGGTGAATAGCAAATAGAGTTCAAAAAGGAAGATGTGTCGGTCTCGCCCCTTCCGAATTAACTGCTTTGGGTCCCAAACACTAAAGGCATCTTGTAGCACCACCTCTCCAAGCTTATCGGCTGAAACATCACAGCCTTCCACGAGGGACAGGTGCATAGCATCGTTGGCTTTCTTTGGTACGTTGAGCATTACTTCTAAGCCGTCCTAACAAACAACAGACTTCAGTATTAGAAGACAAAATAAACTAATTTAGATACCTTAATTTCCCCCTGCCCCTCCTGACAACAGGACTGCAAATCTTTGAGCAAAAGCTGGTACTTGGTGATGCGCTGCACAGGCTTGATGAGGTAAGCAGCGATGGGATGTTCGACTTTGTGCTTTTTCTGCAGCTCTTCGAAGTAAGACCCGCCGTGCTGCACCAGCAGCGTGTTGGACTCTGGTTTGTTCTTGCAGTAGCACACGTACATGTCGAACTTCTGGGCCCACGTCACGAAGCAATGCCCGACATCTTCGGGCATCGTTTCGTATTTCTCCAACTCCTTGAGGAACACCGAGTTGTGGAAGTTGTATATTTCTTCCATGTTTCCGAAAATGACGTCTTCTTTCCGCAGGAGTGCTGGAGGGATGCCGTTTCCAGCGCCGATTCTCATCTCTTTCAGAAACGATTTAATGCACGTCTCCAAGTCCTTCACGTAGGTGCGCTCCGTTTGGAGCAGCTCGGCCATTATGAACCTGAAAATTGAAGATCATGTTACTAATAAGTAAAGCGAATAGAATACAAATTTTAGAAAATCGAATTGAAAACATTTTTTAATACTTTTCAATAGAAAATAGCTGCTCTGACATTTCAGATTTTAAGGGCCTTGATTGTGGAAAGAAATGGTACCAAATAAATACAATAAGAAAGCAGAAGTTTTTTTAAAGATTTATTTATAACTGACCCTTAAACAGTAACATGTATTACTGATAACAGGGCCTACTAGATAAATACAATACAATTTTAGATAATGCAGATATTTATTTAAGAGCGTGCCTTTAGTGGCGGCAACATATTTCTGACTTAAGACTCCGCTATGGACTGCAGCTGGCCCTCATAGAGGACAGGGAGAGTAGTGCTAGCAAATATTGTTCCATTTTTAACTACAAAATTATAGTTGACGCGGCGATCTTTGTCACTTCTAAGAATTTAGCTGTCCACTTGGAAAATAAACGTACAGGTTTAGGGGCTGTGAGGGCTGGGGGGCGAAATACAAATCCAAACACATTTGCCATCTGTTTTGGCGAAAAATTTATGATTCGACAACTACAACCAGATGTGAGAAAAGTTGACGTCGACTATACCACAAATTTAGTTATTAGTTACTTAGTCCTGTATCGGCATTGACAAAGTTTTGTTTTTAAACAAATTTTGATCATAAAATGTTATTTCATGTAATCTGTTTTGTATCAATAGTGAAGCCACTATTGTGAGTGAATTTAATTACTTCAGATTCTTTTGACGTACGACACGTACGACGAAGGACAACATTTGGCACGTGACTGTTAATCCAAAATAATCCCTAGTGATTATTTATAATAATAATAATAATAATCTCTTTATTCTTTCACAAATAAATACATGCAAAGTAATAACAGTGGCTAAATACAGAAATAAATACAAATAATTGCGAAAGAATCCCAAGGTGAAGTTCAGATGTGCGAGGAAAAATCCTATCGCACCCTGTTCTGCCACTTAAACCTTGAATATTTTAAATAGAAACGAAATATACGACATAATGACACAAAAATAATAATATAAAATAACATAAATTATAAAATTATACAAATTATGAAATTATAAATTATGCAACGAATGTAGAGCACTAATCCTAGAAAAGCAAATTGTGAACTAAAAAAAAAACAATAGAATCTAGAACAACATAACACTAGTCACAAAGCAGCACAATTAATCAGTTATTGATGAGTAAGCATTATTTTTGTAAGATTTCTTTTAAATGATTTAGTTGACAAACGCTTTAACGATTCAGGTAAAGGTTTTATATTTTATAAATGTTAAATGAAAATAAACATTCAAAAAAGTTTATGTGAAATCCTATCAAATTTTCGTATTCCAAAAATGTAATAAAGACAAGAATTCGGTACCCTTTGAACTCTTATTCTATCAATAGAACTTAAACAAGGAAAATATAGAGGGCTACAAAGAGTAAACTGTGATAAGACTAGAGATTCGCACAATGCCGTTTTAATTTTAACGGAAAGGTAATGCCTGCGAGGATATAATAAATGAAGATTTACGTAGGCTTTTTGAATGTTTTTAGAAATGTGATTGGAAAATCTGAGGAAATTGTTCAAATATAAACCTAAATTTTGAATATCACAACATATGGATTTTTTCCCAAAGACCATAATTTGTGACTTACACCTTCCTCAGCTGAACAAGTAAAGGTTATAATAATGAATCTCTTTATAATTGAATACTGAATTACAAAATTATTATTGTATTGACTTCTTTGTCAATCACACTCCTTAGTACTTTTAATAGAACCTTCTTTTAAGTTAGATTGTATTATTATGCTTGGTTTGACATTGCAATCAATAATGTTGTCAAATTATTTGATCAAATTACTTTTTCCAAATTGAGGTTAAAATTAATTACAGATACCTAGCCCACACAAGACTCACTTGTACCTTGAGTGTATTTTCTACCAGCTCCTAACTGATTGGTAGTCGTCAAACACCTCCCTTGAGTTGTTGAAGACGCAAAATAGCTCGTTGTAGCTCTCGTACCTCTTAATACCTTGATAAACGGTAGTACAGCATGCCACAATCACTCTCACTTTCACTTACTGATGGTTTAAGTACCAATTACCACTTCAAATGGTTTCAAACAATCTTGAAATTATAATATGAATAATAATTGTGACCTTTGGTCAAATTTGATCGTGAAGAAGGCTATCTTGCTATCACCTACCAAATATACAATATTACTCTCACAATTAAAGGAAAGTTAGCCCTTTAACGTGACTTATTAAACGTAGATTATTCAAAATTAAAGAAGTTTTTTACTTGCAGTAAACAAAAATAAATTAAATTCCAAGGTAAAACCTGCATATCTCTTTCAAAATTATCTGTATTAATTGAGTTGAGGTTACGACATTTAATAAATCAGGCTTGCAATAAGGAGTGGATAAAGTTACGTTACAAACGACAAAGTCGTGGTTAGATGCGTGATAATCGCATACTTCTACTAATGAAACTAATAGACGTATTCCATTTATGTCATAAAAATACGTCACAACGTGAATGCGCAGTAGCGTAACGGTCATAGTGGGTCAATTTCAGACAGCTGTTGTGCTAGTGGGTTTGTTGTTAAAGTTTGTTATTATTTGCTTTGTCTTAGATTGGTTTTGCGAGTGACATTAGTTATGTTTATTGTTGAGACGTTTTTGTTGTATTTAATACGTCAATATGGTGCATCACTGCTGTGTTCCTAAGTGTAGTTCTTGATCGAATACGTCGAAAGGCGTGACGAGGTTTTGCAAGAAGCATGGGCGCATAAAATCAAAAGGAACACTAGAAAGAGTGTGAGAAACCCTGTGCCATTTGTTGTGACGAAGTATACAAAGGTAAGCAGACAAACAATCTACTTAATTTTAGTTAACTATAACTTAAAAGTGTGGTTATGTAAACTTAGTTACAGGTTAAAATAAATAGTTTTAAACAGCTATTTATTTGCATGAGAAGTACAAAGTAGTATTATATTATAAATTATGATGAAGGAAGTGTATTTTTGCATGTGATTTTGTACAAAGAAAATGTGAATAGAACAATAAATATTTTATTTGTTGCAGGTTTGCAGCAACACTTCGGAAAAGATGACTTTATTATAACTTCAGAGAGACATTTTATCAAGCCAACAGGGGTACCTTTAAAATTTTATTGGACCAAGGACGTGGTACCGTGCAGACAACGAAGCAGTGTCGTATCTACTAGTACTAAAGCTGTCGTTATCAATCTTGGGATATTTCCTGCAATGGTGATAAAACGCTAATCGACTATGCAAACAGTTATTCAGGAGGGCTGTTGGAAGAAGTTGTTACCGATCAAGATAACTTACCCTTAGAAGATTCTACAAATACGAAAGAAGTTGTTGATGCTCTAATGGAAAATGTTAGCCTAAACCAAGAGCTAATTTCCATAAAATTAAAATTGCAAAAGAAAAATTAGGTAATTAGTATTTAAAATAGCTTTTAATTTAATTTTACCAATAGGAGACGCAAATGACATTTTAAATAGGATGCAAAAACACGTTATAGACGATGTAAGCTTTCTACTGAAAATATGTTCTTTTTAATGCTAATAAAATTAAGAAGAGCATTTAGTTATGAACATTTGTCATATTTGTTTTGTGTAGCTAAAGCTACACTTTGTAGAATTTTTAAAAGTTGTATTAACTTTGTTTATTTACGCTTAGGTTCCTTAAATATATGGCCACATAGAAATATTTTAATTGAAAATTCCCTACCAGAATTTTGTAGAAATTATCCATATGTATTGGGTAGTATAGATTGCACTGAATTATATATTCAAACACTCTCATCCTTAGTACGTCAATCTCAATGTTACTCTAATTACAAAAGCAACAACACATTAAAAGGTATTTTAGTTGTTGATTCTAATGGGGCTGTTATATGTCAAACTAGATTTTTCAATTATTTTAAATTAAAAACTGTCTTTCCTCTGAAATTTTTTTAATTATAATTGGTCGCCAATCAGAGCATTGGAAATAGTTTCTTATTTACTTGTTTATAATTATATAAGACGTGTAAACAACAGAGCTGCATACTGCAAGACTAGGAGGAAAATATTAGAAAGGAAAAACAATCTTTCAAGAAGAGGAAGTAATACGAATATCAACAATGTCGGATCAAAATATATCCTTAGCCGTATTATTGCCAGGAATACTGCAAGAACAAGAAATTTAAGAGTTTTTACTGCTAACACTAGAGGAAATAGATCTACATAGTAAGAATAAAAAAATTATGAGTCTGGGGATAGATAATCTACCTGCATCAAAAAAGGTGTCAATTTTAAGTCCTCTACTGTACCTGCATTTTATATTCTTCCAGTTTGCGATTTGCTTAAATAAAGACAAGTATTATCGATACTTATATTTATTAAACATGTAACACTGAGGATCGAAGGTATTGGTATTGAATGCTCAATTAAATAATGTAGACATTTACAAAAAACACCTAAGTGAAAATGAAATGGCAGTGGACAAGGCACATAGCTTGCATGGATATCACAAGATGATAAGGTAAAACTACATACTGTAGCCATGAGCAAGAAAAGAAGATAAGAAGACTTTTAACCAGATGGTAAAAAGATATCAGAAAAGTAGCAGGACAAAGACGGGTGTCAATGGTACATACTACTAGATACAGAAAAATTGAAGGAAATGGCATTTGTTTCACATGTGGATGCAAGACGCTGATTAGGAAACGACTGACAATGTGGCATTCAAAATAACAAGACATTTGAAGAACAACTAGAAATAATAACAAAATGAAATTAAATAAGAGGGTTTGGGGCGCATAGCAAACATGAACAGAGTAAGAGACACACAAAAATCTGTTGTTTGAAGGACGTTAGCGATTAAAAAGGATGACTGAAACGAGGGTTGCATCAGTGTCTGAAAGAAAATTTATACAAAAGAAGATTGGAAAGTGGTAGACATTTTTTTAGTTTTCTGTACACACTTTTTTTGACCTAATTCTCAAAATTCGCAAAACTATTACTGATACTGACAATTCTAATTAATAAATGTCATCAATAGGATAAAGTTCCGGTTTTTGTGGCCGCAACGGTATGCATCTATTTGCAGCCACCGCTAGACATAACACATTAACACATAAGTAATAGCTGATCAATTACAGTTCTGGTTTTTTTGGGCGCGACGGTATGCATCTACTTGCAGCCACTGCTAGACATAACATATTAACACATAAGTAATAACAGGCGTCTTAAAAAGAATTACATCTAGTATGCTATGAACTTCCCATAATGCAATCTAAAATTTTATTTGAAATTGGCAAGACTGTATATGTCAAATTCGTGGTTAGCAGGTTAGGTTTTGCGTCATTTTTGACACAAACTGACGCAAAACATAACCTGCTAATTTCGAATTTGACATATACAGTCTTGCCAATTTCAAATAAAATTTTAGAGTGCATTATGGGAAATTCAAAGCATACTAGATGTAATTCTTTTTAAGACACCCGGTAGTTGATCAATTACAGTTATTTGTAGTTTTTCTAAAGAATGCATTAATCAGTTCGTAAGAATTTAAAATACACTGACAATCGTAATTACTACAATGGTAAACAATTAACCAAACTTTGTTATTGTAATTTTATATGGAAAATGGACAATTTTCTAAGAACCAATGTAAAAGAAGATCTTTGAAGATTTGTTAAATATAAAAATTAATCTTATAGAGTGCCAAAGGTAATGTCTATTAATGATAAATCGGCTAATGATGTGTGTAATAAATCCACCCTCAAAACGATTGAACAAATAACCTAAATTTCCATTGAAATTATGACACTCTCCAGCTCTAAATTGGTGCTCAATTTGCAACAACATATACAAAATACTAGATCGAGTTCCCAATTATTTTAAAATGCAAACTATCTTTCCTCTTATTTTTTTAAAACTATAATTTAGTCGCCACTCAGAGTATTAAAAACAGTTTCATGTTTACTTGTTTATATTGATATAAGAGGTGTAAACAACAGAGCTGGAGCATTAAAACCATATATATAATACACATATATTGCTGGTAGGGCTTTGAAACTTCAGAAAACATTACGGCCCCGACATAGTCTCACTTAGAGTATAACGCGTCTCGTGCGCATGCGTGAGAATTCGAACTCCGCCTTTAGAAGCGAATTTTAAACTTGACCACTTCCCCATTGGGCGGACGACGCCGCCGCGCTTGCGCACAGCTCACCGTATACATGAAGGAGTTGGTTGTGTGTCTCACTTCATCGGTTAGTTTCCCACTCATAGCCGCTAGCAATATAGTAAGTATTAGATATATGATTAAAACATTAGGTAAGAGGTGGAAAAATACACAGTTGGGCTGGGCTGTTAGCAATACAGTAAACTAATTTAAAAGACCAATAATTAATACCAACTGAAAAACTTCCATTCAAGACTTTATAATACACCAGTTATTGAAGAACACAATCCTGGATGGTGAAGGAATAACTAAGATTAAGTTATGTAAGACTACAAAGAAAAAACCGCTTAATGGAAGCTGAATATGAAGCAATGGTATTAGAAAGATATGGCGTCGGATCAAAATAAAGACACAGGGCCGAATTCAGAGACGTAAATTGAGTAACACTCACACTCATCTCATACTAAACTCACCCTAATCTTACCAATTGGTATTCACAGTCAAATAGTGACCGATGAGTGACTAAAATTTGCCTAATAAGTGAGTGACAGATAAGTGAGATATAAGCTAGAGTAGGGGTACCCTAAAGTTCCACTCAAAGCCATATATATAATACACATATATTGCTAGTAGGGCCTGAAAACGTCAGAAAACATTACGGCGCCGACATAGTCTCACTTAGAGTATAACGCACCTCGTGCGCATGCGTGAGTATTCGAACTCCGCCTTTAGAAGCGAATTTTAAACTTGACGACTTCCCCATTGGTCGGACGACGCAGCCGCGCTTGCGCACAGCTCACCGTATACATTGAAGAGTTAGTTGTCTGTCTCACTTCCTTGGTGAGTTTCCCACTCATAGCCGCTAGCAATATAGTAAGTATTAGATATATGCTCAAAGCATAAATTGAGGTTACATTGTACCATTTTACCTATAATGGATGATTTTTGGGAGTTTGTTGATTATGCCCATAAAGATGCTTTTTTACAAATACCAAGGTAGTGTTTGATGTGAAAAATAGATAAAGCAAGGTTTTTATGTCAATACTTTTTTTTGCAGATTTATCTTACTGAATAACTTAAATCTATTAGAAAGATACACAAATACAGAGCTCGTACGAGTGCGGTTTGGTAGGTAAACGATAACTGACATTATTTTACTAATTGTGTATCCACAGATTGAAAATGGAAACAATCGTGGTTCGTGGAGTTCCAATTTTACCTATTTTGAAATTGTATGTAGCTTTGAGTTGTTTTGGAACAGGTAGCTATCAGCTATGTCGTAAAAAACGTGCCAGAATTTAGTAATAAATACTATACTGTTTTATTATTTTCAGAGGGTATGTGGTGATATTTTATCTGTCAGCTAGTCATCCGTCTGCAGCATAATTAAAAATCTCAGCGAGCAGTTAGCAAGTAATTTGGGATAAAATTTTCATATTGTATTTTTTAATTTAAAAAAAATGAAAATATAATTAACCAGTTTTTATCGTCAATAAAAGATAATATTTAGAACTGTACATTTATTTATATTTAATTTATTTTTAGTAGAAATATAACAAGTGATTATATTTTGATAGGAAATATTACGAATGAAGAACAGTCAACATTTTTATTAAAAATAATAAAACGAAAATCTAAATACTAAAATTTAACGGGGTTTTTTCAAAACTACAGTAAGTGGACCGGTAAATATCCAAAAATTACCGATTATCAATAATAGCCGTTGCTATGGAAAATTTCCAACTAAATATGTATAAGCAATATTCTCGAATACAAACGCACGCCAAATCGGCAAGTTAAAAACGCCGTGTGAGGTTATAGCACATTATACAGCTGAAATCTTTATCATGAAGTTTGTGTTTTAGTGATTTCCAGTGCTACCTCACAGTTATTTGGTAAAATCTCCGCTGCCAATCGTTCCCCTAACAAACATTTTGACAATTGCACCACTCAACGTTCACTTACATTAGTCACTCATAGCTATCTCATTCTGAATACCGCAGATGAGTTTGAGTGAAACTCACACTAACATGAGTACTCAATGAGTGACGGTTGAGGTGAGTGTTAGTGTTAGTTAAGTTACGTCTATGAATTCGGCCCATAACGGTGATGCCAAGAATACTACAAGAACAAGAAATTCAAGAGCTTTTACTGCTAAAACTAGAGGAAATAGATGTACCTAGTAATTTGAAGAATAAATAAATTACTTATTGCTATATTATGGCTTCAGTCAGTTGGCATTATTGCTCGTTGTAAAAGTTATTCATACAATCATCAACAAAACGTTGTACTGGATACTATTGTTTTTTATCTTAAAAGTATCAACCAAGGTGTCAAGTTTCGTTTAGGTCTTCCGTCTTCCCCTGCGGTTTTTCCCGTATGGGTCCTCTATCAGAACAGATTTTTGTGTTCGACTGTTCTCCATTCGCATTGCATGGCCTATCCATTTGATTCTACTCTGTTTTATCCTTGTAATCAAGCTGTCGTAATTGTAGAGTTCTTCCAATTCTTTGTTTGTTTTCCTTCTCCATACCTCATTTTGCTTTGTACCTCCGTAAAGTACTTTTTTTTTCTATAATTTTCAAGGTCAACTTTCTAGGGGATAAGTTGCATTCCTGCAGGGTCCCTAGTATTAATAATGTTGATACATAGATTTTTAGTTCTTTCTTCCACTAAAAAAATGATTGTCATTTTGACAGATATGTCATAATTTAATATCGCTTAATTCATTTTTGCATTTAAAATATTTCTTGGTTTTATTTTTTTATCCGATTTTATTGATGATGATGATGATTCCATGTTAAAAAAAGAAATTTGTCAAGAGTTCAAATTAAGAAACTTTGACATTCAAAATTGACACAACCATAATTTTGGAAAAGTTCTACCAACACGAGGTATAAAAATTTCCTACCATTTTAATCACATATCTACCAACATTGTAACACTTTGACAGTTATTATAGAAAAAAAAACGTATTTTAGATAGTCCTTAGTATTTTTCTTTCCCATACTTCTATCTTTTTTATATCCTTACTTCTAAGAGTTCATGCTTCACTCGCATACGTGACCACTGGTCTTATTAAAGATTGGTAAATACGTATTTTTATTTTGAACGATAGATTTTTACTCTTCAATAGTTTCCTCAAAGCTCCAGCTCTACTCGTGCCTAACATAAAACATTTTTAAATTTCCCTTCCTATATTTACATATTTTCCTATTTCAGTGCCTAGATAAGTAAATTTTTCCACTTCTTTAAAATCATATATTTCTTCTTCTAATTTTACCACTAAGTTTTCTGGTTTTTTTGTTTTTCCTGATCCCATTACCATATATTTTGATTTAGTAGCGTTTACTTTGGCTCCCATTTTACTTGCTTCCTCGATTAGTTTGAGAATGTGAGCTTTTAGCCCCTCTTTTGTTCTTGCTAGGATTGCAATGTCATCTGCGAAGACTAAGCATTTACGTGCATTCTTGAAAATCGTTCCTGTCCTATTGAATTTGCAGTTTCTAATGATGACTTCTAGCACCAAATTGAAAATCGTAGCAGACAGAGGATCTCCTTGTTTTAAGCCAAGGTTTGTGTTGAATTCTGTAGATTTCATTCTCCCTATCCGTACTTGTAAGCTTGTTTGTTTTAGCGTCATAGTGATATGTTGTGTTAGCTTTTCTGGGCATTTTAATGATCTTAGGGCTTTTATTATTTCACTTCTTGTTAAGAGGTCGTATGCCTGTTTAAAGTCAATGAAGGCTATGTAAATTGGTATCTTTTTTGTGCCACTTTGATACTCTCCCAATTCCCATTCCGCATACAGTCTCAGTCTGTTTTCAATTGTTTTTGCCAGTATTTTGTAGGTTACATTTTGGGCGATAATTTTCACATTTTAGGCTTTTGTTTGTTTTGTAAATTGGCACTATTAAACTTTTGGTCCATTCTGTAGGCATTTCATATTTTTCCCATATACTTAATAGAAGCTTGTGTATTTGTTCTGTTAATTTTTGTCTGCCGTATTTGATCAGTTCTGCCGTTATTTCATCTTCACCCGCACTCTTATTATTTTTCTTATTTCTTCAAATGTGGGCGGGTTTATTTCACTCAAATGCCGTTCTTGCTGCTGTTGTGCATTTTTAATTTCAATATCTTGGGTTGATAATTCCTGTTTGTAGTACTCCGCCCATCTCTTTAGTATCAGTTCCTCTTCACCCACAATTTCACCTTTTTTTATTACCTTTCTTCCTCTTATTTTGAATCTCTGCTGTTTTCTTATAGAATAATCTTACCTTCTGTCTATTATAACTTTTCTCTATTTCTTCTATTTTTCTTATCATTGATTCTCTCTTGTTTCGTAGCGTACTCTTTGCTTTGTTTCTTGCCTCTTTATATTCAGATTCATTAAGTTGTGAATAATTCTGTAGAAGTTTTAATTTTGCTTTCCTTCTCAGTTCAATTACCCTTTCACAGTCCTTATCAAACCATTCTTTTGATTTTCCCTCTTTTTTCGCTTCCCTTTATACTGTTATTTATCAGAGTCCACTCTAACTGTATGTCACTTTCTTCTTTTTTTGATAATTCTCTTTCAACATCTTTTATATATCTTATTCTGTCCTTTTCATTTTTTAAGCTTTCGTACTCATAATTTCTCTGTAATGTTCCTTTATCTGCATTTATTCTTTGTACATATTGCTTAAGACTTGCTTTCACCATAAAATAGTGCACCTCTATATGATCGCATTTCGTTTATTGTGTATGCATGAACACTTTCAATGAGGATATGATCGATCTGATTTACAGGCTTTTTATTGGGGCTAATCCATGTGCCCTTATATATCTCTTTTCGGGCTAAGTATGTTGATTTTATTATCATTTTTCTCCCTGCTGCAAACACTAGGTATTAATCTTTTCCCGTTTTTATTGCTACTTGAGTGTTTGCGATGTAAGCCTGCTATTTTCTTCTTTTCTGATCTTTGCATTGTAATCACCAATCGTTATTTTTATATCAAAATTTGGTATGGTATCGTATAAACTTTCTAGATCTTCATAAAATGTATCTTTCTCCTCGTCCTCGTCATCTTCAGTTGGGGCATGTACGTTTATTGCACTTATTTTTCTATATTTGCTCCTTAATCTAATATAGCTCATTCTTTCGTTTACCTTTCTCGTTTCAATTAAGGCATTTTTAGTGAATTATTCAATATAAAACCTGTCCCAAATCTGTTTTGCACTCCACCATGGATTATAATTAAATGATTGTTAATTTCTGTTATTAGTTCTCCTTTTATGTTTGCTTCTTGGAGTCCCATCATATCCACTTTATATTTTGCAGCCTCTTTTGTAATATGTTTTAATGCTCCCTCACTGTTCATACCACATACGTTCCATGTTGTGATATTTAGTATATCGTTGTTATCTTTTAATTTGCGTAGTAGTTTCTTCCTTCTAAATTTGCTAGCTATAAAAGCAATTTTGTTAGTTTCTTTTTAGTATCTTGATTTCATAATTTATTGTTTAATCTTTGTATGCTCTGATAGAGCATTTCTCTTTCTCTACTAATTTCTTCTTCTTTCCTCTATATTTCACCTCTTAATTCTGCTAATTCCACTCTACTTTTCTCTATTTCGGTTTTTAAAAACCCGCTTGCTAATTCCGCTTGCAACTTTCGGATTTCATTTGCTGTTTCTTCTATTATTTCGTTTATACCTTCTTTCTCCATTTCTTAATCTTACGACCGGTCTTATAAATGCCACCAATCCGACGCCAACTTTAAATTGTCATCAAAAATTTCTGTTGCCCCTTCACACGCCACACCACTGCATTCTGTCCTTAACAAAAATGCGCCAAATCAGCAAGCTTATAATTTACGCGAATGCGCCAAACCAGCTATTTTGAGTGTTAAGATTAAAAGAATGGTTGTGGGAAGTACAATAATGAAAATGACGCAGTGACGAACAAGGCACAGAGCTCGAATGGAGATCACAAGCTGAACAAGTAAAACTACACACTGTTGGTGAAGGAAGGAAGCGATTAGAAAGGTCGACTGGTGTGGAAAGAGCTGTAATTTTTTATAAGCATCTATTTGCAGCCACTGCTAGATATAACATTTTAACACATAAGTAATAGCTGATCAATTACTGTTGATTTACTAAGAAAAAACACATTTAAACGTAAGTACTATTTTGTTATTTGTTTAAGTAGTTTTTCATAAACTTTCGGATAAACCAAACCTTGCTTGAAAATACAACAGGAACACCATACTATTAATATATTTGTTTACCACATATAACAAACTATCATAATATAAACAGGGAGGTGATGCATCATGCTGATAGTGGAGGTGTCTTAATAAGAAGCAATAAAACGCAGTAGTCTTCTCCACGTACATTTATTAACAAGGCGACATGTTTCGAAGCCAAACTGGCTTCATCTTCAGGCCAAAATCATCATTGGTTATAAACAGACATCGGATTATATGCATTTGCATGTTTGCATATGCAAATGCATATAATTCTATTTTTATAGCGTTATTGCATATTTTGGTACTTTTTCATTGATAGTGCTTATTTCAATAGTTAGGTATACGTGTTTGGCATGTTGTATTATGTAGTCGACACGTCCGCCTCGCACACACTCAGCGAGCGCACTGAATCCGATCGATCGCGACGTCGGCGCTCGGTAGGCATCGGCGCGATGCGCTGTGCATGCGGGAGAGGGGCATACGGCACTCGCTGCTTCACTCACGCGCCTAAACGCAATTCAGTTGTTTTTGTCTCGCTGTATTTGAATCTTATTTTTGTTGAAATAATGCCGCCAGTGAAAAAAAATACTCAGATTTTAATGGAATCTTGGATAAAAAATTACCCAGGTCAATTTACGACTGATGGTACTGTGATTTTCTGCAAGGTTTGTGAAAAGCGAATACCTTCATCAAAAAAATACCAAATCGATCAACATGTGAGTACTGCTTCCCATTTAGCTGCAAGACAGAAACCAACAAGAAGTCGACAACAACTACTGCCCCATATTTCGACTTCTAATTCGGATACTTCAAAGAAAATAGAATTCAATAAAGATTTATGTGAGTTATTTGTTGCTTGCAATATTCCTTTCCACCAATTAAATAACGAAGTATGCCGAAAATTCCTTAAGAAGTATTGCACTAATCAGATAATTCCTGAAGAGTCCACAATTCGAAAAAACTACCTGTCAACTATCTACAACGAAGTACTTAGTGAAATACGCGCCGATCTCTCGAACAATCTACTATGGATATCAGCTGATGAAACGACAGATTCATGTGGACGATATATAGCGAATCTAATTGTTGGAAAATTATCTAAAGAGCCCTCCACTCCCCATTTGGTTGCTTGCAAGGTCCTAGAAAAAACAAACCATTCAACTATCGCCCGGTTCATAAATGATTCCATCAGATCACTATTTCCTGATTCTTCTATTGACGAGAAAATATGTGTTTTTGTTTCTGACGGTGCGCCTTATATGGTGAAAGCTGGTCAAGCTCTGAAAGTGTTCTACCCGAAATTGCTTCACATCACCTGTCTAGCCCACGGATTACATCAAGTTGCGGAAGAGATTAGAAACAAGTTCGGGATAGTCAATAAATTGATTTCTTCTACAAAAAAAGTTTTTTTAAAAGCACCATCGCGAGTACAAGCATATAAAGAGCAACTACCAAACGTAGCACTACCTCCAGAACCAATATTAACACGGTGGGGAACTTGGTTGAAAGCCGTATTGTTTTATGCTGAAAATTTCGAAGCTATAAAAGAAGTAGTTGGAAAATTTGACAGATCAGACGCAATTGCAATCAATTCAAGCCAGCTAGCATTTGAGGATCCTTCAATAAAAAAGAATATTGCTATTATTACAACACATTTCAGCAATATACCCGATGCAATTGAGAAACTAGAAACTAAAAACTTTCCTCTGTGCCGGTCCTTGGAAATAATAGAAAAAATGATTGAACAGAGTAACGCCCTTCCGAGTTCACTATCGCAAAAGGTTCTTGGCAAATTAAATGCAGTTTTGTATAAGAACCCCGGTTTTGAAGGCATAAAGAAAATTGACGCGTTTATCAACGGCATCGGACAAACTCTGCCTGAAGAGGTCTCTGCAGATATGGCGCCAAATTTTAAATTCTGTCCGGTAACGTCAGTTGACGTTGAAAGGTCATTTTCAGCCTATAAATTAATATTAAGTGACAAGCGTCACAAGTTTGCTGCAGAAAACCTGGAAAAATATATTATTGTTTACTGTCACAAGAATTATTTATAATAAATAAGTTTATTATTTACGTAATAATAATTTATAGTTTATTAAATATTATATTATAATTTTATAATAATAATAATAAACGTAAATTCTAATTGTAAATGTTCTTTGATTGTGCATATTTTATGCATATTTCACCCTTTTTTAGTGCATATTTGCATGCATATTTTAGCATTTTGATAGTGCATATAATCCGATGTCTAGTTATAAAACAGGTAAAAACCACGTGTTCCAAATTATAGGTTAAATTGAGGTTAAGCGCTGAAGGCGAGGTAGTAATAAAAATTCACAAAGAACACCACATTGGAGAAGAAAATTAATTAAATAGCCAGTAAACTACGTTATAAAGATCGTTGTACTGGTTATTACATCAAATTTAACAAATTAAAAAACGGCAAGTAAAATAGCAACCATTCTCTGACGGAGAAGGCACTAGATTCTAGATTTTTAATTTGTTAAATTTGATGTAATAACCAGTACAACGATCTTTATAACGGAGTTTACTGGCTATTGAATTAATTTTCTTCTTCAATGTGGTGTTCTTTGTGAATTTTTATTACTACCTCGCCTTCAGCGCTTAACCTCAATTTAACCTATAATTTGGAACACGTGGTTTTTACCTGTTTTATAACCAGTAAGTTAATCTCTTTACATTGTACACTATTGTTAACCAAGTGCCTCTGTAGATGATCATTTTGGCCTGAAGATGAAGCCAGTTTGGCTTCGAAACATGTCGCCTTGTTAATAAATGTACAGTCGTGTGCAAATAAATCTGGGACAGTGTTTTTTTCACATGCAGGTTGTGAGACGAATTGAAGAATATCTCCATGGATTTTCTCTTATCAGAAAGAGTTACAGATTTCATTACCTGTTAAAGTCTAATGTAACTCTTTCAGATAGCAGGAAATCCATGGAAATATTCTTCAATTCTTAATTAAACCTACATCCGAAAAAAACATTGTCCCAGATTTATTTGAACACGACTGTACATGGAGAAGACTACTGCGTTTTATTGCTTCCTATCATATAAAACAAGACTACTGCGTTTTATTGCTTCCTATCATATAAAACAAACTAAAATGCTGCTAGATTACGTCAGTCTTTCTGCTTATAGGAACTAGTGTTTACATCGATTTGAGTGATTATGTCAATGTTTTTTTAACACTTCGGGGTTGAATGATTAAAGATGGAAAAAAAGTGACTGTTATGATCTTAGGATACTTTAGTACTGGAACTGAAAGAAATGTTTAAAGACTGTTTCAGCTGGTGACAATCTGAAACCACAGACTATTATCCATTTACTTGACATCCGCACTGTCAAACTGACAGTATGTTGGTTCCACTGCTATTTTTCACATTTTAACAATATAAACTGCGTTTGGAAAGGTACCTCTGACAGCGAGCCACACAAGGAGATCTGTTGGCGTTCAGTAAGTACCGATGCAAGCATTTCGATGTTCCTCGATTTGCTCGATGTATTTCGACCGAATAAATAGAAGATTCGCACATGACAAGTAACAACAGTGGCAAATAAACGGCGGCGTTATTTAATCTTTGAATATGAATGGTCCTCGACACCGAACGTAAAAGAGGCTAAAAATTATGAATGAGTCAATGAAATTAACGTTTTAATTTGACATTTGCACATTTTGTGACAGGTGACAGTCGAGCATTCGGTAAATACTTTCCGATATTCGAACTTGATCTGCTAAGGCTCCGCTCCGCGATATACTTAACGAATGCAGGTTAAATTACTGTACAGTCTAATAAAAAACACATTATTTTTGAGGTATAATCAAGAATTTTTTTAAATTTGACACTGACAGTGCGGATGTTAAGTAAATGGAGCATATGTAACTGATGAGTAATAACTGTTGTAGCATATGCAGCACCAGCAATTCTGGAAGTTAGTGATGACGAAAATAACGAAGAGGATGGATCTAATAAAGAGCAAAATTTATATTTGTTTCTACAGTAGCAGAAATGATGCAAAAAATTGCACATACTAGAAATTTTTCGCAATCACAGGACGTTCTAGATGATATTTGGAAAAGTTTTTCCAAGGCAAAAGCCTGTACAGGGTGTTACAGACATAGGTGGTTTAATTTTAACTGGTTGTAGTCACCAAACGGAATATTTTTTCGAAAAACCTTTCCTAACTCAAAAAAATTGAAAAAATTTTAAACGGAAATAGCGACATAATGTGACAAAACCTTTTTTCACATTTACGTCTGAAAACTCCGCTTTAAGTAACAAAACCAGACGTTTATCATAGTCACTTTCTATAGAATTAGAAATAAATGAAGGATACAAACGACTCATCAAATTTGGGGTGGTTAAAAATTAGGTGCAATCCAAACAGGGAAAAATCTACGATTGGACCTAAAATTATCCACTAATTAAGAACAGAAAAGATATTTTAGAGCCCTACCGAAGCACAACCTAATGAAGATTTATTTATAAGGAAAATTTACATATCTTTAGTTACCAATTCCAGATTACATTGATTCATAGTTTCAAGGAAAATTGCACTATAAAAATAATAAACTGCAAGTTTCAGCTCTTTATAATAATCTCTCAGGTTCACAATGTGAGAAAAGATAAAAGGACAAAAAATAACCTCCCATGCTCTGCCATACAAAACAGAATTTTTATAGAATTAAAACTGTAAGACACAACATTTTGATAATTATTTGTTGTGTTTATATTTGTATGGGTCCGCGTAGGTAAGAAGAAATTATGACGACTGCAATTTGAAATTAGATAAGTTAACAAAACAGATTTCCAATCATACTTACTCTTTCCTCCGTGCAGACTTGCGTTTCTCCTCATTCAACTCCTTGAGTTCCTTAGCAGCCGCCTCTTTGACTTTGGCCTCTAAACTGGGGTCAGAGTTGCGGTCGATGGAGAGCTCCTTCTTCTCGCTCTCCTCAGCCTGGATGCCGAGCATGTCCTCAAGCTGCTGCCTGTAGTTGTCCATGCGCGAACTGAAGTCCTTGTACCTGTTATCTACAGCTGCGACCCACTGCTTGATAGCACTAGCATGTGCATGCCCCTTTTCAACCAGGCTATCAGCCAGCTGAATCAACAGCTTCACACGCTCTCTCGTCTCTTTGGCAGTGCCCTTAAACTCGTTGTGTTCGCGGAGCAGGCTCTCGGTTTCCTCGATGCTGTTGCCGAGATTCGTTGCATGTGTGGTGAGGTAGCATTCGCCAGTGTCGTGAATCCACTCGATGGCTTGCCTTGCGGAACGTTCGAAGAGCACGAATTGCTGGCACTGGTCCAGACGCTTCTTGCGCTGTGTCCAATGCTCGAGCACCTTGTTCTCCTGCGTGAGCAGTTTCTCCAGGATTGCTTTAACGCGGCTCTCTTGGTTGCCAGTGCCGGGAGGGTAGTTGTAAAACTGCAAACTCCTCGTTGTATATTTCAGAAACGTCTCAGCCGTTCGCCTTGCTAAAGTGCAAGCTTTTAAGAACGCTTCTTTCTGCTCCTGGTGTTTGTTGATCAGTTGCGAAATCGCCGTAGCTTTATCTATGTTTACCCCTTGATGGGCATTCGCACACCAGTCTTCGTCCCTTTTATATTCCCGCTCCAAACTGTCCAAAACCGAGCATACTTGCTCG
Source organism: Agriotes lineatus (assembly GCA_940337035.1). Lineage (NCBI taxonomy): Eukaryota > Metazoa > Arthropoda > Insecta > Coleoptera > Elateridae > Agriotes > Agriotes lineatus. Next base: position 129,404,507 of record OW679199.1, read on the forward strand.
GCCGTTTTATAAAAATTCAAGCTCGCCGTCACCAATTTATGCCGTTCTTCGGCACACGTCACTAACTGCTGCCACCGCTTGGTAACTTCTTCCGATATCTCCCTAATGCTCTGAGGATCGTAATGATTGCCATTGATAAGCGCATCGGCCCGGTATTTAACTTGCACTGCAGATGTATGCGTCTTCTCAATGGCAACCTGGAACTGCTCGTGCTCCTTCTTCAACAGTTCGGCATCAGACAAACTATTAGGAATGGTAAAACTGGCCATAAGCATCGATTCCCCGTTGCGAATCCAGCTAATAACTTGGTTGGCGTCGTTCTGAAACTGGCTGAGCTGAATGCACTGCTCCAGCTTTACCCTCTTGACCTCAGCTAAGTCCTCCAGGTCGACCTCCCTGTCGTGCAGGAACTCCAACAGCACCTGCACCCTCGTCTGGGCGTTGTATTGCGAGTCGGCCATGATGCAGATGCCTGAGTTCTCGAAGACCTGCACGAGCTCCTGGCCCTGCTGCAGGATTTGGAATGTAGTGTTCTGCATCTGGCTGACGCTTTCGTTGTGTAGCCGTAAGTACTGCTCCGCCTTCGCGATGTCCCTGGTGAGCTCGCTGTGTTGTAGTTCCTCTGACCACATTTCGAGCTGCGAGGAGACTTCCAGGGCGTCGCGCTCGAACACTCGCAGACGCAGGCAGAGGTCTAGCCTGAGCTTGCGGGCTGCCCAGAGCTCTTCCAAGTCGCTCCTTTGTTTGGCCAATCGGTCCAGCGCTGCTTCCACTGCAGATACCGATCCTGTCGTGTCCATGTCACCAACAGTTCTGTAAAAAAAAAACAGTTAGCATATTTGCAATATTATTTATATATTCATTTAGGTATTACAAAACTGCTTTAAAATAAATAATGACACAAACTTCTGGATACAACAAACAGCATTAAATATGTTACACTAAGAATTCTCGGTGATTCCCCTATTCAAATATGTACCTTGTCCTAAGTACAGAAACCAGAAACCTACTTCTGGGTTTCCCCGAATTTCCTGCTAACTTTGTGCATAAAAAGTGCAGGTGCATGTATTGAATGACAGTTCAGTAATTCCCCTGTGTTCTTAATTTCTTAATTAACGTTTTTTTCTTTGAAGGGCTTCAAGGGATTCATACAACACGTGTTAAATTGTTAGTAATTCCGCAGCACTCTTTTTTTCTATTTTACTTTTGAATTGTAAATTATAACATTAACTACTGTCAAAACAGCTACGATAAAAACTGGAAAAGAATTTTTCGGCTGTAAAATATTTTCAAAATCAATAGATCTACCGAAAAATCGGTAAAGTTGGCAACACTAAATTAAAAATTTGCAAATTTCCTCTGAAAAAACGAACCAAATTCTTACGATAAAGAGTATTCCCTTACTTTACACATTTATTTATTGGAAGGCTCTGGAGTCCTATACTTGCGTGCGTACACAAATTTCAATCTTAATATTTTACTTGCTCAATAAATGGTACATTCATTTACTATCTTCTTTTTCCCATAAAAGCAACTGGTAATCAAGAAAAGGCGGCAACGCAGCTTGCAGCCTTGGATTAGAAAACGCTGATTTATTAAAATGTGACTTATTCAATCATGTGGACAATAATACTTACATACTTATCATATTACTACGTTGTTTATTTATTTTTATTTTACATATCAAGGCCGGGAGGCCGTCAAAGTAGATAAGTTTGTTGTACTAACTAAATAATAAAGAAGGATAAGATTTCTAAACATTAGATAATAAAATACGGTTGTTATACAGCCAAACTACCCTTCAACACGATTCATATTTAATTTCTACCAATTATTGTCCACGTCCTCATTGTATTTTTTTGTAAATTTAGCTTCTAATTTTAACTTCAACTACTACTTAATATTAGCAATAAAGTTTCCAACTTTCTATTTCCCCATAATTTCAAAACGGGCACTGTCCTAAAAATGATTCAGGTATTTTTTAAATATAAGTCAGTACATAGAAAGAAAATTTTTGCACGTGGGTGCATAGCCTGAAAAGAATTTTAACAACCACAATATGCTGCTTTTCTATAGTTGATAGGTTAGAATGATATGTTACTTGCAACAGGATGGAACAGTGTGACGTATTCTGACGCATGTGTTTAAAGTGGGCCATTCCCAAAATTACTACTTCAAATGTAGGCCATATCGACCCACATATTCTTCTTTGAAGATCAAGTTTAGCGTCGCCCTATAAAGCTATAAGAAATATTGAAGGAAATTGCAGTTTTTCCTTTCATATTTTATAAGAATATCAATTTAAAACGGTCTTATAAAATTTTTAGATGAACTTAAAATTCAAAGTATGGAATCGCATGCAGGAACGCGATGCATTATGGGAAACGAGGCGTCAGCTGTCAGCTGTCATTCACGGCCTCCTGTATTTACGTGTTTTATTTGCTATCTCTGGCGTTTGATTTTAGTATTTATAAAACAACGCTTGTCAGTGTTACTTTGATCTCTTTGTCATTGTGATTTGGTAAGTTCTGAGTGTTTTTTAACGTCGCCACTTATTGAGTCAGAAAGCCGTGAATAACAGCTGACGCCCAATTCCTCATAATTCATCACGTTCCGAAAAAAAATCCGTACTATGAATTTCAATTTCATCTAAAGATTTACTAAAAACGCTGGAAATTTAAATGCTTTAATAATAATTTTTTTACATTTAAAATTATTTCTGCATAAGGTTAATTATAAATTCAGTTGTTTAGTTATTAAGGTTTATTTTATTTTACTTATGTGAATACCAGGGACAAGTACTCAGTACTTTTTGGTATCTCACTTCAAGAAAGATTATTATATTTTATTTATTTATGTACAAACTGAGATTCTCACAAATAAAAATCTATTCTATTCTATTCTAATGCCGTTTTTAGGCATGAAGCTTCTCAAATATTTCTTATAACTTTATGAGGCGACGGTAAACATGATATTCGATGTTGCGTATGTCGATAAGGGCTACTTTTAAAACGGTAATTTTGAGAGAGTGAACTTTAAAATTCGCGCGATAGTGACGTCGTAACTGTTCGATTCCATTAGGTCATTTATGCCTTTACGATACTCTCTACAGGTTTGCGTCTGCTCCAATTTTCATTGTCCTTGGCTGAATCAAAACACTACAGGCCCAACAGACGTGTGCAGTTGTAGCAAATTCTAATAGGTAATTTGGATAAATTGTGAAACGGGTCAATTCGTGCCACCTGTATTTATTAAAATTATAGCTTTTTATTATATTATAATTAGCAACAAAGCCTGACAGCAAGTGCTCTTGTATTTATACACGTAGTCTGTTAATATAGAGTGATATTTAAAGCATACGCTGTCCATAACTATAAGTGTGGTGCGCCGCGAGCTTGTGACGCAATTTGTTAACAGGGCAGTTTTCGCACGGAAATAACCAGCCGATAAGGGGATCATGGCTGGACGCCTGCAAGATGTAGAATTCGCGCCAAAGCTCGGGGATGAGCATTCGTACCAAGATCGTTGACAGGTGCGGGTCGCTGTGAGTTCGCTGATTGAACTAGCAAATTCTCAGCGACACAAAGCGGGCTAAGAATAGTCCTCAACAGAGCATCCTATATTGTGTTGTGGCCGACAATATTTCGTCGTCGGCTTATTGTGTCTCTGAAAGAGAAACTAGTGCCCAAAGTAGCCAAATCCTGACGCAGTTGCAACCTCGTCCGACGACAGCTATCGTTGCGACATCATAGGAAAAGTACCTGCCTTCGCAGACGGCTAGAGCATTGGGAAGACCCCAAACAAGATTAGTTAGTAGCTATATTCACCGTGCAAGTGAAATCCTATTGCAACATTTGGAGCCATTACACTCGTGGTTGTTAACACGAGGGATTACCCGCTGATCGAGCATCCCGGTTACGTAATCTCACCGCACCAGCACTATCTTCAAAGACCGGTGTCTAGTTACACGCCTGTACAAGAACTGCTACGTATCTGTTTGTAGTATTCGCACATATGTAGCGTGTTAGCGCCGTATTTTGTATGTACTCATATGTATTCTCTTGTGTGTATTTGTTTGCAAATTATATGTACTCTTTGTAAGTTGTCAGGATTTTTATTGTCATTAACGATTGCATTGGTAAGTACAACATTTCAGGTGTCTACGAGTTGGTCTCAAATAATATTAGCTTCCCTTAGCCACTCTGCGAATATAAAAAAGTCTCATAAGCATACCGACTGAATCAGCTAGCGAACCCAGGGCAAATTAAAGTAATAATTCAGTAAGTCTAGATAGGAAAGAGACGCCGCGCTACAATTGACATGTTAAATATTTTAATATTAAGTGTATGACGCATGCAGGGCGTAACTTAAGCCCATTGAAATATATCAGGGTGGTAATCCTTGGCCAAAATCGTTTTCAATATACGGAGTGTTACAGTTTTCTAAAAAAATTCGTCTTTTTCTTATAATTCCCAGATTAGTGCAGTTATGTAAACCAAACATGGTACACAGTACACGTGGATAGCACCCCTAAAGTGTAATATTTTCAAGCTCTACAATTAACCAGTGGAGAAAATAGGGCAACAGCGCTATAAATTTAACACACAAAAATAGCGATACTCGGCAGAAAATTTAAAGCGATCTAATTTTAAAGTAAGTCATTTAATTATAGACAGAAAGTAACTTTTCGATTTTTTGACTATCTCCCATCGTTTTTTGGTAAATTTGAATTTTCTAATTTATTTCAGTTTCTGCAAAACTCAGTTCAATTGAATTAGAAAAATAAAATTTTCCGAGAAACTATAAGATTCGTGCATCGCATTCTCGGCTCGGCCGAAGGTTTTTTGTTTTGTGCGAGAAGTTTGCATTCAAGCGACGCGTCAGGCTTCATGTCCGTTCCGCTGTAAACCAAACTAGTCTCGCCGGGCTCGTCGCTTCCCATGACCTACTGTGTGCGTTCTTTGCCTTTAGGGTGAATTTCGGTTTTGAAGCAACGTGTTGGAGTAATTTTTCCTTAGTCCAGATGACGGATTAGGCAGTTAAGTTTTCTGAAATTTGCGTTCCGTGGCCCAAATTTCGGCCGCTACTATCAACCACTATCGGTAGCCGTTACTGTTAAAACTTCAGCCGCCGCCATTTCAAGCTGGTTCCGTCAAGTGATATTGATTCTGTTTTCTTGGTTTGTTGACCTCCTTGGATGGGTGGGTATCTTTCAGCTGATGAGGCGACCTTGGCCCCGATGCCGACGTTGGGCTGGTTGCGGTCGCCTAGAGCTAAGATTCTACCCAGGGAGCAATGATATCAAGAGATCAACCGTTTAGGTTTCGCCCTTTATTAACTTGCGAATTTTGAGGCTGAACGCTATCACGACCCCGGCTGAACTCTTCAGATTCCCCAGGCGGTTTACACTGTGTGATTACTATACCTGCGCTGATTTTGCTGCTCAAATCCCTTCAAGATTCCTCGCATTTCAGCTTGTTGCGCGATAATCTTGCACTTGGTTCATGTTATGTTAGATTTTGATTGTGCCATTGGGACAACGCGTTTGATGGGTTTCCCCTAAGGCCTCATCAAAGCTTAAGATGCCTTAAATAATGATATTTAGCCTTTAACGTTTAGACACCCCGGTTGTGTATGTAACGTAAGTTCTGGTGTATGCGCACACAGTTTATCCCGTAGGATCAGTGATATACAGTGTTGCTATTTTATTTAATTGAACGTCGATATGTAAGTATCAATTACTGCCTCCTTTATGCATTTATTACGGCTTGGCTATTATAGCCATTTGTTAATATTAATACTACTTATAATATTTTGCTACTGCGTCGCTCTAGATCTGGCACTATGTGATATATTTTTCAGATTATCTTTTGATCAACTGTCTTCTTTTGAGTTTCTGAGTTTTCACTGCTATCTAGGCACATTGGTCGTAATTAAAGGCTCGTTGGCGCCCTCAGCATTATAATTGACTTAATTTTTCGTATTAGAACCCAGCCGTGTTCACTATAGCTAGTCGGCCTTCGAATGTGCCCACGTAGTCTCGTAGTTAACAATTTGCTATCCAGGAAAAGCATTGTGTGAAGAATACAGCAATCAAAAGTAATAGAATGCCACAGGATGACCGAAGCTATAGTATATATCGCAAATCATCAAGAGCACACGCTGTTAACAAATATACAGAAATGAAGTGACTGGCCCAAAACAGGGTAAGATTGAAGAAGAAAATATTTCATAGGACTGACAACACCTTACCGTTTTCTAGAAATACTTGGAGCTGTTTATATACGTGGCCTGTTCGGTAGTTATCCGAATGCTCATTCTCGGGTATCTTCTATTTCCTAATTTTCGTACTCAGTTTTCGATTTACAGATTTGTATATTACAAAAATAAATATTTGACACTAAAATTATTAAGTAGCATGTCGCATCAAGTTTAAAACCTTGCGATATTCAAAAAATGCGCGAAAATATGGCAGACAAAGTGGCTAAATTGTGATTACACCATAATTAAGCACAGGAGTACAACACAACAACGGAACCGCACAATACTGTTGTTAATTGTAGACTTTCATTTTTAAGCGTTACAATTCCAGGAATTTTAATTTGATTGCTCAAGCAATATTTATTTTATCATTCATTAATGACACTGAAGTTCACGACCTTCTAACAATGTTATTCCATTTAATAAGTCGTTATATAAATAATGCATGCTATTTAAATAAACGTCCTTGTGCGAGAAATTCTTTCATTCAACATTACTAAAGTGGAAAATTGTAAATTGCTACCAAAACAGTTTCTAGAACTTTTTGATTGTAATGTCAAATTAGATTGATTTTTTTCCAAAATGCAACTAATTTTGGTCTGAAGAAGTGGCAGAAAAGCTTCGTTACACTATTTGAACATTATTTGCGTTACTAGTCTGATATTATATGCAACTGCAAGTTGTAACACCTGCTGTGCAGCATTTCAGTCGTGGGTCAGAAGGGTAGGTGTACCAACCGACCTTCAGCTCAATGTATGAGAATGATCTTGGAATGAATGTTGATCAGTCCAAATACGACTAGCAAGTAGGTTTATTTTGCACTTATTACACGCGCACTTACTTAATGAAATGTAAGAAAATTTAATTTTTTTCGGGAGCAGCTATATTTAAGTAGCTCAACAAAATCTACTCAGTACCTTTAATTATTTTTAAACTGGAATATCAATTTTGAACCAGTAAACCCATCCTCGTAGCATTCTCAGTACACTTCATTTCACGTCCAGTGTCATACTAGTTTAACCAAAGCAATAAAGTGCGGGCACATCACATTAAACATACTCTCATATGACAAAACTTGTGCAGTTCAAGTTGGCATACGACGCGAAGTTTACAACTCTTCCAGTTTAGAACTTGTGGGATTTATAATAGTTTGGTTACAATTTGTAGTAGGTAGTTATTACTACAATTTAAAGAAGTAAATACATTATGAACTACAGGAAATCACTTCACGGTAAAACCTAAAGATTACATAAAGTAAATAACTCATTTCTTTAATTTGAATTAGCAAATTTAGTGTGAGAACTTGAAAGCCTTGGAGTGTAATATTTCGCGCATTGTGAACCTGGTAATAATATTTATTTAAAGAAGTTGTCTGTTATTAACGAAATGATTTCGTAAATTTACTTGAATAACCAGCCGAATATTTGAGAAAGAAATATGTTTTTTTCTAATCGAACAATTTTCCGGAAAAATTGTGTAACTAAAAATTTTTTTTTCGAGACCTAGGTCGGGGGCTTGAAAAAGAACCCCTTTTAGGCCGTTACCATGATGCGTCCTCCTGAAAAGTGGATCGAGAATATCCATTTCTTTAAATTAATTCCCCAGCAATCTTTGAGGCCGATCAGCACCTAAGGGTATGCGATGAAATCATTATTTCACGTGGCTTAACGTGGGGAATTCTATTGTATGCCTCCTTCCACGAGCGATTTTGGAGTCTCTTTTTCCTAATAAAAACAACCGAAAGGTTCTGTAATTTTTCTACGGGATACAAAAGTGCAACGCCCCAGGCTAGAGCTATTGATAATTCGTGGGGACCGCAGGTCTTTTTACCATCATCTACTCTTGCATGATGTCGAGAGCCCACCGGATATAAGGACCGAAAAAGTAATCAGTGACCACTCATTTTCAATTATCCAGAAGAAAATTAGTGCGTTTATTTCAATTCAGAGCTTCCAGGAGCGCATAAGTATGATAAGTCAGTTTAATACATTCCAAAATTGCTTATCGGCTTCGCTATTTAGTGAATTATTAAATAGTAGACGGTGCATTTCATTTAGCGCCCATGGCGTTAAGCGAAGACTTGTTTCAAGAAGCTATAATTTTATGTAATTCTTATCTAGTTTTTGCGAGGCCTCTGCGATAAGCGACGCGCCCATCGATTACAAAAGGACATCGTGCTGTCTAAATCTTATAATGGCATCTGCGCGCTTGTTTATTTAGCTTTATTAAAGCCTCGGTACTTGAATTTTACTTCTATTATTTCCTCTTCTTTCCTCTAGTTTGTTTGGACTGCTGATTAGATTGTTATCGTCGTCGCGCCCATTTGCTTAATAGCTGCACGAACCATTTTAGTCCAACTTACATTTACAAGTCGTGGATAATTTCAAGTTAACCTGGGCTGTGAGCTGATCCAAAGGTTGTAAAGGGTGAGATAATTATTGTAAATCCGCCAACCGATAGTAGAGTGAGAGGCTGTGGTCAGTATAATTTAAAATGTTCGAATTATTTTAAATGGATCTCTTAATTCAATAGCAATTTTTATGCGTTTAGGCAACTGTGTTTCTTCTTAATTTCTTAACTATAATATTTACTTTTGTGTTCTTTGAGTTGTTTGAAAATATCCTATCATTTTATTTGTATTCGTATAATTATGGGCTTTCGACTAAACCAGCCACTGAAATAAGAGACGTTCTAAATTTAGCACAGAATCCAAACAAGTCCAAAGCTAATCGCCGACCAAGGGCGGTTTTTAAGATCGGGGTCATTTTCTGCAGGTACTTTTAAAATATTGATGGGCCTTTGCGGGAGTTAGACGCAGCGGGTGTCATTCCATCGCGATTATGTTTTTGAAGTGAATTGAATTGTGTAAGTTATATTGATTATAACTTATAAGAGAGCGGATGAAACGATGAGGTCTTTAAAAAAGAATACTAGTGCTTGCGTAGCTTTGCAATAAAGACTGTATGTAGTTATTGTACAGAGGAGTCGAACATTCGTTTATTGTTCGTACTGATGCTGATTGTAGACAGCTTTATTAATTGGGTCGTTGTACATTGTTACGGTTGGCCTGGGCTCTAACCGAACCACAGATAGCGCTATCGAGGCCTGGATCCATGACCATTCGGCGAGATGGTTCACGATCCTTGACCTGGTAAGCACCTTGCTAATCAGTGATCCCAGATAGCGCGACTGGGTGGCTTGGGAAGCCCGTCACCCAAAGATGCCTTGTGACCTGTGCCATTCGCGGGTGGATGCGGCCACCGCGATTGCGGGTCACATTGACATGGGTTCGACCCATTGATGCAGTTAACGTTCGGTTAATGTGTACTAGATGCGGTAAGCATCCGTATTTGCACAATTATTACAGGCACATCATCAAAGGTGTACCGAAGAATATACTTAATGATGTCTTCTTCGAGATGCGACGTGGGAATGCCACGGGGGCCATAAAACCCCCTGTGAGTATTATGTAATGAGCACATTACTGCTAAAAACTGAATGTTTGTTGTTTTGCTTGGATGACTGATTGTGGAATTTGACGAGTTTGTGTTCGCGGTCGGGCGTGTGTGACCACCTACTATATGAAAGGACTTGCCGTTCGCCTTGCACCCCCAGTATCATGTTTATGATTTACAACCCTCAGACCGCAGGGGCGTTATGGAATTTCTGGTAAGTTGCCAGTTCTTGTAAATTTATAAATGTGAACCGTTCTGAATCCAGGAAAAAATAAATTAGGCCGGGGCACCGAAAATATGTGCCTACATAATATTGAAACATTACAATGACAAACAAGCGTTATATCTTAGTAAAAATCTGGAGATATTTGTAATTTCCTTAGTAACCACAGTCAACAAATATTGTAAACTAACCAAAACCTAAATTGTCAAAATAATCCTGTAATTTTTTTTTCAAAATCGCCCTGTAAAGAAGTGCTTTCCGGCGTAAAAATTGTACAGTAATGCATGCTTTCAAGCCCAGTGCCTAAAAAATTATTTACCCTTTGAGTAAAAATTGTGAGATTTGAATATTTGAGGTCCAGAACCAATTTAAAGCAGAAACGTAAATCTACGTTATTTTAGCCTAAACATTACATGCAAATGTCATATCAGGGTTGATTTATTCAGTGTAAAACGAATGCTATTGGTGAAAATTTAAATGTTCATGGCTTGTGATCTATTGTACTACTACTACGTAATAGAATCAATATTATTTTGGGGGCGTATAAAAACCAAAAGGTTAACGGCTTCCTTTACTAAAAGAACGATAAAGTAATTCCCACAAATAGTTTAGCGTAGCCCTTACTACCGGAAACCGACAATGCAATTCCTGTAACTCTGCCACAGAAATCAAATGGTGCTAATGGTGGCAATTATTCTTGCGGCTCTGAATGAAACATTTACCGGGATGTATACGGTACATGATTATTACGTAACCTACGATCAATCAATCACCTCTATTGATGCGGATGCTATTCACGGGCTGACCCGCATTCAAGAACCGTTAGCAGCGCTATAATTATAATTAAACAAAGGATGGGGCATAGTTGATTAATCAGGTGCGTGGAGTTGGTCTGGGAGACAGGAAATGTTACATCGCTGTTCATAATTGAACAATATATTTGTTATAGTTATTTGTGATTTTATTAATACTAACAGACCCACCGCGAATATTTAGCAACCGGTGAAAATCAAAAGTATAGTCACTTTCCCTTTCGTTTTCCTCGCTTGCAAAACACAAGATGGGAGGGCGTTACCATTGGTAGTCAACGACTAATCACCACGTGTTTGGAAATTAAATAGTTCCCATCTGTAAATTATCCAGTATTATCATGGGTATTTCGAATTAAATTGGATACAAACAAGGGTCCAATGGGAACGTCTTCGAGAGTCTTGGTGTACCGTATCATGGAGTTGAATTCAGACTTTCTTTTACAAGTCATCATCAGATCAGTGTTGCTGTTTCCGCTACAAATCTTTCAATCTTTGCTGCCGTCCAACAAATCTCTATCCTGCTCACAGCGCTGTGACTGGGCGACTCTCTCGCCCTCTCGCACTCATAGCAACGAATTCTCCAGGACCGGCCAGGGTAAAAATCCATGTTCGCCCGGGGAAAGAGTGGTTGCATTTAGCTAAGCTAGTCACCCCTTCATCCTACACTAACTATAGGCTCAATCATATTGTATCTTAAACCAGTTTCAGAGTGTAACAGCGTGTTATACAATTGTTCAATTTTATTTCTTCAAAATCTGCACTATAAACGTGCAGCATTCGTCGATCACATTCCAAACCAACCACAAAGCTCGTAACACACAAATTAGCAGACCAAACGTGTACTCGACGGCAACATAAATCGACGAGGCAGCGATACAAGGAAAGTATTTTATGCAATGCGCTCAAGAACTGCAGTGTTGAGATTCCCAATAAACGGCGAATAAATCCCTCCGGAGGCATACGCTATCGATCTCGAGTGACAAGAGCTTTTTTAGACGCACAAGGGCCCGAATAGAAGAATCGCGATCGCGCCTCGCGCTGGCGGCGGAAATGAAATATTCAGAAGCCTGTCAAGCCGGCGTGCAAAATGCACTTCCATGTTTGCTGTAAAATTTGCTATTTCAACATCTGTAACTAACGACCACGCATTAAATCGCACGAAGCTGCGGCCGTAAACATTCGCAAACCGTAAATTAAAGGGTTCTTGCTCCTGGGTGGTAAATTTCCGCGGCCTTGCCGAACTCGTGTTTATGGAGGGAAAGCGGGGCACTCGGAAAGCATCCCCATTAAGTCGCCGCCACCGGGATTTATAAATTCGTCGCTTTTCATTTTTAAGACAACACCGCACAATTTATAATATAAATATAAATATTATATAAGATAACAAATACAATGTCGAAACATCTTTTACCGAGCAGTGGGCTAACGAATAAACATTTTGCTTTATGAGCAAATTCCATTAGACAAATGTTTTCTTGGCAAATCAGTGCCACAGTTGATTTTAAAAATCCAGGCAATAATGTAACACATCTTCCATCTACTCATAAAACAGCACTAAGAACTGAACATCAATTTACGATGCCCAAGTGCATATTGCACAGCTTTTCTACAGCGCTCGTTCCCTTGATGGATGATCTAGAAAAATCCACATAAACAAGGCTGATGGATATTGCACCAGATCAATCATAAACTATAGCACAAATGAAAATAGAATTGGTTAGTTCTTGGCCAATATTAGAATTGAAAACGTGATTAGACAAATACTTAATTAGCTCAAGAACGTGCCGAGGTAGCAAGGTCAGCACTGGGTTGCCTAGTGTTACACAACACTATTCAGCAAAATCCAACTACAACGTGTGAATGAACTAAAGTCGTTTGCTAATAATTCGTTTCGTGTTCGTTTTTTAAGAATTGAGTCATCCAGTATTACTAGCTTGTCATATATATGATAACATGAATTATATCATTGCATTCAGGTTATAAAAAAATGTTATAAAAAGAACGAATCAATATTCACTATTAGTCTTTAACGCTTCCTACTCATTTCCCTCTACAAGGGTGTGCTTTGCAAGCCATAATTACTTGGTCTCCAGGATGGGGACCAGCATAACCCTCGCTGCTTCACCACAAGATCGCCTTCAAAGCTACTATTACTTAATCTCTGAGGCTAGAGACCGGTGATCTCCTATTATTAACATCTGGAACGAACAAAGTCGCTAATACTTAGAATTCAGATCTGGACATCGAGAAAAAAAACAATAAATAAGATGAAACAGATGATAAGGAACACGAAACCATGGAAGAAATGGGTTGAAGAACAGCACAGCAAAACAGACTCCGCCACATAATGAGAGTATGAGGAGGTGAGGTGAAGAATAATATACTACACTAACCTTATTATAACTAAATATAATTCCTGCTACTCCCGCTAGCATTAACAAAACCAATCTAGCTAATGACGAAGTATTTCTCAAAACCAACTTCGTTGTAGCTGTCATACAAGATTAATAATAAAAACCGTCCTTCTGTCTCTCATTTCCACAAATGAAGATGTAGACATCAATTCCACTCAGACAAATGGTGGCAGCGCCCAAACTCAGTCCAAGTCCAAGCAGATAAATTACCGCCCACGTCCCTGCTTATTTACCTGAAAATGCGACAGATAAAAATGCAGCCCACCGTTTCCATTTTGCACCTTGGCCGCGCTTCTTGTCCGCTCAAACGAGTCTGGGGATTGAATGATGGCGTACATTCTTCTCCCGACCGATCTGCACACGCAACCCAGGAACGGGTTCCGAAGAATTAAAAGACTTTTTATGGCCGCCGTAAATCTGACGAGGTTAATATGCACAGAATTAAACGCGGTCGAGACTGTTGCTGTGGGGCCGGAACTGCTACAGTGACAGGAAGTCGGTTAAGCGCGAGGTGTAGTCAGTCCATTAGGATCCGATAAACCGTTAAAATTAAATGGCCGAGGAGGATCACGCATTTTACGAGGGCCACTAAGTTACGTTTAATGTTCGCGCTCTCATCAATGCCTCGATCGAATTTGCATAGGTTCAGAAGTTCTCGGGCCAGATGTGGAAGATCGTAACAACCCTTGGGAATCCATAACTTTGGCTAAGAGAGGTAGCTAGTTACTGCTACTTCACTGGGCGTTAGGGATTATACAGTATAATCCCTAAATATAAGTTTTTAACAATGCGAACAAGGCGTTGATGTAATTAACAATGTACGCGTTTTGCTAGTAGAAACAGAGAATGTAGATCAGGTACGTCAGTTTGGAGGTAAAGATTTTTGAAAATGGATAGCTTGTGTATGTGTCACAGTCTAATGACAATAATAATAATTAAAATAAAGTAATAATGGCAGGAATTACAATAATAATTTCCGGATAAAAACGAATTTAAATTTTAAAGGCGTTCTATCTGCAGTCTCTCAAATCTTTTTGTGGGGTGATATTATGGACGAAAGAAGCTCTCCTCTGCATGCAAACGTTGTCCAGAGATACAGAAACAGAAAGATACCTTCTTGTGTTGTATCGACTTCGAGAAAACATCTGACCTAGTCCAACAAGAGAAAATGATCCAATATGGACATACTTCTTTAGTAGCCTTTTGATATCCACTCCTGGACTCCTGGAATTTAGTTCATCTTCTGATTGATTCGTTCCTGGCTCAATAGATTTTAAAGTTGTTCTTAATTAATTTGCTGAGCTGACGGTTAAAAACATAGTCTCCACACTATAAGTTAACACTGGCAGAATACACATATTGAATACTTTCATCTTTAGGTTTATTGGGATATTCGAGTCTTTGAGAACAAATCTAGTTCCCCATTGCTGCCCATGTCATTCGACTCTTTCTAGTTCTTAGTTACCTAGGTGTGCGCGTCATGTCTGTAACGCTGCGTTTCAATTTCATTTCAAAAGCGCGTTAATGCATTTGGCACCTTATTTCGGACCACCTTATATCTAATTATTGTAGCAAAGGAATTCAAGTTTATCGTAGCAGGCGTGTGTGCGAAGTGATAAACGCTGCGTTTTACGCGTTGAAACTTTTCTGGCATTTCGATTCTAGTTGGCCGCTAAAATAGCCGCATAGCTGACAAAGTATTGATTTTTCGGAGGCACGCTGTAGCCGTTTTGGTTGCTTAACAAGCGAAGCCGCAAGGTGGATTCCTTGCGCTGCCAATAATTGAACCGCTGCGGTGCCGTTTTTACGCAATTAGACCGATACACCTTCGGTAAGAATGCTCGGCTTAGTTTATTTCGTTTTCTAATTTTCAAATATTTAGGCCGTTTGATATGGGCTAATGGGCTAATATCGGCTAGTGTTAAACTCAAACAGAGGCTAAATTCACCTAATTCAGTTCCCCGATTCTGCTTCCGTATGTGGTCAGGAGTTCCCGACATGCGACACATCCTTTTGTAGTTAGCTGACTTCTAACAGTGGCGACCTTGGAATTCTCAAAATTTTGCTCCCAAACTCGGCTTAGCGTCTTCATGGATTGCAACACCACAGGATTCCACTTGCGATCGCTGGACTTCAGCATCAAGCTAATTTGTAAGTACCTGCCATTATCAATCGACAAGGCATTCGCCTTAATTATGTCAGTTCTTACTAACATCTTAGCAAATCAAACTGAGCGTGTTTAATCAATCTTTTGGTTCAATCTTTTATTTTTGTTTGTTTAAACAATTCAAAATTGCTGAAATAAGCATGTGCATTGTGACCTATGAGCCATAACCTCACATTAAAACTACGGACGATAACGGTGCGGTGTTGTGTTCTCCGACCGTTTATATGGAGTAGATAGAAGTGTGGACCCTACTGGACGTTACTGAAGTGCTTCTGAAATCCCAATTTAGCGATGAAGACAACAAAACGATTCTTAGATTCCCACAAATTTAGTGTGTAGATACGTGCAATATCGATTATTGCCAATTACTACAATAAAAACTGTAAGATATGTTATCTTCATTTTACCACGTGTAATTTTCGGGCGCACACCACTGGCTGTGGGTCAGCGGAGGGGTGAAATACTGGAGCGAGGTCAACCCGAACGAGCAAGGGTAGAAAAGAAACTAAGCAAATCACGTATCGTATGGGGAGGTAATAGCAACCAGAAGCTAATTTATCGGCCTTAAGTAACATATTGGTTAAAGTCGGCCTAATTACGAGCTTCCACAGTGCTTTCAACACTTGATGCTCCGCTCTCGCTCCTTGGAAATACCGAGGGACTTTAAGAATTGGATTATGTCGGATGACACCGCGCATCGCCGTTAAGATTACACTAATTTTTCGAGCGGGTAACGGGCCAGATATATTGTCGAATCCGCAACCTTTAAGGCTTCCCTTCAAGCTAGGGTCCGGAATCGCTGTTTTGAGCTGGATACCAGCCCATGTCTTTAGAATATGGTATCGATAAATTGCTGCATTACATTGTAATCATCCATTTAATGTTTGTGCAATTCATGCATCTATAATATCATCCCTCATCTTAGATACAATATTTGCAACGCCGTTTTGTTAGATTATTTTCGACCTCTTTCGTTTTGCTCAAAATTACGTTTATTTGTCGCCCGAATTCTTACTGATTACGGCCCTGTACAGTTACATTCAAATTCGTCTTAGCAAGCATTCTTCGTTCAGTGCACAAAGTGCGTATTTGTTTCGACAATCAAGCGTTGAACGCCTAAATAAATCAAATTCTTTATGTTAAGCAGTAACGAAATTCAGGCCTTGGAGCTTAGTGTTTTCTGTCAAGAAATTGACGCCTGCAGTTCTTGCAAACTGTGCTTTGGTAAGTCGACCCTTTTAGAATTGCTGTAGCATTAACAAACTCTTCTAGAACGTTCTTTGTTTAACCTGATTACTGCTCGATAATTAGCCTTTGAAAATAAGGTTCGATAAATCTCTGGTTGCCGCGTAGTGTTTAAATACTGTTTTAGAAATCTATCCTGTTTTCCGGCCGTCATAGCTTCAATATATTTTCGTGGAACGCGTCGTTAGCAGTATGATATTCGAGGACTGTGGAATGTTCATTGTAAACTGGGGCCTTCCCCTGGTTGTTGCCAATTCAGCAATTGCATCACCCGTTAAAGCCTTCTTTGTTGTGCTTTCAGCCCACGCATTTTACGTCCAGCTTTGGGACCATTGGAAATAAAGTTTGATAAACCCTTAGTTAACCGCACATATAGAAATGAGCGTTTTGGGGTTCGAAGTTTTTTTCCGTTGTGCTTCTTCGCGCGGAATTCGATTTGAAATAAAAAATCTGTACCCAGCATTTGAGTGAGCAAGACGTATGTGAAATTTCGCGCCCCCGACTGTGGCGTTGACGCTGCAGTTGGGGGAGCTTTTGTTAAAGCATTTTGAACTTTTGGCTGCGTTGTTTTTGTGAGCTTTTGCTAACATTTTGTGATTAACATGGTGAATCCTTTTTGGTTCTTGTGCGAACTTTTCGAGTGCCTTGGGGCACGTTAATGGCGAGTGCAGTTAAACCCGAATCTTCGAAGTGAACATTAATCCTTGGGTGTCTTTGAAAATGCGCGGTGGGCAGAGGAAGTGTATTTAACTCGGACGTTGTTAAATTGGCCGATTTACGATTCATACAGTTGGTCTCCGGGGAGACTTTTGGCACTTTTTGCCGATTCGATTAGAGAAACGATATCTGATGAGCCTCAACTAACTTTTTTCCCTGTTAAGTCGGGAAAAAACCATTGCGTAATGCATATCTGTGTCAACGTCGGGTTTAATTAAAGGAAGGGCCACCGCGCGATATAGTGTTGTTTGATGTCACTTCGTTGATTGACGTTTGCTGCCGATTCTCCTCAATCCCTCGAGTTTCTGCTCCACCTGTTGCCTCTTCTGGAGAATTCGCTACACCTCTGGCACGTTTTACCAGGCCTCCACGAGGACAACTACATCTGCACTTAAGACTGCATGCTGCAACTATCAGGTAGGCGCCCTGCATTGTACCAATTAGGTAACTCTGGTGCCTAACTTAATGTGCGATTTTATATTTTATTGTGCGTCAGTGCTTATAAACGTTGCGTACGTCCGCTAGGACCTATGATCTGTTTCAGTTAATGTTTACCAGGGGCTTTACTCCTGGCGTCCATTTTATGTCATTTGTTTTGGATCATACTGTGTTTTTTTGGTGTCTTTGTAACTAGCCCTTAAGATATATTTTGGTTTTGTGGGCCCCCCTTTCATATTCACGTAGGATATCGTATTACTAAATTTAAACTCACCTCCGGGTGTTTGTTTTAATGTACCGATTTGTGTAAACGGTCATTTGTTTCTTTAAATAATAAACTTGTTAAAGTCAGTTCATTCTTTTTATGAATCTTGAAACCCCTTCTGGGTCACTAATCCAGTGTGGCAAAGGCCAAGTGTAATTAATTTTGTGAAGTTAAAACATGCTCTTTTGATTAAGCGAGCCCCGGGATTTGGGCCAATCAGTGTTCTTTTGTTATTCTTTAGTGACGGTGGCCTTGAAGGTAAGTGATTTAACGACAAGGTCACCCGGCTACTCGGAGGAGGCTTGGTAAACAACAGGCTGAGGTGTTCAGCAACGTACCTGGAGGACTTCTACATAGGCTACGTGTATTGTTCTTGGTTCTAGACACGTTAGCCACCCCTAATCAGAACCAAGTGGCGCTCAGGCATTTCTTTTTCTGTTAAGCAAGCTTTAGGGTAAGTACCCCGTCGGTTTTCCATTTAAGTCTTCGAACTACCCCTTCCCGACTGAGCTAAGTGCGAGTAACCGGAGCAACAAAATCTGCTCCGACACATTAAGATCTGTGATTTCTGGGGAAAGCCGGCGAACCCTGTAGTTTGTACCCGATTTTGGACAATCAATACGACCTATGTCGATCTGATGAATTAATACCGTAACAGTTTCTTGAAAATTACATTTATGGCGCCTAACGTACACAAGGTTTGAGCCCTTCTCCTTCTGGGAAGACTAAACGGCATTTGAGCACGTTGACTGGATTGCGGCCAATCTATCAAAATTACTCCCAGCTGAAAACTTTCCTGCAATACTACGTGCCGAATGTAGCATATTAAGTTACGTTATATTTATTTTCATTGTGGAGCAAAAATGCAGTCGCGTTTCCAGGTCTCATAAGAGCTTCAGCAGGCTCGAGCAGAGCACACGTCCACCTCCCGAAGCCCAGAATCAAGTTGTGGTTGGTGGGATATGATTAACACATCCTTGACAAATTATTTATCTTACCATTATGGCGCCTAACCCCTACTAAACACAACTTTCACTTTCAAAGTAGGACCCCGTTCATTTCTCACTGGAGCTAGTCGTGAAGCACATATACGTCATACAAGACCCTAATATAATACACAGTAGCATACTGAACAGATTATAATTAGGTGACTACTAAAGCGGCTTTAGAACATCAAGAGCCACAACGAATACAATTTTTGCGATACGACAAATAATAGAAAAAGCCTGGAGGTTAACAACCTATTTTTACATTTCCAACAAGCATATGATTCCATAGAGATAAGAGTGCTATATAGGGCAATGGGAGGGTTGGGAATCTTCCAAAACTAATGACCTAAGACAACACTAAGCGAATCAAGATGCAAGGTCCAAGTACACGGTACATCATTCAAATCATTTACAATCGAATTTGGTCTAAGACCAATTTAATAATAATAAAAACGATGTGCTATTGGTATAGAATTAATTTAAAAGTATATCCTCTAACTGCAAAGGTAATTGTTAACAGCAAACTATATATTCTATCCCAAGAAGTTACACTAGAAAATTGGTTGGTTCCATATCTATTTTCGCAAATTATGCAGCTGTCGATTTGGAATTCCAACCATATCAATTCCTTTAATTTGCTCCCAACGGAAACCTCGCAGCAATTAAAGAGACAACGAATTACTTCAAGTGCAGTTCTCACGCACCCAAGGTCACATCCTCAATTTAGACATGTGCGCAGACATTTACAGTGGCTTCTTCATTGTTTCCAGCAACGCGTCCGTTTACTTATTTGCATGTTCGTGTATGGCAACGTTATTCCATGTGTATGTCAGGGTTATTGCTTATTCTAAGCACGTCCTTTATAAAAATTCTCTTACGGCTCGTAGTAACCGTCGCTCACCTATTTGTACCCGCGAGTACTCGCAGTTGTGACGTGCAGAAATGTTCGATTTTATAGCGCCAGGTAATTGCAGTTTTTCGTTTCGCCCATCAGAAGGAAACAGGATATTTTGGCCTTAACGTGATTTTAGCGTGCGCTGCTTCTTTTGCTGCTGTAGTTGAGAGTTATTTAACTATTCTCGCTGCTATGCACATGCAATTTTATCATCCATTAAAATAACAATTTTGTTAAGAGTAATTTCAGAAATTTGTCTTATTAAAGTCTCCCTAGTTGATGGTCTTACACTTATTAATTCCTTAGGGAAGTCTCATTCTGATAATCTGTGAAAATTTCTTGAAACCCAAAGTTATATATACTTTTAACTCGTCGAAGCAATTACCTTTCTAGATGTATAGGATGCCTGAAAGAGTACAAAAAATATTTCAGAAATCGAGTGAAGAAGTATTTTATTTGCACAAAATGAAAGGAAATAAATAAACTTCGAAGTCCGAAGGGAAAAAAGAAGTTGACTTTACTGTCGAAAGTACATTTAACAAGGGGAACAAACTTTACATAAACGAACATGCAATCGATTACAGATAAAATGATAATAATTGCCATCCATAGGACTGTAAATAGGTGCACTTTACCCTTCCTACCTGCTGTATCATTGCTTCATCGCCTACATCTATAACTTTCCTGCTTTTTCGGACATTCTGGTGATCGATTCGTATAGTTAAATCATTCTACTCATCGTTTCGAATCGTTCAATACCTAACAAAATTCATTCCGCTTATCGCTTCCGTTCGAAGAGGACGCAACAACTCTAAAGTATTTGTGCGTTCCAAAACGTCGCTCTTGTGGGTTACCTTTTATACACAATTATTTGTCGTATAATCACCATTCTGTTGTCCTCTCTTGTCTGATTTAAAAACAAGTATCGTTTAGTTTTGCAAAAATAATTGTACTTAGGAATCGACCCCCCACCAATACCTTCAAGAAATGGTTAATAAATACGTTATGATTATATATCGCGCGTATTCTAATTCGTTTGTATTTTTAATTTTCCATTTTCCCGTCGTTTGCGTCCATACGGCCCATAATCGTCCTTTCTCTGTCGGTATTTGACCTAGGCGGGCGCACGTTTGTATACCTAAATGGTGGTTCACTTCCACACCATCTTACACCATTCTGGGGTTACCCCTCGTCGCTCGTTTCGTGGAACTTTACCGTTGTTTTAATATTGTAGATTTCGCTTGCCTACGAGTATAATTACAAAATTCAGCCAACTGCATTCTCAACCAAACATTGCCGTAAGTCGTCTGCTAGAGAGGAGAGAAATAACATCTAAAGCGGTTGCTGGTTCAACACTTTGCACTTTCTTGAAAGCGCGGTCAAAAGTCGTCCATCGCAATTGAAAAGAGTTGAAAACGAACATCTAGAAATTCTGAATTTAGTTAAAAATGAGGGTTCTGGTCGTAAGCAAACCGATGATGCATTCTTTAAGATTAGCTACATAGTAGAATCGTTATTCCTACCTTCCGATGAGTCCGTTTCCAGTGGATAGTAATTCATCATTACATAACTTTCTACATAACGTTAAGCTTCCAAACTTAAGTATCCCACACTTCGGTGGGATTTGCCCAATTGCTTACAAGGCCATAATTGATCCCTATCAAAATAAGTGTTTGTGCAATCAAACGCTAGACGAGGGGGGGGGAGGATGTTTAAGTTCAATATCTAACAAAATTCATTCTGCTTATAGCTTCGGTTCTAAGGCATAACAGCTTTTTAAGTATTTGGGTGTAAATGGAGTAAATTATTTCCTGTTCTGCAAATCCGAAATCGTCGTTCTGGTAAGTTACTTTTTATACAGTTTACACAATGATGTGTTATACATTTATTTGTCGTGTAATCAATTTAATTTCCTTAAAAAAAAATAATAATAAAGTAAATATCAGAGCTAGACAAAGAGATGCCACATCAAGAAAAGCTGACGAGCGTGTTACTGTACATATAAATAAATTAGAAGAGTTAAGCTGGAAATAAAATTCTTAAAAACTGACAAATTAGAATACCACCAAGCATATTAAGTATGTATCGGTTCCTATTTCCTGCTTCGATTAATAATCATAGTAATACTAATTAGAAACGAACAATCTTGCGACATGTTAATGATTACGCCTATACGATACTATCAAACAGCAATTATACATATCTAGTTCAGATTCCACTTCCTGGTCACAGTTGCTTAAGTTACACTGCGGTATTGATCGCCGAAACAACAGCTGTCGCAAATTAGCTAATTGTCCAATTATCATGTTAACACTGCTGGATGTTTATGCTTGCGTTTACTTGTAAGAGCAATTAATAAGTTACAGTGAGTCCAGAACAGGCACACCATGCATACAGATTTTCCAATTATTAAGAAACAAGAAACGCCGATTCATTTGATTATGCTCTATAATTCTATAAAGGTACATATTTAATCTAAGGTTTTTGAGGAATTTCAGTCGAATTACTGGCGAACTTATCGGATGGCGCAAATTCACTGCCAGACTAGGGCAATGAAATCGAGAGCAAGCTCGTTCTTGATTCTGCAAAAATGGAGCGCGGCTGCGCTACAGCGCTTGAACTCTTAAATTGCAGGTCCAAACGACATGATCAACGAGGCAATTATACCCCACGTACAGTCTGGGTCCATCACACAATTTGACCCCCACAAGCTCAATAACCACGCAGACGCTAATGTTTTAGTTCAAGTTGCCACATCTGCACTCAAGGTTTGGGGCAACGATCCAGGAGAATACCTTCTGATTACAATAATTTGCCGAAACAATAGTATTACTGACATCTCGATGTTATTATTTTAGAACCACAATCGATTGCTACAACATTTTTACTATATTAGCAATCACTGACACATTCAGATCTCTCACGCTGAAACAAATTTGCACGTTTATAGAAAAAAAAAAAACAAAATGGGGAGTGAATATAACATTACAACTTATATAGCGTTTGTCTTTTATACCTAGGCGTTTGACAAAGTACTGTGTCGGTTAAGGGCAATACCAAATTTCGACATCTGGAGTTGCTCCATTGAACGGCAAGAGCCTGTCAAATTCCAAAAAACAAGATAGCACCGTATAAAAAGGCGTTTCAGACTGGGGTCCACTATTTAGCTAAACCAATCAAACCAATCAAGGATAGCGTAGAACGATAAGTATATTGCAGTTAAATATCTCGGAGCATATATGGACACAAGACTAGGATGGAGGTACAACGTTAATAAAAATGTAAGCGAATGCTATACGAGACTAGGACTCTTGCATTTACTCACTTACACGTTTATTGAGCTATAATGAATCATAAATACATTCTTAAACCACGAATTACCTATGTATATTCAGTGTGAATCAATACAAGGAAAAGTCATAAAAACAAAACTACTGAACTTAGTGTTACGCATCTCCGCCAACGCTACTTGGTTGAGCCACACCGAGAGCTTCAAATCCCAACCATTGAAAAATGTATTAAATAATTGTGTACGAACTTCTTCAGGACCACCAGCGCTGTTTACTACAACACTGGGTCGTGTTACTTATTTTAAATTTTCGCGACTATTGTCGATGAAAGCGGCAACGTTTTAGTTCTGGTGGTGGTCGCGACCTGCAAATGCGCGGCACCGTCGGCTCACGCCCCTCGTTTCGCTCATGACAATGCAGAAAAGCTGCTCGGTAGCCTAGCGCTTTAACGCGCATCGCTTCATGGCCCGGGGTGCTAGTCTTGGCAGACAGAAATCTGCTTAAATACGTTGGTTGATCTCGCCCTGTAGGCTGCTTTCGTCCACAAGTCAAGATTCCTGTATTTCTGTCGCCCCGACGAACATTTTCCAAGGTCTCTCGTACTGCAGTCAAATCTACCCGTACCTCTGCTATGCCGACGAACATCTCCGAGGGTCACCCGTGCCCCAGGTCAAATTTCGTCGCATCTCTGTCGTACGACGAACACTTTCAAGGGCCACTCGTGCCTTAGGTCTTAACTTCCCCCCACCATCAGGGAGCTGAAGCCCTGTGAACTTCGTAATTTTAAGCTGCAGGTTCGCTGTGACTTCCAGTCGGCATTGTTCACACCTTGAGTTAAATGTGTCCGGTCTTTTCCCGATAGCTTTTACGGAGCTTCTAGTCATGCATGTTTTTATACTTTTCCTTCTAGTAGCTAGAGATTATCTATATACAGGGTGACTGGTAACTTACACAGTTAAATAAAGAGCCCGAAATAAACAATTTTTCTTAATACACGGGTGGTCAAAACCCGATCATAATTAAAATGCGATTATAATCTACTTATTTAAAACTGCAGATGTTAGTTTAGTAACAATTAAACAATGCAGTCTGTATCATGTCAATTAATATGTCAGTTTTTAGTGTCTCAAAACTACTGCAGAGACCATTTTATCAACGGTTCTCAAAATGTTTCTTTTCATATTATTTTGTTTTTGAGTTTATTCTACAAGTTTATAATTAAACGTTGTCTAGTTTTACCCACTCAGCTTATCACTTTATTTAACTGCATAAGTTACCAGTCACCCTGTATATATAATTATGATTATATCGGATATTATCAGTATATGTTGATACGATATCTTTTTGTTTCTCATGTTCACAGGTGTGCCAGCATGCGTTTGTTCTAAAATGTGCCCCTTTTTTGGCCAGTGTCTCTCATATAGAATCTCGTTAGGTCCTTTTGCCCTTAGTTCAAGGATTTGTTTTATAGTGGCTGTGTGGGTGTAGTATGTCCTGTGTGCACGCGCGAAATTCGTGGATATTTAACTTGGGTAATTCAATACCGATTATGAAATTTTTCTCGCTATTGTACTTCTTACGAAGTTATTCTTCTGCGTTGCGTATCAAGTTGTGTTCGATTACGCTTTCATTCATCGTTGTAATTAGGCAGTCGCATTACAAATTATACAGCTATTCTGCAGGAGTCGTCAAAATCCAATTGATAGTTATGCTGCTGACGTCCGGAACCATTGCTGATGCCCTGTTATGCATTGGGAGTGCTTGTAGCTGCATGTTTGCAGTTGATATTGTCTGTTTCCCGATATAGTCCAATGCTCCCCTCCGCTGGGAGAATCTAAGTACACTGTTCAAGGTAAACGCGAACCTGTGTGTAATGTTCATCCCAAGCTTGAACTCGCCGACTAATCTCGAATACTACTCGAATCGTTATTCCAGTTTTGCATGTGCAATTATTTAACTAACTTTTATGAGCAACATTGTGCTTGGTTTTAAGGCGTCACGGTGCGCTTGTAATTAATTACTAGTCCGCCAATTATCAAGGTACTTGTTTGCAACCTAAGCGTTTAACTGTATGTTTGTGCTACGTTAATGTAATTATTTGTGCAACTTTTATACCCTCTTACTTCTTATGCGAATTGTTGAAAATTAGATAATTCTCTGCAAAATCACTCTAGTAACACTGATCCATTGAAGTTCCTGTAATTAGCTTGTAGCAATTGAACTGATTTTACAATTAACCTTCGCCTGTAGTGTTGGCTCTGTTGTATCTATTATTACTTCTAATATCATTGGTTTTATGTATGCTAATGCAAGTAATTTATGTAACAAACCTTTCTTGATCTATTTCAGGTCATAGCGAATTCGGCTACGTAAATTTTAATGAGTTGTAGAGTTATCGTAAGCTAATGGGCATATCGGTTGTATTTAAAGATTATTTGGTAATTTGGTACTTTGACCACTCTTTAATAAATAATTTAGAAAAGAACTGCACGCCATATTTACTGTAGCTGGCCGGCCCTTTGATGTGTCCTTGTAGCCTGAACGTTTGTTTGGTACGATTTCAAGCTGCTTTCGATTTTTGTTTGATTTATTTGGGGCTTGAGTCTGTTGTCTTGCTAGTGGTAACATGTTATTGTTTTCATAATGTGTTTGTCTGCACTCTGTACCAGTGCATGTAGGTGATCTTATGAGCGCGTTAAACGGTAATAGGTGAAACTCAGGTAAATTTTTAATCAACTTCGTGTGCCTCTATATTTGTAAAATCTAATAAGAGAAATTTGGGGCATTTCTAGTTACAACATTTCTATCAAACTATAGATTTTTCCACAACAACTTCATCGCATTAATATGAAGTACTCAGAAGGTATACAGGACCTAGTCAAGGTAAACTAAACATAATCCCCGTCTATGTTTATTTCATTAATGGAAAACGTCGCAAATTTCCCTAAGGAATTTTACAATATTAAAGCATTAGGAATTTTTACCTTGAACAGATTGAATTCATTTTTCAATAACGTCCAGTAGAGTTAACACATCGCACCGCACAACATTTTCACTAAGGCGGAGTCTCAGAACAGTTTCTCTCTGGTGCGGTTCATAAATCAGCGCCGGGGATTACAATATCAAAAATAACAGTCGTGATCTAACACAGCACAATTAGCGAGCATAATTAAATAGCCATTGTTTCGCAGCTGCGTCCCACGAAAATTACATGTAAAACTGGGCTAACAGGCTGCTGACCATAACAAAGCCTGTTTGTGGATTTTACACAAAATAATTACGCGCTAATATTGAGCGCGAGCTCAGGTGAAAACAGCAACTGAATTAACGTTGTTAAGTTATGAATTTCATTTACTTTCCTTCTACAACTGTTTTCTGTTTTATATGAAATACCACGATGTAATTATTTATTAAAAAAATCAATAAACCGTTAAACACTTGCAAATATTGTAATATGATTTCAGTTAGTTTTGTTAATAACCTCTTACGTTACGAGCGTTGTTTTATTACTTGGGTGATTTTTTCTTCTACTAAAATGGTTGAATTTGAGGCAGCATTTGACCTGCTGCAGAACGACAACGTTTTTGTAGTACATGTTCAGCGGGGGTCATTTCAATTTCCCCAACTGTGGACGGGCTGCTATAGGGACCCTGGGTCCCTCTTCAACCAAGAACGGGAATTATAGGATGGGTAGCAAATGGAAGAGATACCAGGAAAGGTGGAGAAGCACTGCCCGGTATTTGCCTCAGAGAACGTACTCTGTTGACTCAGGAAAACCATCTAAAAACCTGAATCAGAGCAGACGGTCACGGGAATCGAACCCGCTACCTCCCGAATGCTAAGCAGACGTACTAACTACTAGTTTACAGAGCTCGGTCTTGTGATACAAACGCTTCAATGGCAGATAAGCGTTTACCAATGTTGAAGATGTACGTATTCTGGATGATAATTCATAAGGAAACCATCAGAAAATATGTTTGCTTTCTTATAACCAACGCATCTGGTACATGGTACGTCAACCGTGTTAGATATTTGCCCTCGCATTCGAGTGAATACATATTTGCACATTGATGGTTATATAAAAATTACTTTCCGAAAGCATTATTTCCACTGAAACAAATGGAGTTTTGTATAAGAGGATTTTACTTTTATAACAACTAGAATTAATCTCAGATAAACTGTAGCCCATTCATATTTTTCACGAACGCATTTTAATTTATTTTCCAACAAGGCATGTCCTCGCCACTTGCTCTCGGAATTAGTTCAAATTAATTTTATTTTTAATTAAATTTTTTACATCTTGCTTCAAATTGGGTTTCAACTCCTAGCGGTTTTCAGTGCTCGAATTTTATTTTGTCGTTCCAATTGCTCAATGTCGGACCATCCTAACACGGTTTGATAACCGTGCTTATTAAGCTCCTTACACAAATTGCATGCTAATATTTAATTAAATTTCTCTAAATTATATTCGGCCCCTCATTACTATGCCGGGCAAGATGTTATCTTCAATGCCGGAAAGTTATTCAATTTTCTATTCTCTGGTAGGAAGATTTGAGGACGTCAGGTGCGGTGGTTGGAAAATATATTCTAAGTATTCCATGTTTCCTGAAACCATCAAAAAGACAAATACTGGTATGATTTCTTTCTTTCTTCATTATCTCTCGAATCCTCTCAGTTAAATTCCTGGGGTTATCCCTGTCTTCTGAGAACTATCACTTCTAAACCCTTTAGTTGTTTTTGCATGTCTCTATCAGGAGCAGCTGATATGCAGGTTGTCAGTAATTACGGACAATTATTTCACAAAACTTTCAGAATTCGTAAAACGCGAACCAAACTTCGACCACGTCGAAAACCGCTCTGTAATAAGCAGCGCTAGAAACACCCCTAATTACAGACTTCTACAAATGCGGAGTTTGCTGATTGCACACATATTTTCTCAATTCCGTAGGAAACCCCGAATTTTCCGCCGATCGCTGACCCTCGGTATTTTTCTATTTTGAACGCAATAAAAAGCAGCAAAATGCCAAATCGACAGCAAAAAGACTGCGATTGATGGATTTGATTCATCCATCATTTGACTGAAAATGTACCGGTCGCCTTTAAAAGCAGCCTTTCATATCTGGATTCCATTTATGCGGCTTCAATTATCAGGAACATACACTGCGATGTGGCACATTGGAGGCGATCTTTCGCAGTGATTAATAAATTCCGGGCGATATCGTAGGATCTCTGGTCAGATTAAAATTGCAGCACGAACAGACGGCGCTGTTTCGCAGGAAAACATCAATCACATTCGGGATGCTGCGCGAATTTTAATGTGCATCTGGAATTCTTGCTTCGCACCTGAAAGTGTAACGGTATGGAATACAACTTGCTTCTATGGATTGATTAAGGTCAAGCTGTTTTATTGAACTGTTTCTGGTAGGATTGGAATAGTAGTTATGCTTAGTTTCAATCAGCTGAAGCACTGCCGAAATGAATCAATGAGATTTTTATCAGCACGAATTGATGTCAACATGAGGTAGATTAGTTTTCAATCGCAGATATAGTTCTTATCACGACTACAACTTTTGTATCTATATTTCAATCACGTATTATCAATTTTGACAACTAAAACTGTATGTAACGGCCCATTTTGATTTTGCCGTTTGCGGTTCTAAACCTCCTATTTAATTCGTGCCTGCTCACCTTTTTTATTGCTGGATCAATGGAGAACCTTCAATAGTGGAACTAACTCGACTCTGTAGTTTTCAAAAGCGACACAAAGTCAACATTTTAGACCAGAGTTCACTTCCTTTCTGCTATCCAGCAAGCTAAGTCATTTGAGCGTCGGCCGTGAAGCCCATTTTTGTGCATATCCCCCATCTATTTTTCCAGTCATCGATTGCTTGGAAATATTTCCGACTTCCGGTAGCGGTGGCGCAGTTATTTTCCTCCAAGATACAGACCGTGCAATTCTAATTTTCACTGCACGTGATTGTGGGCCGTTATCAATCTTAAAGTAGGCCTTTTTTCTTTTTGGTTAAGTGTGATAATTTTGTGCAATTGGCGTCTAAGCCTGTTAGGAAATGCTAGGAATCGCTGAGCGTGTTTTGCTACATTCGTTGGCACCCGCATGCTAAATTTACCCGGGAACATTAACTGTTTTACAAAGGTCAAAGAATTTCTTGCGTCTGTGAGAATCCAGCATCTAGAGTTGATGCGAGATTTTTTCCCTACCCATCGTCGCCGTTACTGCTCCACGAACTTCTCAGTTGTGGGTAAGATAGTACCGAGGGAAGTTCTTTTTAGAGCTCAAGGCAGCCAACGGAAGGTATTTAAATTAGTGATGGGCTTATTCGAATGTAAAATAACCGGTTATCCGGTTATTGGAATAACCTGTGTAACTCGGTTTTCGTTGCAAGTATTCGAATGAGAAATAACCTCATCCTGATACGTACTACGTGCCGTATCTCAGCGACCTGCGAGTGATCGAAATTCTGCAAATAATATGTCATTCATAACTCATAACCATAAGCAAGGCAGATTGTACTGAAAACACCATTTGGGCCTATCGTTCGACAGTTTTCTCCCTTGCTTCCTTACCGGCTGAGGCTCGCGGTCGATCAGTCGTCATATGATATGAACATAAATCAATTTTTGCCGGCTTTAACCCGGCCGATCGATAAACATAAACGTTTTACCACTGTTTTTTATTGCGATTAGCAAGCAGTCCCGCATATTTCTTTCTTTCTACACTTCTTAATAAATACCTGTTAATTTCCAATACAGAACACATAATGTAATTAATATGTTTTCGTTATAGATCGGAAGACTGTAGGAGTAATCGAGCTAATGCAGAATAGCGAGTCGTAAAACTCATACAAATACAACAATATATTATTAATTATTATTATAGTATTATAAATCGCCAGCAATCGAAAACAATAATGGTGTATCCAGATATATTTCATTCATATCCACAATTACGTATTGCACAAACTCCTTAGAAATCAAATAAAAATCATTTATACAAATAGTATAATTAACGATTAACTGAGTTCCTCTGCTATCTGCAAGTTACGATGCCGATGCAGATGACGCTGAACCGCGTAACCGGCAAACCGGCGAAATCGAAACGAATCGAGAGCCAAAATTTATTCGAATGATTATTCAAATATTCATTCGGTTATTAATATCATTCGAATGCAAATAATTCGGTTATGAAAATTGTCCGGTTACGCCCATCACTAATTTAAATATTATTTTGATAGTACAGACTATATTTTATACTTATATAAGTTTTTGGAAGGCCTATCCACATACGTGCTTCTTTGTCAGCTCCTGTATGTCAGATATGATGAATTTTTGTTGATTGACACCTGCGCAGTTGCAATAGCTGTTTTATGATTATTAACCTGATATTACTAAACGCGCAATTCACTTTTGAGTCAAATGTTATCAATTTCTTGTCAATATTTAACTTGTTCATTGTATTTATATTTTGTGCCTAACGCAGCTATCGCATAATTTAGTCACTTTCTAGGTCATTTTGCATTTAGCGACCCAGTTTAATATCTTTGTGACAATTCTGAACTGACTGTACCATTTTTTCCGGCTCCTTTGTACTGACGAGTCTGGTTTAATGTTCACCCCCCCCTTGTGGTTGTCTTTTCCAACTGTATTCAAACAGTTTAGCTAAAAAGCCTCGTTATTAAGCCATACTAGTGGTATATTATGTTTTATTTGACCCAACCGATACCTGCTCGACTTTTTAAATATAGGTTTGTGTTAGAAGCAGAATACGCTCGAGTTTTCTTTAGACTGTGATTTCGAGTTTTTATGGTAGCTGACGACTGGTGCCCTCTTGTATTTTGCTTCATTTTGCTGCATTACATAATCTTAAGGGTCATTGCCTGATCCTTAGCCATGACAACAAATCGCCGAGTTTTGAGCCAGTCAGGGCGGCACATTTACATCAAGAAGAACAAGCTTGGATGTTAAGCAATGTTTACATTATACTGGAGACATGTTTAACGAAAACATTATTAATTGTCAATTATCACAGGTTTTTAAGAGAAGTTGAAGTTAGAAAGTATTTTGAAATTCTTACGTGATATAGACCTTGGACTAATACTAAACGGTTATTATTGTCGTCGTTGTCGTCGTCAGACTTGTTAATAAACATCTACTGCAAGGGTATCGGCCTTTCCTCTTCGAGGAAGATTATACATTAACCTCTCAGGGTTGTCACAACCGGATTGGAGAATCATAAAGTCACCTAAGATTTGTGTAGCTCTGAGCCACCTCCACTGCAAACGGTTAGTATTGAGTGCTTAATGTCCACAACTAAACGATGTGGTTTTTCAAGTAATATTTACACATTTCCTACGAATGCATGACCTAAAACACTTCTTTTTCAAAATACAGGGTGTATCTTCAAACGTCAATCATCGAAATGACGTATTTCAGATTGCATTATGAAGAGAAGTTCATACTAAAAAATAGTATTATGTATACAATAAATACGTTCACTATCCATGTGTGTTTGCAGCTCCCCAATGCAGTATATGAACTACAAGGGTAAATGGCAAAGCTGAAAGTGCAAAACTTAAACAAACAGTTGCCTAGATCAGCGAACTTGGGTCGTGCTAATAGTGCAAAAATTATGTAAATTAGAACATCCTTGTTCCGTTTCTAGTTGGTTTGTTTTAATAATAGTGGAGTCCAAACTGCCCGCGTATGCGAAGGTTGGATTCAAGTAAAACTGAACAAGACCTCTATATAATATAAACGACTGGTGTGTAACTTGGCCCTATTTTACCTTTAAAAGCTGAAGTAATATAAAGGGCAGAGATCTGAAAGTAAACACGATCATTTTACGATCGGTTTCTAAAACCTATAAAAACGTAGTCGAAAAGCCATGATTTTTACTTACAACTGCTTGATAGCTAATTAGAATAATTTGTACAAGTTATTTAACGGCTCTTTGGCTGAAAACGGTTTTAAGATTAGTTATATTTTTTGACACTTTGAACAATAATCATTCAAATAATGCTTCTACATGAACAGCCAAACCAAAAAACATTTTGATGAGAGCGGTATTCAGCTAGATTTTCGAATTGGAATACCACAAAAAAAGTTTCAGTCGTGTAAGACGTGAGTTTGATGTTCCTGATAATAAGAACTTGTCGGCAAGCAGCGTTGTTCTATTATCGAATCATTTCAATTTTTCGAGCTGCAGCCTCGGGGCTTTATTTAGCAAACTGCCAGCCCAGTCACTAAGTCAACTAGATTCTTTTAAAATGCAAATTGGATCACAATGGGATCAGATAATGCAATTTTAGAGGCATTTTCTGTGTACATCAAGATTTGTACCTGTCGAGCGACGATATATGAACATTCGCAGCTACCGCCTAAATTGTGCCCGGATTTTATGTTTGGCTGGCTTAATTTAAAGAGCAAGCGACGAATTTTGACGCGGAGAGGCAAATAAGTTATTTACGTATCTCCAATCTAGTATTTACTTTAAAACTCCGTCTAACGTTAAAAAGTTAGCACTTTACTGGATGAAAGGAGAAAGTCAAGTCTCAAAGAGAATTTGTTTATGGCATAAAATCGAATTGCAAGTGGGCGTATGCCATTTATGAATAGGTTTTTGAAACTGCTGTATTTTATTCAGAGAAATGTAATTACCTAATTAATGTCATGTTCGCATATTAACGTTTCAGGGATCATTTGCTTTATAGATCTTAAACAAACACTGAAGCGGGTGAGAAAGAGAGATGTAATTCACGTTCTATTTAAAGAAAATTTTGAAAAACAGCTGGCCGCACTTATAAAATGCATTTTGGCAGGACCCAAAGCTCATTTCTTTCCTCTTTCTATAGCGACGGCGTACCCTTGAAATGAGGTAAATTTAAACGCCTGTGTGTGGAGCATGTGGTCTAGATTCATTATGGCTATTTTTTTGCGTATTTTAAAAATTTCCGATTTCACGATTCACACAACGTGGTTTATTTATTTGTTAAAATAGTATAAGGCCTTGATTTCCTTTAGCGCCTATAGCGTCTAGCAAAAGCTTGTTTTTATTAAAAGATAATTTTAATTAATTATAAATGCTCTTCGTTCTCCAGAGGCCTCAGGATAAGCATTGCGTAATGCGATTCACATTAGGGAGTAGCTTTTTGCAACCGCCTAATGAGGCTGCAACTCAGTTAGTGTAATGTTCCTGTTTGATTCTAGCGCCTACTTTTATGAGTATAGAAATTATGATTCTAGCGCCTACTTTTATGTGTATAGAAATTATAACAGGAATTAAATATATAAATTATTGAGCTCAGTTGTTTCCAATTTTGTGATGAATAGAATAATCGAAGTAAGGAAAAATAAAGGATACAGAATGGTAAACAAATAATTGACATTATATGTTATGACGCAGTTATTAGCGGATAACAAAGACATTCAATCAAATATCACCTCAAAAACGGCAATTAGTAGCAATTAGAATTTAACGGCATAAGTGGATTGGAGTTAACGCTCTTCTTCCTTCCCAGCCTAAATTTTCCACTACTGTACATAACCCTCCCTTAATTCTGTCCATCTAATTCATTAATATCATCGGTTCATCTTGTTGAAGGTCTACCTGCGCTTCTATTAAATGTTAGACACATATCGTCCCTTAATTTAGTCACGTTTCCGGTCAAAGTTGAATAGAATATTTAAATAAGGACTTTACAATCATTGTAAATCATAGTATTTTTCCAACTTTACTGCATTGTAATACTAGGTGAAATGCGACTTAGGAGGAAAACCACCTTATAACCTTCCCATTCATTTATTTTAGTATATTGATTAAAACTACATCTGTTTTGTCTAATTATTCGCACTCTTCGCTTTCTAGTCTATCCTCAAACAATAACTATTAATTATTGCTGAGCTTATGGGTTTATGTACAGGGTACTCGTTGGTATGTACGGTTATCAGCAAAATAACTATGTTACTGTTACCACCTAAGCAGCAGAGGCGCATCCTGGATAACTGACCCCCTTTTCGCACAATT
The DNA here is from genome assembly GCA_940337035.1 of Agriotes lineatus. NCBI lineage: Eukaryota > Metazoa > Arthropoda > Insecta > Coleoptera > Elateridae > Agriotes > Agriotes lineatus. The sequence goes on from OW679199.1 coordinate 129,438,719, forward strand.
CTTAATACTTTATAAAAATGCCTAATTGAAGGTAAGTGAACTGTTGAACTGTCAGTCAATTCAGTACAACAGTGGAAAAAGTCCAATAAAACACATCATAAGCTCTACTCTGAATAAAACGTTCTACATCCGGATATCTCTACAATAGGTCAGTAGACCGTATATACGTAAAAAACAAACCTCAATTCTTGTAAGAGGGCCTCTCCTTGAGCAATCGTGGAGGCGCAGGCGTCCAAGCTTTGATCCCGGTGTTGAGCAGTCTGTTCGAGCAGCCTCTCGGTGTTTTCCAGGCTCTCTGCGACGCTCTCGTCCCCTTGAAGCTCCTGACGCAGTTCGTCGACCCACGTGCTCAGCTCCTTCTCGTGGGTGTAGAAGAGGACCGCGAGGTCCAGCCGGCGGCGGCGCTGCTCAACCCTGGCGGCGAAGGAGGTCACATGAGCCTCTAGTTCGTGGGCCACGGAGTAGATCTCGTCGGCGTCGCACTCCCCCGTGTGCGCCAATTCTTCCGCTGCCGCCAGCAGTTTGTCAGCGTTCGTGTACGTGTTCTGGAATGAGAGAAATATTGAAATGTGTAAATAGTGACTCGGCTATTTACATCCACGTTATGTAACTCAACATACATGAATACATAGATACAAGTTATTATCGATTTAAGCAAAGGAAGCGTTTAGAGAAACTGTGGCAGTATAAGGTGACAAGTCTAATGCTTAATAATAATGTAGCATAGTGACCTATTCGCAAAGAGAACTTGTTTAGTCCACAGAGCTTTACATCAAAGTCAGGGCCAATAGATTTTATTACAGCCAAAAAGCTATTTGTTTAGAGCTCCAATTTTTCGTATTTTGTAGATTTTCCGCGCCGTGATTCTCGTATTGATCTTTCGGTCGCGGCAGGCGCTAATGCGTTATACCGGTCATTGTTGCTGAATTTCCGTGCTTTTTTGCTGGATGCATTAAGATGTTTCTGTTGATCTCTCATTCGATCTATACAGTAAGTCTTTTGGTCTTTTATAATTGCTCTTTTGTTTTGACGTTTATATTTATATTCGCGGTATTCGCAAGAGCTTTCCCCCTGGCTGTTCTGGAGTTGTATAACTTCACTCGTGGAGGCCACGTACCTTTTTAATCTCCGCTTTGGCGCTCGCCTACATCTGCGGACTGGTCGGTATCCCATTTCATTGCCGTGGTAGGCCCCCACCCGTAGCATCGAACCATTATTGGTGCCTCGCAAGCTGCTATTTTAACCTCCGATTCATTAGGAATAAAAAAGAAACGATAAATTTCGGCTGCATTGTGACTTTCAGTGTTGACCCTTTAGCAGGAAAGAAAAGAATTACGACTTATTACGCTTGCCAAGTGTGAACTGTGTGCCATAAGCCGTAAATCGTTTTCTTCTGGCTGTAGGCTCATCGTAGGTCCGTACAGTGTATGAGCGACGACTGCGTGCGAAAATAGCACAGAAAGTTTAAAGAAGGAGAAGCAAACCAAAGTGAACAGTTGGCTGACTGACCAGGCGGGTACCTTCTTTGAGAAGCGCTTAGAAAAGCTCGTTCCACGGTATTATACGTGTCTTCATCGAAACGGTAATTATGTAGAAATGTAGCTGTGAGACGTACTTACATTTTCTATACAATAAATGTTTCAGATTCATTCTTGTTTTTTATTTCTACTGCGTCGTACATTGTGGACCGTTATATATTTTATTAAGTAACGTGTGTTTTACTTAAGTACTGCAAACTGCTTTATGAACTGGTCGATATTTGTACGGATTTCAGATTAAGGTGATTATGACTAAGCTTTTGGGTTTATGAAATCTCGTTTCAATCTGGGCATTCTTATTGAATCAAAGGCTCATTGGCGCCCCTTTGTAGTGATTATTGAATTTAAGATTTTGTACATACTCCACTGTAGTTGGTCGGCCCTCGAATCTGCCCACGTAGTCAGTTTGGTAATTTATTTGGTACATATTAGTATCAATTTTTAGGAAAAATAAACGAAAGCTTCAGCTAATTTAACTTTATAAAACAATTAGCTATTTATTATTTATACAGGGCGTCTGAAGAGACAGTCAATTCCCATCTGTTACTTTAACTCTTCGACTGGTCCTTGGAGCATCTTTAATAAACTAAGTAAACACAGCTTCTACATAGCGAAAAGTAAAATATTGCGAGGAAGCACAAGTGGACGTAAGGAAATTAACCCCCGTTCAAAAAACACTACAGTTCTTTGATCTCGCACACTAATGTATTAATAAACCAATAAATGAGTCCCTCAAGTGGATAATTATATCAGTCGGTTTCCATTTGCATGTAGAATTAGGATCGCATTAACGCACTGTTTCAAGTGGCCTGTTCCGGCAGTCTTCTCACTACTTTGAATCATTAATCTGGGTGGCTCAGAAATAGCAGCTCGTTCGCCCTTTAGTAATCCACCGTGCATTATACGGGGTGTCGAGCAATTAATTTTATCAGTACACTTTAAGGTATTCACAAAATAAATTGAAGATTTCTAATACAATTAAAACGAAGCCCTCCTGGTACACAAATAATAGAATGCGTAGCAAATGCACATACCATTCAGGTTCTCACTTGAAATTATTAAATAGAAATTCTTCAGTGGTTTTATGGAATATCGTCCAATTCATTAATATTTTAAATTATTAGCGGGCGAAATTCCCAAACAAACAATACGAATAACCCCAATCTTTATTAATCAATGTTTTAAATTTTTGCAGCTGTTTCATTCAATATTTGATGTATATTGCATGATTAAATGCTACATACTTCCGGGCCAATGCAAAGTGGAATTTAATATTTAAAAAATTCGAACCAAGAGCGAAGGTAATTAATATTTATTAAAAGGACGAAATAGAAATGCTGCGGAAGCAGCGTCACATGAAAAAGCAATTCATAAAGCAAACAATGTCTCCGCAGCTTCTTATTTTTTCCAGCAAATTTGAAACTTTATCGCTCCTGTCCAGCAGGCTCGAAACCCATCTCAAAGTATGTAAATGCTCTGACGTAAGTCAGTTCATTACCGAAAAATATTGAAATTTCCCAGGAAGAGAAGTTCCAACAAAACCATTCTCATATAAAATGCTCTAACAAGTATTGGAAATATAAACAGTTTATAATTTACGTATTTTTTAAGTTGAACATTTACAAACCGCAACTGAAAATAAAAATCAACAAGTCACAAAAAGTGGACGGAATATACTACTCGCCTAAAGTATATTCTCCTGAAAGTGTCAATGACACGGCTAACTCAAAAGGCACAAAAACAAGCTATACTCCTGCCTGGTTACTACACAGAAGAATATTTTCTAGGGGGCTTTGGCTACACCATTTGCTCCTTCATCAAATTAAACGCGTAGGCAAAACGTATTAAAATGTGGGTGATGTATATTACCAAAGCTAATGTCATAGATTAAAATAAATACTACTAATGAAGCCAATGAGCAATAGCCACTGATTATACTGCTAATTGGATGCTATTTCTAGGGCGATGGCGTTTACGTTATCCTTTCAGCTATTTCATTGCATTTACTGCATTGGACGAAAGAAGATGCGAAGTAATTAAAACGTTTGCAAAATTTTCTGGAAAAACATATCCTGCAAAGCTTCTAATACTTATCACTAACTAAATTCTACAACATTTTAATTCAATACAAACAGGTCGTAATAAGGCTTGAATCGATTTTTACAGAATGGATTAAACCGTGAAATGATTCAAATCGCCTGGAAGGTGTCAAAGTGGTTGCCTAACCGATCGAGGTTTTAAGGCGCAGAGGGTCGCAGCTCCGTTTGGCTGCTGAAACAGCGTCCCGGACAGACAAGTCTATTAGATAAAGATATTAAAAATAGAAACTATTTTATTATGTACATATTGCATATATTTAATATATCAAATTCAATTTTATACCATTTAATCTGATACGATTCCATTTTGCTTCGTTCGGTATCGTTAATACACTTGGAATTTCTTGCATAATTAAAGCAAATATTTTTTTTGCATAGTGATCATAAAAGTCGTCATTTTTTATCGAAAAATCGTGAACGTTTAACGCAAAATTTTGAAAAAAGTACACTTTTTTAACTATTTTATTAAAATTGTGAAGTGTCAATATCACAGTTGTAAATTCCGAAGTCCTTTTCGATTAAATTTCAAGTTACAAGAGATCACTATGCAAAAAACTACGTGTACAACACGTTTTGTCCCTTTTTTCATCCATTTGCTTGATCAAACTACAAATTCATGAAAAAGAGTATGAATTTCAAAACTATTTTTACTAAAATCTATTTTATTAATCTCAATGCATTTTAATTAATTGCATTCAATTTTTAATAAATTAAATACAATTCAATTTTCATAAATATCGTTCTGACCGCTTTTTAGCCCAATTCGACGTTCATTAAATTAGATTCGATTTGACTTTTAATAAAATCGATTCGATATTTAACTCAATTCGAAATTTATTAAATTACATTCAAATCGTTTTATGAAAATTGATTCGATTCGGCTTTTATTAAATTCGATTGGATTAACTGGATTTATAGTAAATTAGATTCGATTTTTGTTAAACAATGATCAATTCACTTTTATGAAAATCGAATTGAATTTTCTTAAATTTCATTAGATTAGTTTGAAACTTACTAAATTAAAATCACTTCGTGCTTATAAAAATCAGGATCAGAATGTTATTGAATATAATTCAATTATAATAAATTCGATTTTTATTAAATTAGATTCCCGTCGACCTGTAATAGTTTAGATTCGATTTTTATTGCAATCGGTCGGATTTTCATTTTCATTATTTATTTAAATCGATTCGATTTTTATTAAACTGGATTCGCTTAATTAGATTTTAATTAACAAGTTTCGAATCGACTTCTATTAAAATCGGGTCGACAAGCTTTTCACTACAATTGCTTGGATATTTATTTTTATTAAATTAAGTTCGATTATTATTACTTATTAAATTAGAGACGATTTTTGTGAATTATTTCAATTCGACATCTATCGTAATCAATTCGATTATTTTAAATAAAATTACTTGGATATTTAACTGGTTTCGATTTTTGAGAAAATCGATTCGACTTTGATTAAATTGGATTTCATTAATCACATTTTTTAGTAAATTATATTCAATTTTCATAAAATCAGGTTCTGCTTTTATCAAATTAGTTTCGATTCGACTTAAAAAATCGATTTGATTAATTTTAGACTTTGATAAGATTCGATACGAGTAATAAAATGTTAGTAAATTAGATTTATACATTAAGAATCTATTAAAGTTTTATTAAATTCAATATTCATTAAAATTAGGTTCGATTTGTTAATTAGGTTCGATTTGTTAGTTAGTTTCCATTCTATTTTTATTACTATCGATTTGATTCCCTTTTCACTATAATTGCTTTGATGTTTATTTATATCGATTTTTATTAATTAGTTTCTATTAGGCTCTTATTAAAATCGATTAGACCAACTTTCTAATTGAATTTCTTCCAATCTTATTAAATTAGATTCGATTTTTATTAATCAATTCGATTAGCTTTTCACTAAAATTGCTTCAGACATTTATTTAAATTCGTTTCGATTTTTAGGAAAATCCATTCGACTTTGATTGAACTGGATTTGATTAATCACATTTTTAGTAAGTTATATTCAATGTTTATTATATTAGATTTTACTTTTACCACATTAGTTTTAATTCGACTTTTGCTAGAATCGATTTGATTTCATAAGATTCGATTTAATTAATAACATTTTTAGTAAATTAGATTCCATTTCTATACAATTAGATTCGCTTACTTAGATTTTCATTAATTACCTTCGACTCCACTTCAATTAAAATCGATTTGACTACATTTTTACTAAACGTGCTTCGATAATTATTTAAATTGATTCGATTATTATTAATGATTTCGATTCGACTTCTATCACAATCGATTCAAATTAGCTTTTCACTAAAAAATATTTCGATATTTATTTAAATTCGATTCTGTTTTTAATACAATCGATTGAAATTTTATTAAATAGGAATCCAGATTAACCACATTTTTGGTAAATTATATTCAATTTTTATTAAATCAGATTCTATTTTTATCAAACGAGTATCGAGTCGACTTTTGTTAATATCAATTCAATTCGTTGTAAACTTTCATAAGATTGGATTCAATTAATAATAATAATATTTTTAGTAAATTAGATTCTATTGTTTATACAATTAAATTCGAGTTTTATGTATTTCGATTTTAATTAAAATTAGATTCGATCTGTATTAATTAGTTTTGATTCGACATTTATTGCAACCAATTAGCTTCTTTTTTGAAAACAATTACTCCAATATTCATTTAAATCGGTTCAATTTTTATTAATAATTTCGCTTCCACTTCTATCACAATCGATTCAATTAATATTTCACTAAAACTGTTCCGATATTTGTTTAAATTCCATTAGTTTTTTAAGAAAATCATAGCGACTTTGAATTGGATTCGATTCTACTTTTGTTAAAATCGATTCGATTAGTTTTAGGCTTTCATAGGATTGGAATCGATTAATACAATTTTTAGTAAATTTGATTCGACTTTTTATACAATTAGGTTCTATTAAATTCGAGTTTCATTAAAGGTAAATTCTATCTCAATTAATTATTTTTGATTCGACTTGTATTGCAATCGATTTCATTATATTTTTACTGCAATTAATTTGATATTTATTAAATCGACTCCATTTTCATTAAACTGATTAGATTTTTATTAATTCGATTTTTATTAATTAGTTTCGATTCGACTTTTATTAAAATCAGTTAGAACAGATTTACACTGGAATACCTTCGATATTTATTAATTATTCCTATTCGACCTCGATCACAATCGATTCGATTAGGTTTTTAAGAAAATTAGATTAGATTTTTATTAAATTAGATTCTATTTGATAAAAGTCGATTCGGTTTGAGTTTTATTAAATTCGATTCGAGCTTTATTATGTTCAAATCGATTTGTATGCAATTCGATTGGAATTGTTCTAAAATCTATTCGATTTTATGACAATCGATTCACCTCTAGTTGTATTTAATTCGATTTGACTTAAGTTTCATTAAAATCGATTAGATTACTTCGATTTTTAATAAATTAGATTTGATTCGATGTTATTAAAATTCTTTGGACTCGAGTTCCATTTACCTTTATTAAATTCGATTCATTTAATTCGATTTTTATAAATTAGATTTCATTCGATTTGATCAAATCGATTGGACTTGAGTTTTATTAACATCGATTCGAATTTTATTACATTAGGATCGATTCTATTTGATAAACGTCGATTCGGTTTAAGTTTGATTAAATTCGACTTGAGCTTTAATTATATTCAAATTGATTTGTATGCAATTCGATTGTATTTTTTCTAAAATTCATTCATCTCGAGTTGTATTTAATTCGATTTGACTTAAGTTTTATTAAAATCGATTAGATTACTTCTATTTTTATTAAATTAGATTTGATTCGATGTTAGAAAAATTGGTTGGACTCGAGTTTCATTTAAATTCGGTGCGACCTTTATTAAATTCGATTCATTTAATTTGATTTTTATAAATTAGATTTTATTACATTTAACTAAATTCAATTAGAGTTATTAAATTCGATGCGTTCATTGTTAAATTCGATCCGATTACTTCGATTTTTATTAAATTATAGTCGATTATATTGCCGAAATGAACTATAATCAAAAATATTCGAATGGACTAAAACAGATTTATAGATTTTTTGCGTAGTTTATTCACGGTCAATTTAATAGGATATAAGAATCAAACAAAGGAAAAAATCCCAAAATGTAAAGGCTAAACCGTCGTTTACTATTACTACACGAATGGATTTTATTGTACATACGGCCGTTTTACTAAATTAGAAATGGATATTTTTTGGATCCACCGTGGATTACAAATTGCAAGTTGATAGCAATAAAATTGGAATTTAAAGGTGCAGCGGAGACGAAGAGAAACCTAGAAAAGGGCAAGATCTCCGCGTAGACAAAGAACCAAACCTGGGGAGAATCAACATGACACACGACAAGCCAATAAAACACAACGAGCGATTTTGCAGTAAGTGAAAAGCCTCCGTGCCGATTTCTACGCCGATTTGTGAAAAGCGGAATTTATAGGCGAATTTGCTGCGAACAGAAATGCGCCTTGTTTCCGCGAATAATTCAGCCACATATTAAGCACTCGTAAAACTCAACAAGCTGTAAAGTTATTTCAACGTGCTCGCCTTCTCAGTTTAATTAAAATTAGTGCAACTGACCGTTGCGACTCCGCTTTGATTTATGTGCCCTACTAGACGATTCTCCAACTAGGCGAAATTGAAGACAACGGATATGCAGTAACGAGAAATGGGGTCTAGGACGTTATACCGGACATCGAACTACAAACTAATTAATATCGGATGACGGAGCTCTGTAGACTAGTGGTTACCACGTCTACTTGGCATTCGGGAAGTCGCGGGTTCGATTCCCGTTGCCGTCTGCTCTAATTCAGGTTTTTAGGTAGTTTTCCTGATAGTCTAAGAGCTGGTGACATTTTTCAGTGATCATTTAGTTAAGGCCTATTTTTTGAGAGAATGTTGCTGGAGGCATGTATAAGTGTCATCTGTAAGGATTATCCTTGATAGCGGTATCGGAGGGAGACAGAACACCCCCAATTTGCACTGTCAGTATATGTCAAAATCGGGGTTAGCAGGTTAGGTTTTCCATCAGTTTTGACACAGATTGATGCAAAACCTAACCCAATAACCTCGAATTTGACATAGACTTACAGTGCTACCAACATATTAAGGTAAGATAACATGTTGGTGACACTGTAAGTCTATGTCAAATTCGAGGTTATTAGGTTAGGTTTTCCGTCAGTTTTGACACAGACTGCCGCAAAACATAACCTGCTAACCCCGAATTTGACATATACTGACAGTGCAAATTGGGGGTGTTCTGCCTCCCTCCGATACCGCTATCAAGGATAATCCTTACAGATGACACTTATACATGCCTCCCCCAACATTCTCTCAAAAAATAAGCCTTAACTAAATGATCACTGAAAAATGTCACCAGCTCTTCTACTATGAGTCAACAGAGTACCTTCTTTGAGACGAATGCCGGGTACTTCTCCATCTTTTCTAGCCTCTCTTCCATTCTCCACTCCTTCTTTCTCTCACCCATCCCATAATAACCGTCCTTGGCTGAAGAGGGACGCAAGGTCCGTGCACATTTCGCTGCCCGCACGTACCCAGATGCCGCTTTTTGCATTTTCCTATTCCAATCAATTTCTTCTGAGGTTTTAAGTCTAAATTACGACTATATCTTCCGATAGATTAATCGGTAACTCAAGGTAAGGCATGAAGTCCTACACTTAATCGCTTTCAGTGGGGAATTATATATGAAAAAACGCTTATTCGATTTAAAAAAATAAGAGAGTCCCTTAGTTAACAAAAGTTGGGTCGTTATATCAGTCTCCGGCTTTCCACCTACCTAAACCATTAAAAGCAGCACAGCTCCGCGCATCATAGATGCCATTATCTGGAAAGCCTTCGCGACTTCCTTAAATCAGATCAAGTGCAGCGGAAAAATGTCCGAGCTTACTCTAAATTGTTCGTGAAGTTAGTAAAATCCCTGGGGATGATATATTTCTCGTTAGGCAATCTGGGGCGCTTTAAAGTGAGGCTGCCTTGCTCCCTCGTACTGCTGTACGCCCGTTTATTATTAAGACCGACGTGAAGCAAAACGGGCACGGGCATTTTTAACTGAAGCGATATTTTTAAAACTGGGGTTGCGGTGGATAAATCCACCCCATAAATCCTAAGCTAGTCTAAGCCATCTGCGATCGGGCGATATATCGGAAGTATATCGCTCCACCTATGCGGATGCGAAATAGGGTAGGTAACTAAGTGGCCCTTGTTTATTTTGCAAAGGGTTTGGATGCCTATCGGAACGGCAAGATTCCGTAATCGAGTTTCCTGGTCGGTAATAATGGAGTGCCGCAGATTACACTGCACGTAAAATATTTAGATCGAAGGTATTTTCCAGGGAAAGGATTTACTGACGCTTTGTGCAAGTTATATTAAAGCAATGAACCTCAACTGTCTCGCTTCGCGATGAGAAGCTCATCTCTTTTGCAAGATTTGTATTCCACCAATTCTAGGCATGAAAAGTTTAGGAAAATTTAAACATTGTTGGTATTATCTGTTAAATTCTAACAGATTCGTCAAATTGATGGACTAAATGGATTAAATTGATGTATAGTTTAAGAGATCTTCGCGTTGAAAGCGACGTTCTGAACACACTTATTAGAAGCTCTCAACAGCTATAACGTTCTACCAATGATCTTCTTGGCATCCACAGGTAGTTGTTTAAATATCGATCACGCACTTTCATTACTATGTCGCTTAATTTGATAGGAATAGTTTAGATTGTGTACTTTGAATAATCACATTCGTATACCAAAGATCAAACTTCACGCGCACAGTGCAATTTTAGCTTTTAGCTGGTGGAGGCAGTGACCGCTTTTGATCTGCACAACTCGGAAGTAATAAAACAGCCAGAGAGAAGCAAACAGCCCCAATGCACAATAGGAAGTGGTTCGGTTCGCGGACTCGTGTAACTCTTTGCAACTTTTTTCCAGAACTTAGCGGAAAATGAATAAGAAATTAGGGCATGTTCAGCAGAGAGGCAAACACTGGATTCTTGTATCTGCGACTGACACAGATCGAATCTACAATTTTAGTCTAGATAGATTGAAAGGGATATGGGCAATCTCTCCTGAAACTCGAGGTTTATTCCACGCCCGCTTGCCGATATTGCTTATCGAGTCGGCATTGTTTGTTCGAGATGGACAAATATTGAAGGGGTAAACAAATGTGGCGAGGCCGTGATGAAAACTGGATGTGGCTATTGTTTTCCGCATTGAAGCTAATGCGGCCGGTCGTATTACCATCGTTTTTATATCAACAGGTCTCTTTGGCTAGGTTAATCGATGACATAGTTTCTCGTTTTCCAGGCTGCAAAATATCGACAGCGATATATTGAATACGAAGTGCTGACAGAACTTGGCGCTGATTTTGAATATTTAACTGTAAGCTTTTGACTTGCACATATTTCGAGAAACTGTTCCAAGAACTTTATAACAGCCAATCATTGATTCTAAACTTCAATAATAGTTATTTATGATACGAGTGTGCTATATTGCACATAATCCACGAGAGAAAAGTTGAGCCCTCGAGGCCGCCAGGCCGAGTGGGGTCTTTTCTCGAGTGAGTTATAGTACATGTAAGTCACGTGTGGGTTATGGCCTATATAATTCAACTGAAATCGTCATAATAAGGTGTTGGATGAACAAAAGTAACCTTTACTACGAACTAAAACAATTCCATTATAGACAGTGGTCATGAAAATATAAGAGCTGAAATATAAAACTCAACCTTACAGCTGGAAGTTGCGCGACATATACAGTGTATACACCCATCATTGAAGAGAGCCAAAATAAATAAATGTAACCTGGCAAATGCCAACAATTAACACAGATATAAATCACCTCGCGAATATAGAACTCTGAATGACATAAATTATAAATGAGAACCATGGGGAAACTATGCAACAAAAACAGTCTTGACTGAAATTATGCAAGTTTTCACACCCATTTCAAAAACTGGAAAAGACAAATCAAGTAATTAAAAAAAAACAATTTCGAACTGATGATGTTTTCCAACATCTACAGTTAAGAAATTCCAGAGAACACAGCCTTCGAGGCGTGAAAGCACTCACCAACATAAGCAAAAAAGTTCCTATGAACCAAGCATTACGACACCGGTAAGGGTACTAGAAAAAACGGGGGCTTTATTTAATAAAAATACTGAAAAAATAAATTAGGTGTAATTTCGCATAAATGCTGAATTAACAACCTTGAAAATTCATATTATAAGACTTAGTTTATAAGTTGTTATGATGAAAATATTAATCAATTATATTTCGATAATCGAAAGGTATAATACCAAAATGGTAATGGAAGCGATTGAGAAAAACAAAAACATGAAAATGCAGATGAATAAAATATCAAAGCAAACAACGAATTTACCGAATAAAAAATAGCGATTGTACATATAAATCAAAAATTTTTAAACTTATTGAAGAATTCTACACCGAATTATATGCCTTTAAAATTTCTAGCCCAAAGAAAAATAAAACAGAACCAATAATTAAAAATGTGAACTCCGAGGTAATTCCAGAAATCACGATAGAAAAAAATGCATGCCGCTTTAAAACAGCAAATAACGAAACAACTCCAATATTTTCCTGAAACGAAAAGCCCTAAATTAAAGGTCCCCAAGTACTCCATAATCCGCATTCGCGAACGCTTATCCACAGACCTTGAGATAACGAACAACTGAGTGTTTGCTCAATCGATGTCAACAAGACAGGAAAATACCAAGAAGCTTGAAAAATGAGTAAGTAATACTGTTACTTAAGGAGGAAGAGATTACGAATACAGAAAATTATAGACCGATTAGTCTATTATCACACCACACAAGTCGTAACAAAAATTCTGACAAGTCACTTACGACTAACAAACTAGACTTCTAGTAACCGAGCGCACCATGTGGTTTCAAACAAGGCTTTAGGGCTATCAATCATCTGCAAACACTACGAACATTAATTGACAAATGCGACTACATTTTGAGTTTGTGGACTTCACAAACGATTTTGACACAGTAGAAATATGATCAATATTTGAAGGGATCAACGCCGCGAGGATAGACACAGGACTTCTAACAAATATTTACGATAATGCAACCGTACACATTAAAATTGACGAAGAACTAACAAACAATACCGTTAGAAAGATGTGCCAAAGAGAGAGAGAGAAACCATTTCTCCCAAACTCTTTGCACTAGCATTAAAAAACGTGTTTAAAAGATTAAATTGGGAAAGAAAAGCAATAATAAATATAGACGGTGTGTATCTGTATCTTAATCAGTGATGAGGAGGAATGAGAACAAAACTAGTTGGCCTAGAGCCTAGACGGAGCCCCAAATAAAATGTAAAAAACCGAGAATAATCTCAAACGGAGTAAACCAAACGTGCTAATTACAGAGAATGTAGACGAATGCGTTTACCTTCTTCATCTTACTAACCTAGGGAAATAAAATCAAGCCACATAATCACAAAAGCGTCAAACTTGGTTGGACTTAGCTGGGTCGTGAGAAACCAAAAATGACTGATAGGTTGGAGATGAAAAGTCTAAGAAATCTGCATTCTACCCATAGTGGCACATTGCACTGAGAAAATCGCTTGTGACACAAAAATATGTGGGAAAAATTGGAAACAACGCAACGCGGCATACAAAGGCTGAATTCAGACGACGTACAAAAGTTACTACCGTCGCGTAGAAGATCGCAACACTGGAGTTGAGTAGGTCACGTCGCCACGCAATTTCCGTAAGAATGGGTAAACCATATCGCACGAGACCCAGAACATCAAGAAGAAGCTTTGGACGATTACAGCGACGGTGGTTAGACATTAAGAAAATCACCCGGAACAATTGGTTTCATGTACCCAGCAAATACTCCAAGAATTCTCACGACGCCTCAGACGCCTCCTTCGAAATTGGAAGCGTCTTCTGGCTATAGTGAACAAATCACCTAATACGTTGATATGTTTTATCGGACTTTTTCCACTGTCTAGGGTGTATATCACACGATGTTTCGGGAGTTTTGATCTACTCCCGTCTTCAGGTGTTCCTGGTTAGTCCTGAGAAGAACTGATATTGTACGTTTTTCTACGTAAACTCGTGCCTCCCCCGGGGTTTGAACCCGGGACCGCTGATCGCTGTGATCAACGTACAATATCAGTCCTGTTCAGGACCAACCAGGAACACCTGAAGACGAGAGTAGATCAAAACTCCCGAAACGTCTTGTGATATACACCCTAGAGGCCTAGATAGTGGAAAAAGTCCGATAAAACATATCATATTAGACCATTGCTAAAAAATTACATTCAGAGAACACCTTGTACGTGTCTACCGAAAACCGAGCTGACTTTTATACGAAATCGCCTACTCCTTCAGTATAAACGCCGTCCATGTCCCGCAATAATTCATTTTACCCGCTTTTAATCCTCTTTACGTAGACAATGTTATCTGAATACCCAACAAAAACGTTCCTGGAATAATCCCTCGACCTCTGAAGCAAAATGAGGTGGAATTTGTCTTTACTCTAAGGTCAGAATTGTAGACAAATAATTTTTCAACTATTAGCCAACTTTGTATTTTTTGTGATAAAGCACATTTCAACTTTTCGATTCGATTTTTTTCAAAAACTTCTGCTCCCACCAAACAAGGGCTCATTTTTTACACAAAAAGGTCTAAGTTTTTCGAATATCCAACTAAAATTGACCAATATCATTGTCCTAAATTTTTTTTATGAGAAAAGCCCTGTACAGTTACAGTAATTACTCTTTCTGAACCTTTTAACAAATGGGTCATTCAATTCAGGATAGAGAATCAGGTATACATATGCCAAATTCCAGGATTTCTGTTTTACCTACATGTTTTTAATTACGAAAAACCTTTTTCTATTACCCTTCCTCAGCATTTCGAAATTTGCTCGTATAGTTGAGTATCATCTTGCCTAGTATGTGACTGAACTTATTTCTCTCATTTCTAGTGGCAAGTCGAGACAGAGAAGCAGAGGCCCTTGAATATACGAGGACAACGCCTCCCCTAAACACATTCGCCACCGGAGAATTATAATTTGTAATTCTAAATACTGCAGGAACTCCAAGCCCGCAATAATCTCTGCGGCTCAATTTTTCAGAGAATATTTAAATGCGTTTTGAATTCCTCCCTGATGCATAAAAGCACCGGATTGCAAGTTGTTTAAAACTACTGCCAGTTATGTATTCCAATTGCCCTAATTGGAATTAGTTGTGCCGAAGTTAGCATGGAGTGGGCAACTGTTGCGGTCATTTATCCGGTAATTATTCGCCCCGAGGTTTTGCGCATTTAAGGCGCTTACATTAGCCCATGTCAGATTATTGGAATGCTTCATAAGGGGAAATTATCGTGGACGTTAGGCCCACGTCCTGTTTGAATGCATTATTCTCGGGATCGCACTTACGCTGGAACTACAAGCAGGGCCACGCGCCATTATGCTTTTACTGTTTATTTCTGGAAGCTTCAAAGCGTACTTCGAGCCCCCGAAACCCACCTGCGCTTTTAAACTAATTTATTTTTCAGCAGTGAAAATTATGTAAAATGGACCAGGTCTATATGTTACTCATTGCTGAAGCTTAGCTTTGATCTAAACGTTGTGTTTCTTAATAGAAAGAAGCTGATGTTCAAATTTACACAATCCAATCCATGTTTAGCACTTTTCATATAAATTATGTTACTAGGCCAGGTTGAAGTGGCAAATGCATAGTCGCACTACTACGTTTAGACACTGAACCGAGTCGAGCGTATAAATACACAATTTATTTCATGATAAATCAATTAATAATAACTGTGTTCACTTCTTTGTGAGTTGACGTAGGCTACAAATGTCTTAAAGTGGAGGTTTGGGGTGACTTTCCTGCTCACAACGATAATCCTACCCCAAATCATCAACAAGGGTCCAATTACCAAATTTAAATTCCTTCAGTGTAACTTTGATTAACTCCATTGAACTCTCAATTATATGTGTATCTGTGCCAACAGCTAGAGAGAAAAGCCGCCGCTTGTAAAATTGTAAAATTCCAACTTAATGTAAAACAATTTCGTAATTAAATAAAATGGTGCTTATTGCCGTCGGCCGCCGAAGTCAAGTAAAGGTGTGAATTTAAGATTATTCACTAAAACTCTTATATCGTTTGTAATATGTATCTCAGTTTCGTGGAATCCTGAAAATAATGTAGTTGAACTAGATCGGATTCTGGGGCTTTACTCCTTTCATGACTCATGTACGGTTTTTTGTGCAGCCCTCATTTCGATTGTAGGTTAAGTAACCAAAAGATAATGCGTAACCACAAGTTTTGTTTGTTGATCTACTTATGTTTTTAAATTTATTAATATCATAACGCTTGCTCCTGTATTAAATTTTTATTCTACATCAAATATATTTACATTTTATACGTCGCTTAATTAAGCGCTGCATCAATTCGACGCGTGAACTGGCGATAAGAAATCCTATCCGCGGGAAAGTACCTCGATAACGCGGCAGGCAAGGTATAAAAGAAGATTGCACTGCCAGTTCCAGAGACTTGAGGTTACCTGTCCTGTCCAGTCCCCAAATCCCCTTCTTTCCTACCTAGACCCTCCGGTCTGACACGCTGAACTGTCTAACGGAGTAGGCCTCCAACCCTTACCAGTCCAGGCTTCAAGGGAGATGACGTGTTGTACTGTCAGCCCGAGAAGTTGAAACTTTCCGTATCCCACCCGTAAGCGCAAGGCCGCTAGAACTCGATTTTACCTTATTGTTGAACTTTCTTGGAAAATCGAATCCCTGAGGTTTTAACCCTGACTTGATATGCTGTACTGTCTTGCAGTGCTAATCGCTTAAAATCCATTTCCGACCACCTAATTATTAAGCGCAAATCCCAACCCCCCTCCCCCTCCGAGAGGTGAAATACTCCCTGTACGAATCGCATTCCTGGACTTCGACGCAGCCCGCAAATTCCCTACCGGGAGATTGTCAACGTCATTTTCCAGCTCAAGGCGAATAAATTCCATCTACAGGATTTGACACCGCGCTCGCTCCAAGAACGACGCCTAGCCTTCGTAAGGTACCAGCAACCTCGTCACCAGGATTTAGGCATTAACACCAACCCCAGGTAACCCTTAAAATAGCTAAATTCACCGGAAAATTACAGCTGAAGCTTGAAGGAACAAAAGACCTACTCAGCCCATTTCCCGAAGAATCGGCATGCGTACCGGCGACTACCAACAAGAGCCCGCAACACTCGCCGGTGCATTGGGTTGCAGATCGACACACGAAACCAGACACCGTTCCAGAGGAACATGTTAATTTTAAATAATGTACAATTCAGAGCCATTACTAATTAATCTATGTAACTAGCTAAAAACATTATATTTTCTTTTGGGCAATTACGAGTATCTGGTGTTTTTTTTACTAATCGAATATATATTTCAGTGAACGTATTTCTCCGATTTTGAGCTTAACCCGAGGTATAAATTGTTGACCCCTCCCTTAGTAGGGAGGTGAAACGTCACAATATTATTTTTGCCTATATTATTTACGAGTACTTAATGTTATTTGTGTATGTATAACAGATTGCAAATAAAACACTTTCAAAAAATGTTGTTATAGATATATATATACTTGTTGTGGATATTATTATTTAATTCTGTATACAATAAATGACTCGATCTAACATGGGTCGGGTCTCTACATCCTACAAATATTATCTTGATTTGTACAAATGATAGGAAACACATTTGCTATCAACTTGACTAACGTGGTATCTTTTATAAATTAATTGTAAATACTGATTTAACTACTGATATTGCTACAATACTGAATATTATTTAACTAATGATAACTTAATTCAAATATGACGATCCAACCTCACAATTTTGCAAAACAAGTTCGCTATTATTCGACAATATCTGTGATTACATAATTAAAGCGTTGCCCAGGCGATAACAACTGCCGTAAGTAAATATACGTCACAAACAAAAAACACTCAGTAGACGCGTCTGCCGAAAGTGCACATAACACCGACGCCACTTGCAAATTCACTAAATTCAATCGTTTAGAATGAACTTTCCTGACCTTTCTGTTGCTTTTGCTACGGAAATTAGAGCTTAACTCGAGCCCCAGCAGGTCCCACGATGCCTCTTTCTCACACAAATTAAACACTTTTTTATACCTCTGCAGAGGTGCTACACGAATCAATATAATCTACTACAGTACACCCCACAGGATATAGAATTAATTTTCAAACACACTGAATTGGGAAAAGGGTATTTATTCATGTATTCACAATTATTTATTGGGGAAGTCAAAATTAACACCAGTTCACCGCTTGGCTTCCTTTCCTCAATTGATTTTCTTCGAATACACTGTTTTACATTATTTTCAAGCCTACTCTGATTACATTTTGTTCAAATCAAGGCTAACACTATTTTTAATACTGTTTTACAGATTATTATCAAGGCCAATGCTATTTTATACAATTAAACTAGCACATTTCTGGAACATTTTATAAAACAATATTTGATATGCTTGAAATATTATTAATTGCTATTCTAATCGTAAAGGCTTAACATGTGTTCATAGCAATATATTAAATTAAATAGCCTCCGTCTTTTATTAATCGTCTTAGTTGCAGCGTGATAACAACGATGGAACTGCCTGGTAAATAGCTACCCAAAATAAACAAAAAAAACAATTACAGGTAGGTTACTTTACAACTTACTACAGTGATTTCGGATGCATGTTACTGTAATGTATTACGCAACATCACAGCTAGCCGTGCCTCGGAGAGCACGTTAAGCCGTCGGCCTTAGTTGTCATTCCAAGAACAGTCCTTAGGTTACACCAGAGGTGCTAGCACAACTTGAAAACGCCAGGATTTCCTAGCACAAGCCACACTTTTAGCAACAGCTTCGGCAGTAATTTAGCTAGTAGAATCCATTTTCCATAACTAGAAACGTATTTCCAGCGATTCCCCCAGCAAATCGACAAGTTTCCCGGAGCAGCTTCCGAGCGCTGCATCAAAAAGACGGCGTTGTCGGCGTAATGCATCAATAAGCCGATGGTTTTTCCTCTTCGAGATCCCTCCAGGTTTGCGTGGTTCTTCATTTTCCGGCGCACTCGCTCATTAATTCATTTCGGCCTATTGTAATTTGTCAGGAGGCGCTACATTAACGAGTGTTTCGGTTTCGCAGGATGTATCCCTTTGGAACTTCCCCGGATTATATCGATCCCGGGCTCTTCCGCTGTTTGTCTTGCTTGACTTAGCGCTTAAGTTGTCTATGAAAAGCAGAACCATTGATGCAACGTCTAAACCATTAATTAGTTACGTGAACGGCTGTGTGAGATTGAAGCAACTTTAGTTGGCGTGTTTGGGGCTGTCTTGGCGGTGTACGATATTAATTCTGAAATTGTTTTGCTGCGGCTTGCGTTATCGAACTGCCGCTCTGAGCGTTCTTTATGGCCACATAATACTCATGATGCTGTGATATTGCCCACAGTTTCGCCGTTTCTCAAATACGAAACATGTAGCTTTATGGGGTTCTATTGTCAAACGAAAGCTTTCAATTAAGCTTTCGGTCATTTCTGTGTTAAATGTTACGTCTCTAAATTATAAATTCCATCGTGCAGAAATTATGTATTATCTGGAACCGTTCAAACGAGGCACTGAAATATTTTAATTAGGCTTGCACCGATGCAGCAACGTGGTGTCGTGCGTTGTCTTGCAACAAGGTGACATAATTTGTCAGTTTTTCTAGCCGCTTGCGTGTAATAGTAATTTTCGAGTGTTTCTATATTAATGTTCACATTTGCTTCTTTGAACTCTAATAAGATTATTCATTGCACTTGAATCTCTTCGAGTATAAACAGAATGAAATTAATCGCAGCTCCTGTTTGGACGAGGAATTTACGGTAAGTTCAAGAGAGTCTGCAACTGAACTCCGACACAGTCGCGTTTTTCACCCGACAACTCATTTCCCTATACACACTCGAAACCCTACCTCACAGTAAAGAGCTCTTAGCGACTCTCGAAACGTCAAAACTCGAATGATCACAACCGGTGTATAGACAGTATTTGCCTTTCATTACACGCTCTTTCCACGAACCTAAAAGTTAGTTCGCCGCTTATTACTTGCATATTGGATACATGAGATGCACTCAGATCGCAATATGCGGCTTTCATACAAAACATTGTTTCGCGCAATTCCATCACGAGCCCGCCACTTCCATTAAATTAAATTTTCTGTTTGCCAGCATTAGTTGCATAACGAGGGCTTCAAAGTTTGTGTTGTGTAGTTGCGGTCCTTTGTTTTACTTTTGTGCTCTGGGAAAAGCTCCAAGTAAAGGGATTAGAATTTGTTTGCTTCGCTGTGCTCGCGTACTACACGTTGTGTGCCTGTCTTTTCTTGAACTCTATGTTCTTTACTGTTTGTTGTGCTTGTTTAAACTTTAGTAGGACAGACCTTTGCTCTTACTTCATTTACTTAGCCTTAGTATCAACGAATAAAAATGTTTCCTTTCTTAAATGTTTAATCCCATTACTAAAATTTCCTTAAAAAGTTGGTCTTAATTTAGCAAATCAACCTCTAGAGCGGAAAAACCACGAAAAAGCGACCGGTGCCTAACAAGCCGTGCGACATCGGAAATAATTGGGCAGATTGGCATCTCAGGAGGTTGCAGCTAATTAGGAATCTACAAACCAAAGCTGCCCAATTTGCAAAGAAGCTCAGCTCAGTGCCTGCGCCGCGCTAAAACCTCGAAAAGTCGACATAATTAAATGAAGGATGCTCCCGGATAATGCAAACGATACAGAACCTTTGTGAATTGCAAATTTGAAACACTGCAGCTACGTAATTGAAACTAAATTTGCTCCCAGCTCGGCAGTCTCTCGAATTTCTCCACAACAAGGTGCAAATTAATGCAGAGTTGGCGCCAGCTGAGCCACTTCGAAAACTGTTCCAAAGATAACAGTCCCAAGTGAATTGTACTCAGCTATGCTGCATTGTTCAGTCGGCATTATTGAAGTAATCTCCTGAAAAATTGGAAACTTTCAGATATAAAGGCAATATGTATCGATTTTGGAGTCAGGATCTGCCACAAAGGTATTTACTTATAAAAGGGTAGTGGAACAACGATCTTCCCTAAGAAGATGAGAAAGACTTTGAAAAATGTGAGATCTGATTAAAACCTAATTCACTTCAAAATCATTCTGAAATTTTAGAAACATAACAAAACCTGAAACAGAAAACACACATTGAATAGACATTCCACACTATTCCTAAAGAAAGTATATTGAAGATCTTAATCACAAGAGCAGAATCAGAAGCTTCCAAACGCAAAGAGGGGTAAAACAATCGAATTCTCCGAGTCTCTTATTGTTCACAGCAGTGACCTACAAGAT
The DNA here is from genome assembly GCA_940337035.1 of Agriotes lineatus. Taxonomy (NCBI): domain Eukaryota; kingdom Metazoa; phylum Arthropoda; class Insecta; order Coleoptera; family Elateridae; genus Agriotes; species Agriotes lineatus. The sequence continues at coordinate 129,459,847 of OW679199.1, forward strand.
GATTCAAGCAGCCTGAAACGGGGCTTGGATCCCTCGCTTGTAATGTTTATTTTCACATTTAAAAGTAGTATTTCATATGTATTTTCTTGTGCATTAGCAAACAGCATATTCTCGAATAATAAAAGTACATTTGCGTGTGTGCCGCGATAAACGCAACGTTCAAGCCTACAGCTGAGGACTGGACGTGTTTGCGACTCCAAATCATATTGTACCCCCAATGCGAACTAAGTTGATTAAAAGCGGCGCGAAGCCTGCAGTGACTATTTGCTGCATAGAGATGAAGAGTATAGCGAACAAACGCTTACGAATCCAGTGAATGCAATTTACGTAGTGTACATGTACGTACACCAATTGTGCTAGATGCAAGGGCGAATTCGAGACGTCTATTTTGGGAGCCGCAAATTCAGCTGTCCGTGTGGTAATTTTCCACGCAATATGCAATCTCAGGTGGATGGCGCAAGGGAGGGCGACTTCAGGTCTCAGCTTGTAATCTGATATCTACACGAAGTGGTTGCAGTTATCGCGATAAAACCCACATTGGGATGCATTGAAATAACGCTTTAAGAATGCGCTGAGGTGGTAAATTTGCGCACGGTTTTGAGTGCACGCGAATATTAGCAAGGCACGCTTTAGCCAGGACCGTCTTTAAATATTTTTGACCTGTGCGCTTTCAAATACAGTCGGTTTACTTTCTGCTTCATATTATGTTTTGCAAGATACCTGCGAGTAGCCCCAAGCTATATTGCACGTACGTTATTTGATGATTTAATAACATTTTTCTATAATTTTAAATGTTTTTTGTGTGTGTTTTGAAGTCAATAGATTGTGTAAACAACAAGTGTCAAGCAAACGCCACTTTCCAAAATTGCGCTATCAAATTTTAAGTCTTTTGTTACCGACGCATGAAGTTTTACTAACAACTCAGGAGCTCTCAAAACCTTTCGTTAAATTATTGGCCTCGTTTTATAAGAAACCCGCCGATTTAAAGCGTTTTGGACTACCACACGGTCGGCTTAAGAAAGGCCCTGTATAAATCATTTACCCGCATAGCAACTATGTTATGAAGAATTACCGCACTAGCAAGGTTTAGCGCTAGATTGGTCTTCGTTATAGGGAGGTTTTACTGTATATGCACGCCTCGGCGCAAATGCAACAACCAACCAATTCTACAAAGGGTATTTTCTCGCAAGTACGGTGCGCGTTGATCGCTGCACATTTCTGTCCGTTTTACGATATTCATCCTGTATCTGTTGAGTCCCATTTTCGTCAACGGTAAAAACCTGACCTATGTGTAGACCATTACTTCTATCTATTCCTTAATTAAAACAAAAATAGACAACAGTTTATTTTTTAAGATTGACAGACAGACATACGGAATTGAGAAAACATTTTTTGGTCATCAGAGACCCTGAAACGTCAAGATCTGAAGAAACCCCCTCAAGGTAATTTTTCGCGATTACAATACTTCCTTCGTCTTTTGGACGAGAAGTAGAAAAAAAGTTGTTTCTGACGTAACTTCAAAAAATGAATTATTGAGCATAAAAAAATAAATGGAAAACGTTACTACTATTTTAAAGTCGGTTTTGGAATTAATTTCAGCGCAATGGGTAACCATAAAATTGCCAAAAATATTTTTCCTGTCACATACATCCGAAATATTAAAATAGCCTACAAATCCGTTAGTTATTAAAATGTGAAAAATTGCAACCAGAAAAAGTTCTTTGTAATTACATTCAGGTGATAAAATAAGAAATTGTTAGCTTGTTAATTTTTTTTTTAAATATTTAATATTTTTCTACGATCATGGGCTGAAGTACTCAAAAACCGGGGTTGATTTAAATGAAATTTGGATCACATAAGTACAGATGACAATTCTTATGTCCTCTAAAATCCTTGAATTCCAGTAAATCTAGATTTATCTAATCGGTAATCGCAACTCAAGTACCTTTTAGCGATAATTGCTAGCTTTCGGCACCACCCTTTTCCACTCTTTTCACTCCTGCACTTTTGTGTCACTGTACTTCATGCTATTCCTCTCTGTTCCGTTGCTGTTTATACATCTTCCACCTAGGACTTCCTTGGTCTTCCCACTATGTTCTTTCATTCTGGTCTTGCTTCGAAGGTTTGCTTCACCACACTGTCATCCCCCATTCCGTGTACATGACCCAGTCCAGCTAGTTGCATTTCTTGTACCACTGCCTTAACATTAAATAGTTCTCAATATGTTGTGTTCCTAATCTTGCACAACCCTGTTTCTCTTCTATTTTTCGCCCAGTCTTCTTTTTTGTTTACCAGTAGTCTTTCACAATTTGCTGCTGTAAACACGGTCGGTATATACTACTTTTTTACCACTTTCTTTTCTTGTGGTGTTGCCGATTTTCCTAGAAACGTATTTTTATCGCGTTAAAGGTTCTCCATACAGCTGCTTTTTACTCATTTATTTCACTAGCTATCTGCCCATTGCTACTGATATATGTTCCAAGTATTTAAATTTGCTCACTTACTCTGTCTCTTTTCTTTTATTAACACATTGTGCCTTCTTTAAAAGCATGACGCAGCCTGCAATCGAGCGGCGCCGCACAATGGGCGATTCGGAGGTAACTTTTCCAACAATCAAAGAACTCTTGACAAAATCAAGATATCGTAGTAATTCTTTCGGGAGGCTACAGTTTAGTTGTTGCCGCATAAGGTAAAACTAGTTCGCTACTGATTGTGGTATTATTTGACCTTCAAATTTTAGGGTTAAACATGGCTTTTTTGACGAAAAAGAGATTTTGACGAGTAAGACATGCCTAAAAGTATGATCCAACTATGTTTTTGTCAGGGAGTTTGAAAAATTTAACAAAGAATTACTACGATATCTTGATTTTGTCAAGAGTTCTTTGATTGTTGGAAAAGTTACCTCCGGATCGCCCACTGTGCGCCGGACAGATCGCTAATTCAGCAAGAGGACTTTATCGTTGCGTTTACACCCCGCACGAAGGAAATTATCGTTTCGTTTTTTGATCTCCAGCCATGGTTCACCATTCTAGCGGGCATGCGGCACTGCTCCCGACTCCTAAGCTACCGCGAGTTAGCCTGGTAACTTATCGAAATTCAGCCAGAGGTGTTTCATTGTGTTGGCATAGAGATGGCAGCAAGTTGTAATGCTGTTGTGATTCGTGCAATGGGGTATTTTGCAAGCATAACATTACCGGCCGTAGGGCAACTGAAATTAATTCGAATTTATTAAGTTGTAATGTGTAAATTAACATTTGATGTTTCGGTGGTTTATCGTATGGTCTAAAAATATCAGAAGGCTGCGAGGTTCCGCCATGAAAACATTCCACCGCAGCCGGCTCATTCCCGTTGCATTTCCCGCTCTAGGTATCTTCTCGCCACCTTCGTCATCTCTCTGACCTGGTGACAACGCCTCTGCCTCTCTTCACGGTTCCACACATATCAGACTGCTGGATAAGTTTAAGAATTCTCGGCGCCCTGGCCCTAATTAATTCTCGATGTACTGCTATTTTAAAATAGCGCACACAGCCATTTCAGGTACCTTTAACCACCCTTGTCTCGACTGAAAGCTAACTGGAGCAAATCATTGTTAAGGGTTGTTTTCGCCTATAATTGTCGAATTCGTTTAGGTCGGGTTTTTATGCAGCGGTTTTATTATACCCGCCTGCAGATCTTTTGGGTATATTTTTGTTTTTATTATGTTGTTCATCAGTTTTAATATATTTTCCTTGCTGACCATTCCCTATAATATACGTTATCAGTTTTTTTTGTCTTGTCGAGTTGCTTTTCTTGGACGGGGGAGGCTTTTGACCAACTATGGGATTCCACGAACTAATCATTCCAATAATTTCCAGCGATAATTTTGAACATGGACTTTCCCAAAGGATTTGTTTTCCATTAAAAACCGGGTTAACTGAATATCAGTTTAAAAAACAAACACGCGAATTTGGGAATTAATGAATATTAGTAAAATAGTCTTCTTGATGTAATAGAGCACAGAGGCCGATTTCAGAAGGCTGGTGCAGCAGAAAACCATGTAGCCCAAAATTTACTGACGGCTTTAAGCGATGCAATTTTGAGGTTAAACTTAATTTTTGCGCATAGGAAGTAGAAACAGAAGAAACGATTGTTTGCTAAACAGACGTTATTTATAGACAAAGCTTCTGATAAACACCGAATTTGCTACTGAATGTAAATAATCGTTATTTTTTGGCATTAGAATCACATGACATATTCGACGGGTAATATATGTGAAAACAAATATTTCTGACAATTCTGTGCTGAAGCTGCATATTTAAGGTCAAACTTGTTAAAAGGTCGCCGACACCGGTCATAAAATCTTAAAAAATAATTTTAATCAACGGAAATTAAATCGGCCCTTTATAAAAAGCAGGAAGGTAATTGGAGCTAAGTAAAACGTAAAGAAACGTAACTGTACACATAAATCGAGAATAAAAGGGTTAGGAGCAAATAAGGAAGAGCAGCGAATCAGTAATCTTGATAAGGCAGTTCCAGCAGAAGAACAGCTCATTTCGAACGCTTCCAGACAAGCATCTCCGGCATTACAAACATCTAAATTTCGGCATTCCAGTGCATACTCCCGCGAGTTTACCTTTGTTGCTCGGGTTGAAGGGACCGTTTTATACTATTCAGCGCATGGAAAAACCCTTTCGTAGTGCAACCCTTTTCAGGTTTATTGTTGATAGCGCAAGGAGAGTGCAGGAGCACGTTATTAAAATATAACTCAATCAGGGCTAAATAAGGGCCGCAATCAGGGCTCAATAAGGGCCGGTCAACTGTACAAAGACAATCACGGTGGCGGCAATCAATCGCGCATAGGTCGGTGCGTTATCAACATTAAAGCGTGACCCTTAACCCGAGGGACCCCGCAGCTGTATCATCAGCAGGAGTGTGAGACACGCAAGTGTGAGTCTGACATGTTGCCTAGTGCTTGAGATATTGCGATGAGGATTTACGGCGACGTCCTGGGCCAAAGTGGAATTACGGTTTTGACAGACATTTATCTTTCATTAACGGCCCGGAGCATCATGTTTTCCCAACGGTAACCTAATGCTCTATTTGTTATGCTTAAGGAATTCACTTTAATAAGAGATGATCAAACACATTAGAATAAATATGTCATACACGTTTGTTTTGGATAGAGATTGGCTGTAATTTATCTTTTAAGGTTGGTGTTTGAGTTTTTTAATTGATTGAACTGTTTTAAGTTTTAGTTTTGTCCCTAAAAATGTTTGTCAATGTCACATGATTTATAGTATTCTCAAAGTTAAGTTTTATGTTTTACCACTGGCAGCAATTTCAAAATCAATTAAAAAATTGGATTCTCATATTAACAGATCCAGTTCACGTACATAAAACAGTTCTATTTCTATGACCAAGCCATGAATAATAGCTTATATGTACAACGTGGAATTACCTTGACCATAATTATGTTTTCTAAAACAGTTACCGCACGTTAGTTACACAATAACCTAAAATAAACCAACACCTTGGTCTATCTCTTGGCTATTCTAACGGGCACATGCTGTCAAATTTTTCATGTAATTAACGACGCCAAAACAGATTACTGGAAAACAGTGGCAGCGGCCATCTTTCGCCTGCAATGACTTGTTTTCACGCCTAAACATATAAGCCAAGTTGTATTTTCCTATGTTTTATTATTGTAATAAGACTTACGATTGTATTTATATTCAAAATATCCGCAAAACCGGCTCCGCGCTGCAAGTGTACTGTGAAGTGGAATTTGCGTGTGCAGCAAGAACGCACCGCCAAACCAGCTCGCGGGATGAGGAGTTTCAACTTATGCAGATTTGACAAACGCCTCAGTCGAGGGATGTGCGTGTTTGCGACTCCGAAATAATTAGAAGTGGTCTAAAAGGGCCTTGCAGGTAAGTTCGAAGTGCCTATTTTGGAAGACGCCAACTCACCAGTCCTTACGAGACCTGCATGCTATCGGGGATTTCCAGTATACGCGTTATACCATCCAGGGTGCTCAATTCAAGGGAACGCAGCAGCCAGTTCGAAGTAAATGTTTCCAGTTAACGCTACTACGAATTGCGTTCAGCTGTGACAAGCTTCTGCAAGTATACAAGATGTGCTTAGGTGCGTAATACGCCAGATTTGAATATATGCAAGCGCGATCATTTCAACGTTATTTTTGATGATGTTTTACGTTGTTTATGTATGTTTGAACGTGCATGCGAGTAGCTCCAAGCTATATCGCACGTAGGTTGTTTGGGGATATAATCCTTATTTCCTTTACTTTTATTGTTGTTTTCCTATGTTTTTATGTGTTTTGAAGTCAAAAGATTGATTAAAAAAATTGGCTTTTCTTGTGCATTGTTTTAAGTCAATTTCAGTCCCACAACACTACAGGGCAAACCATATTTCTGTTTCGACAGACAGATATCTTTCATAAGCCTCGAACTGAGGTATTAAGAGAGTTTCATGTATACACTGAGCTATCTAAGGGATAAAAAACACACAAGTATTTAAATATTAAGGCTTACGAGCGGTCTTGTTCGAATATAACGTAACTAGGCGAGGGGTCAACAAATTATTCATTAATTTATTTAATAGTCACCGTAAAACCCCTTCATTTGTGGCCCTCTATTCAGAGAACCCTCGACATTCTTCTATACGTCGTTCTTTACTATTTATATCTCGCAACCATATAGTGTCGAAAAAATAGAAATTTCGAAGCTATTTCTATTATTTTTTTATATCACTGTTTATATCTGCTAGTTGCTTTACTTCTGCAGTTGCAGTAAGTAATGTTCACACTAATGTCTTACCATGCAAATCGACGCTTGCATCTCAGTATTTTCACATTAAACAAGTTGAACAGATGGGATCACGATACGCAGGTTCCATACCTTGGACTCGAGGCTGGCTTAGTAATTTTTCTAAATATGTTTACATCCAGTGTGCTGGCCAACATGAGGATATATTGCTATATAAACATATACTCATGGAATAAAGGCGAAGAAGTTGTATTTACTATAGCTTTTGTTATAATCCTCAACGTTTACCAAGAGATGTACTAAGTCCATGAGCTTTGCTTTCTCTGTATTATTGATCTTTGTACCAAATCTGAGCCTCAATTCCATCTAACACGGTTGACAACACGTACAACTGAAGTAGAGGAACTTGTAAAGGTGGTATAAAACCTTTACTGCTCTTTTTTTAAGCAACCTCTATATTGTTTTATTCTTTCCCTTCAGTTTTAGTATTCACATTCATCGCTTTCTGCCGTCCGCAAAAGCGTCTGTCCATTTCGTTGGAATTGCGTGATTGTCTGGTTAAATTTCTAAAGCTTGTTGTAACAGGGGATGAACCTTGGGTATAACGCAACTTGTATCGATGAAAACAACACACCGATTGAAACCTAACATCTAGGTGATGGTGAAAGCGTTTCCTTCGATTCTGAAAGAATTGTGAGGGCGGGGTGTGTGTCTAGAAGTACTATTCTGACGAATACAGAGGCCTACTACGTTTTCGAAATAGTCTTAACTGAAAAAGTATGAAAATCCAAGACTGTACGGGATATCACGCGCAGATTCGACTAAATACGCTAAGCAATGCAACAGCGATAATAAACTGTCAACTACGGTCACACTCACGGAGACACGGCATTAACTTCCAAAATGTCAAAACTGACACTTCGTTTACCAAACAGGTAATTCTGTAAATTACCAGAGCTAATTAAATGAAACATATAGAGAGGGGCCTAACAAAATTACGAAACATCACATTACTCAAGAAGGGGAGACTCTCTCGTATATAGTACTGAGAAACAACTTGATAAGATGACTCATTAAAAACTGCAACAATTCTCGGGGCATTATTCCTGTTCATATAGTTTATTGAAAACTTATGTTACAGTTTTTATTCCTTTTATGCCAAATGTTTCAGGAATTCAGATTGCATTTCGACTGGACCTGGCGAATTTCCTGTAATGAATGTTTTTATTGTTTTTCTACCTCTTCTGTTTAAATCTACGTCTGTTCGTAGATTGGTTAAAGTACGTCTAGCGAATATACAACTCCAGGTTATCAGCGCTGCTAGTTACGCGAAATGATGTCAAACTATTGACATCCTCTTCTGCATTACTGGTTTGCTCGTAATAAAATGGACATATGAGCACGTACATATTTAAGAGTGTTCGTGTTGCTATCTCTGTTTGACTGATTTCTTCGACGCAGATAGATAATTACCTGGTTGTCGTACTTGAAACGTGTTTTACCAGTTCATATTAAATCCACCACGGTTCTTTGTTTTACTTACCCTACCTAACGCTTGGACAGATTCAATTTTTAGTATAGGGCAAGTTGCCATGTTTTACACATTTCAGAAATTCTAATGTACTGATTTGCTTTTTTCACAGCCAATTAATTAGGTCGTTTTTTTCAATTACTCGTGGGTTGATTGTTAATCGCCACTGAATGATAAGGGGCATTATCCATGACAGCAACAGATGAATCGCTTAAATTAGCAGTAACTGATTTTTCAACGATTTTATAAGCAATTCTCCGTTCATATTGTCATGATAATCTGAATTCTTGGAAGTTAAAGAAAAAATTAAGCTTGCACCTTCCATTAATCCATTATTTGTCCCTGCATTTAATATTATGTAAGATGTTGCTACACCACCACCATTTTTAACGGACTTTATAGAATCGTCTTGCCAATATATTTTAAATCCACCTCGAGAAAAATCCAGGAATTGATCATTTTCGTTGCTGAACTTTATATCATATCTTAAGAAATCCATTCTTTTTGTATTAACATACTTCTCTCGCAGAGCTCTCTCATGTTGAATCCTTTTCAAAACGAAAAACGATATTACCTAGTAATATAGCTAAACGTGGGCGACTAATATCTAAAATTTGTCTTTCTTTTAGTCAATGTAAAAGAGCCTTCAAATATGCTCTCTTACTTCATACATGTGATATATTACGTGTCTCAATTCTGCTTTTTGATCTTCTGGAACATGTAATGTTTTCAGGCATTTACTTTTTTATACACGTATTTCACCAATTGTTGGGAGCATTCCTTATCTTCTGACTTTTTACCACTTAGCACACTATTTAATTTACATTCACTAATTTGTAAAGCATCTGTGACACGTTTATGCACTTGGATTACTAGTATAAACCAACCGAAATGTTTTTTTTCAGAGTGAAAATAATCGTAGATATTTAAATCAACTCGTTAACAAGTAAACTACGGCAAGGCATTTTTATTACCACTCAATGTGCTTGACACCGAATTATTTGCAACACTCAAAACTTGCAGTAGTTAGCATTCATTCATCGATTCGTATTACTGGTCTGTTTAACTTTCACCAAATAAATATTGTAATGACTTAATGAGGTAGTGACAAATATCCAAAAACGTTTCCTTAATTGTAAATTCTAAGAATTTAAAACCAACGGCGTTTCTGTAACATAAACGCTAAAGTGCATCAACAGATTTCCTGCTTCAGCTATAAGTATCATCATTATACAGTAGCAATGCAGTTTTATGTTCTGTGAATGCAGTGGTGGAAACGAAAAGCGGTGCAGTGCATAATCAAGTCTGAAAACTGAGTCATTTCAAAACTAAATCCATTGCAATAGAATTTCACCCCTAGAGTTGAAAGTATACTCGCTAGACGTACTATACGTAGGATTTCCGCGAATTTTTCTTTACCTCTACGGTTGCACACATTTTATTTTCTTGATCAAATTTTTAGTCTGAAACACGTATAACGTTTAAAAGCGGCGACGTTTTAATTTATGTAAATGAAAATCGTCATTGTTTACTTGTAGTTCTTCAATATACCCAATTGCTTCGTTGTCCATTTTTGGTAGCTCCCTTCCTTCTTTAAGCTGAGAATATCAGTCGCATCCATTTTCTTTCCTTTTTATTTTTAATTGTTACTGGGCATTCGGTCTTATTGTGACAGTAATTCTTTATCTTCCGTATTATCCTGGTTTCATTAGCCAAATCCCTTCACCAATTCTGGGTTTAGTTTTGCAGCTTTTTTCTTACATCAACATATTTGTAGGTTTTTCTATTTTGTTGCAGTTTCGTTAACTACTACGGGATTGTGATCGAAATTAATACCCGCATCTTGGACGTGATTGGCGTTTATTGTAGTCTGCGTATCTGATTAAGCACTATACCCTGTTGAGTATACCGAACTGAGGTTAGCCACAGTTCTCTTTTTATTTCGACAGAACCGAATTAAATTATATGTCCTCCCATCACACATTCTCAGTTCATGATTTCCTACTATATTATCAACTCTTCCCTTTCCAACTTTGCCGTTAAAGTCTCTGATCACTACATCGATATAACACTTTTCAGTGCTGGCTGTACATTTCGTTTAGTACTTCTTTATCTTGAAATGGTGCATACAAATACTTGTATGACATTATATTTGTGTGAGTTCATTTAATATATTGTGTTGGTAGCACCACGTTAGGATAGCTATTTTAAACTACAATGAATATACCTTTGTATTTTTAAAATTATGTAATACATTTGAGACTCTCTTCTTGTTCTTTGTAGTTAATTAAACTGTATCCCACAATCTCTTTACTGATTGTATACCCACATCGACTCTAAACCATATTCTCACTTATATTCGTTTTGTAATCTTGTTAAATACCTTTTTATTTGTGTAAGCCCAATTATTTTCAAAATTAAAATCAAAATTTCTAGTTTTTATTAATTTTCACTGGATTTTTCAAATACATCTGTCTATAATTTTAGTTTGTTATTCCATCATCTTTTTTAAACAAAATTTCATCTTATATAGTTACGATTATTGATGCCCACTTTTAAAATTACCTAATCTGATCTATATATACTACAATTATATTATTTCAGAGCAAGCATATTTGTCTCATACTAATATTATCTTATCTTCCATCACCAATACGAAATACTCAAATGTTATCTTTCCAAATAAAATTCTAATTTATTTTTAATTAAATCTGCATTACCAAATTCAATTCAACCAACAAATCTTTTTTAATTTTTCTTAATTTGTATGTATCAATATACCAATCTTATTTCTTTTAATTTTAATTTAATATGATTGATCTGTATGTATCATAATATACCCTATTATTCTTTTATAAAAAAATATATTTTACACAATTTTCTGAATGAAATCGGAGCAGCGTCCACTAAGTACATCAATTTCAGCAAACGCTATTGGTAAGATTAACCGAAATTATGGCAGTCATAACAATTCAGTAAAAGAAGTTCTTAAATGTAATAAGCGATTAACAGTGGCACAGATATTTTGCAAAAGTTCTTCATAAATTGAGATCAGGAATGGTTATTTAATGGATTTAACCCGGATATTCGATCACTGTTTAGGAGAGTCTATCAGAAAACCATAAATTATGCGCATTAAATCGAAAATGTTTTTGCTATAGTTATTACACTGAAATGTATTACAGGTTTTAGATTTGTAGAAAAAATAACTCGATTATTTACATGCAACGTTGTTCAGCCCACTCAATAGCGCCCTAAAGGTAAATTTAAATAAGTAGGAACACATACGTATAGATACTGTACAATTGGAAATAAATTCTCCCATTTTTTGCCGCAAACTTGGCAAGGACGCTGAATCCTGGCTCAAGCGCACCGATATATAAAAAAATCCCCCTATTAAAATTGCCGCTGTTATCTTCGTACTTATACGTAAATCCACACATAAATCTCAATCCGGCAGTGATTCCGGGGGTGTGGCCACTATCCATCTGCAGTTTTTCAAAGCTGTTGCCATTTTTCGACGATTCCACGCTTCGGCGAGCTTTATATTTTCAGTTTTTGCGGGTGGCCAATAACCCTTGTTATGCAAAATTTATTCCTGCAAAATAAGATTAATGATGTCTTTCGTAATACCTTCGAACAGTTTGCTCCGGAAATGAGGATAAACGAACAGACAGCTTCCAAATTGCGTCTGCATTATTTAAATGTTAAAGTTGATTGTTTAACCCTTATAATACCAAGCTTTTTCCCTTACGTTTGCTACCAAGAGCAATATAATGGCATAATCTAAGACGACTTTTATTTGGTAGGGTTCTAGTTGAAATTCAATGTACAGAATTAGTCATATAAAACCTGTATTTAAACTCTTACTGAACAAACATTTAAAAAATAGTTGATTCTTATTTAACAACCTCCCGCTAGCAAGTGTGTAATATATCAAATATTTTTGTTCCAAAAAATATTTCAACACAAATACTGTACACCACAATTACCTAAAACTATACAGGGTGTTTCAAAAAGGTGTTGCCAAACTTGGGGAGGTTATAGAAGACATTGCGGTAATTTTTTTTACATATAAACCCCTAGTCGAAAATGAGCCGTTTTGGCTCTGGAGCAACTTTTGTCCAAAAACGGAATGTTATCTTGTTGACAGAAAAACACTTCGATATTTAGTTAATTTTTATTACATCAAGTTCTTCGTCTATGAAACCCCTGTAACCACACACGAGGAACTGTTAGAGAGAGTGATGCTAGCCTGTCTTTTCGTGCAGAAAGAGGCGCATATGTTACAGGTGCGCGATTTCATGAATCGACGGGCACATTTATGTAAGGAAGTTAAGGGTTGCCATTTTGAACCATTGTTATAAACCGTGGCGTAACTTGGTACCCGCAGACCCCGCGGTCGCGGGGGGGGGGGGGCTGAGTCCGAGGGGGTCCGAAGGGCCCCCTTATTTTCTTTTTCTTTCATTCAATAAACGCAAACAGGAAAACATCTTTCCATTTTTATCTTTATCATAATGGGAGGTCCACGCAAAAAGCAAAAGTAGTTTTGAATTGCCGACCTTTAAATTCAAGCTGACATAGATTGTTTTGTAATATGGGGCATAGAGTAATGAAAGTGGCGAACTTCCTGCAGTCGCAAGGCTAATTTGAGTTCACTTAATACCGTCCGTATTGTAAGAATTCTATAATCTAACATGATCATTAAATGGTGGATTAATGGTTTGTTTAGACGCCTATCCCTATCCTTATTCTGTTAGCAGCGTCATTTCTGATAGAGTTTTAGATATCACAATAACTCAGTTAAGTCAGAGATTTGAATCTATGTTTCAAACGGCAAACTTTTTTAGTTTTTAAATCCAAATACTTTGTGCGAAATGACTGTTCCTGTGCAAAAAATTCTTATAATATAGATAAACAAGAGTTTAAAAGCGTGAAACAATTTGCGAAGTACATATTTAATTGTTGATAATCGGAATTTACCATAAATTATTCCTGAAATTCTGAGAGCACTGTTATTATTTTTAACATTTCCCGTTTCGGTCCCTTCAGCTGAAGGAAGCTTCTCTAAATTAAAAATTATTAAAAATTATGTCAGAAACAGTATTCATCAGAAGAGATTGGAAAACCTTTTTTATTGTCCATTGAATCGGAGATAGCTGTTAAAATGGAATTGCAAGAGGTTATTACAGATTTTGCAAACATTAATGCCAGGCGTATGCATATTGCTTAAAATCTCGTTTTTATTTTTTAACTATCTTAGTTAAGACATTGGTTTCCAGTGCCTAATCTTATTATTATTGATTATATGTATTTTTATTATTATTGATGTTTTTGGCACTTGATTTTATTAAGGACCTATAAGGGGTTCGCAGCAAATTTTCGCGGGAGGGCCGAAATCTGCAGTTACGCCACTGGTTATAAATTTATTATTTTCGCGTTATCTTTAATAAAAATTAACTAAATATCGAAGTCTTTTTCTATCAACAAGATAACATTACGTTTATGGAGTAAAATTGCTCCAGGGCCAAAACGGCTCATTTTCGACTAGGGGTTTATATGCAAAATTTGTTTACCGCAATGTCTTCTATAACCTCCCCAAGTTTGGCTACAATTTTTGAAACACCCTGTAGACATAATAAAACAAATTGCAAGAAGATATGGACAAAAACCTAACAGTGGGGTATATTAGCACCCCGCTTGGCATTATAAGGGTTAAGTGTAATGTTCTTGCCATTAAAAAATAAATCTCCTGTAAAGATACGCACGCTCCAATTAGGAAACGCGTCGAAATTAAAATAATAATCCGGTCGTTTGTTACCATGAACAATAAAGTTAAATGCCTCTTTTGTGTTCATCGAAAATAAAGCCTGTACATCAGGGTTCAGAATTCAGTATTCAAGAATGCTGCGAATCCGACAACGACCTATTTAAATATGAACATCAAATTACACTAGAATAATTTGATGTGAATATTTATGCAATTATTCGCCGAATGAACGTGAAATCTGAACGCAATCATTCGTCTTTTAAGGTTTTATTTGTCAGGGAATTTTCAGCAGAATCTTTTAAATGTTTTGCTGTTGATATTTGAAATATTCTGCAGACAATATTGCGCATTCTTGATATACTGAATATAATAGAACTATCAGGTATATGCTCATATAGCGCTATTTGCTCAGAATGGGAATTTAATAAATAATTTAAAAATAACAGCACTGATAAAATACAAATTTTCATACAATTCAAAGGAAACGGAAATCAAACAATTTAGTCTCAAGAGTACGAATACTGTTGCAACGTTAGCCTCAGCATCAAATTTACCAAAGGTATAAATAGCGTGCTAGAAATTTGAATGGCGCTAATTTCCGTTACAATCTTTACTCATATCTCCATATCGTTTGGATTTTCGATAGGCCGCTATGCGCGGACAATGCGTAAACCGGTACGCCACGCTGTTCCTTCTTCAACACGGCTTACCAGAATATTAGTAGAAACCTTTAGGCCGCCGGCATAATCCAGATGCCTCGACGCAGGCAAACTAGCCCGCCCGTCGTGAGTCTGAACCGACGGAAATCTTCCAGCGGTCACCCGCGATTCGAGCTGTCAGAGCTGGACTTTTTAAAAGGTAAAAATGTCCAGTTTATATTATTCCTAATGGTCCAAACTTATTCAGAAATGACGCACCACGTCCAGCCAGGCCTAATGCACTCGCCGTAAACATCACAACCACCGTAACACACTTTATTTCTATTTAATTTGTCCGCCCGTAAAATATACATAAGCAACCCCATCTTTGCCGACGCAAATAGTCTACTTCAGACTGTTCGTTCCACTACATCAGAGTTACAAATCACCCGCGCTACCGTCTTCGAACTTTCTTTGAGAGGATCCATAAGCCAAGCCAGTGTGCAGTGTGGGTTGCGGAACGTCCCCAAAACAACCCAACGCCAAACTAATAAGCTAGAGAAATGTTATTTTAAAATATTTATGTACATCATTTTTATTAACTATGTTGTAGATACTTAAACACATTACAACATTTATTTCTACACTGTGTTATTCCTGCATTTTAAACATTTGGGTAGAACCGATCCTGGGCATCTGAGTTTTACCCGAGGCAACCAGTTTTAAACTAAATTTAGCGAATTTTTGTCAAGTTTAAATAAGCACTCTTCGCAGCAATTTGAAATTAAAATTTGAAAATTCCAAAACGATCCAGGTGCATTATACTTGACATATATTTTTAATAAACTAATTTAAAAAAGATGGACCTGATTAACTACCATATTGAAAATTTCTTAAAAATCTCGAGTAATTTCTAGTAACTTTGGTCGCCACCCTTCGACTTGTATTACTATAAAAAGGTTTAGTTCACAATGTCAAATGTTCAAAGAAAATCCAATGCGATACAACAGACCCAGGAACAGTTGAATAATGCCGTTCAAGCAGTAGCAGTACGTATGTTCTATGAACGACCAGTTCCTAAAAAATGAGTTAGGAATCGCACTTTCTATGAATCTACATCTGAATCTTCTTCTGGAGAAGAACAGCAAGTGATTCTATTGAGAGGAAAGATTTTGATAAAAATGAATGCGGCGAATGCAGAAAACTACGTCAAAAGCCGATTGGAATCAATGGTGGCTTCACGAGACATGCTCAATCGATGATGATACATACATCAAACTAATATTTAGGCGTATTCTATATTTTTATGTGTTTGCCATAATCCATCTCTCATACATCCTGCGTAATCTCCCCCACTGGTGTGGGAAGAAATGACCAGGTGTTAGTTTTTTTCTATGTTACGTACTTATTTGACAGTTTTTACTCTGTTTACTATTTGTATGAGGAAATGTGTTTCTTCCCAAAACATACGCCATTATCCCAGTTTCACCTTACGTTTAATTAAAAAAATATTTTTAACAAGATTCAAACCAATTTCTGTAACCTTTCAAACAAAAATGTTTAATCAACACACCACCAATGACCAAAGACCAAATTGTAACACCAAACCGTCTTTTGTAGTGAGCCGAGTAGTACGATACTAGAATACGATTAACAAAGCAAGCTCAACAAGAGCTAAACCAAGGAAACTATACATATACCACATATGACAAGGATCAAGAAAACTGCTGCCTTATTGTAAATAAATTTCAGGAAGCGCCGTATTAAATAATGAATTTTACTATGATTGCTATCTCTACACCGCACCGGTTGAATAAATTGTATGTTCCACAGATCAAAATAGAGAAGAAATCTTATATTAATCCAGGGTTGGAAACGCTTTCATACTGATCTATAACTACTTTAAATATTAAGTATAACAGTGCCGTAGCCATAGTAGAATTTACTGAAGTGGTGCACAGTATTTGACTTGAAAATCCTGTCTGTCTGCGTGTGTCACGTTTTTGTTAGCACTGATCGGGCGCAGTTTATCCGCCATCGGTCCTGTCGTCACGGGTCCTTCATAATGCAACGATGAGCAAGTACGCCAGGCAGCGAAATTTAGCCGAGTGAGTAAAGCGCCTGACTAGCAATCGGATTCCGTCTAGTAGCGCAGGTTCGAATCCCACCGACTAGGATGTTTTCTTTTCGTTGTAAATTAATATAACTTGCATTACTGATCGTTTCCTTTTACTGCTTCAGTATCTTTTTACATCACTTCGAACGAACTTCAGCTGTTATTCGCTCTAGTTTTCCTCTTCTGTAGAGTTTTTATTTACAATTCAATTTAAAAAATATGAAATGATTTTAATTAGAATACGACCAGCTATGTGGTCTGTGCAAAAGCTAATTGACATCTCACTATTCGTGGTACTTTACATTACTGGTGGTTTTATTTTCCAGTAAATTGTTATGAAATTAGTACATTTGGCGAATTTATAGACACTCGTATGATAAGGGATGGTTATGTTGAGATCTCCACATTACTTTGGGGACATTTAAAAACTCGCTTGTTCCACTCCAGCGAATTACCTGAAAATTTGTCTGCGACGAGTCATTGACAGTTGCCAAATATAATTCGTGGTGTTCGGTGCTGCATTCAAGCTAATGGCGATGACACAGTAGTAAGCGAGTATCATTTTTATTTTCAATGTGGGAAAAGGTTTGACACCACAAGACAGACGCAATGACTGCGGTTTGTATGTTTTCATACTTTAGTTCTGTTGGTCAACGGGGATGGATAGAAAATTGTGTTGCCTCCGCAGTAAATCTTCTTTCCACAAGCCGCAGAAAACCAACCAGCTGTCGTACAAAGCTAAAGTTGTACAAAAGTAAACATCTATTCATCTGGACATTTGAACTACTTACAATGTAAGAAAACAGTTTTGAAAAATGAAAAATATTAACAACGTTATAGTTATTAAAAATGTATGCAAGTTACGAGATTTGGTACTCTTTGCAGATAATAATTATTCAAGATACTTCCTTTTCTTGCTCATAATTAGAGCAAGTATGATTTATGACAAATTGTAGAATAGAACGAGTTTATTATCTTTGAAAAAAAAATACAATGATACTGTAAAATATTGCAATGGTTTGTCAGGTCATGGTTGACTGAGTGAGACTCAATCGAATTAAATATTCTAAAATCTCAGAGCTTTATTACCGTCGTAAAATCAGGCTAATTTTGCTTTGTTGAAACTTTTACTACTGAACCATTTATCCACAATAGCCTGCTATTATTTACACCAGAAGCATTGAGCATTACCAGCACCATATGGAAATTCTTTAACACCGCCCATTAAAATATCATTAGTTCCCGGCAACTGAAGCGCGAAAAGCGGTATAATTAAGATTAAACAATTCCTAATTAGCCTGGAAATTGAAGCGGCGGCATTTAGCGATTTGTAAGGCAGCAGCTTCAATGATTTCACGCGCTGGTTTGAAGCAGTGAATATAATACCTAACTTATTCAAAATAAAACAGCAACTTTTAGGAAACAACATAAAGATGACATTTGTGGAGAATGCTCTCGGCTATTATCAACATAATAACTAATGAGAGCGACTTTTGTAGCTCATAATTAATTGATACAAAGGAAGAATGACAATGAGTCTTTGAGACGCCCGGAGCGACAATCTGATTACTTTGAGTGCTCTCCTGAGCCTCCGGCGCGCTCCCATTAAAAGCTACAAAGGAGAGATCTAAATATGAATCGGGAAAGCAATGGAATATGAAAATAGGCGATAAAGCAGCGGACGCGTAAGCCATCGAAGAAGCAGGAACATTCCGGGTATAAATTTCTGCAGACAAGCGCGATCTCAATCCGGAGCGCGAACTACAAACCGGAGGAAGTGAACTATCGATTCCGGGGGATCCCAAAGGGCAGAGTTCCTTAAACTTTTCTAGGTTCACGATCGCGGAAGCGGTGGCTCAAGGTCAACGGACGCGATGAAGGCTGCATGCAAAATTTAGTTGGTGATCTGATTACATCGGAGAGAAGGGAAAGTGAATAGGGCTCCTGATGGTAACGAGGAAAGGTCAATGAAGCATGCTGTCTTGATTAAAGAGCAATTTGGAAAAATAACTGTGGGGTAGGGCGATGGAGGAAAATGGGAAGTCCTCTTTCGAAGGCATCCCCGTGAAAGAAATGGTGGAGGCGCCTGCACATGTACAAACTCGCATCGTTATTTCCAGAAACGCGATTAATGGATGTAATGTGTGACCTTTGTTACAATTTAATGACCTGTTCTACGCGTTCTGTTTGTTTTCGATTAATTAAGTTTGTGTGTTGGACATAATACCCACGTTGGTCGGCGTCCAAATAAAATTTGTGCTTCTCTGCGTTTTGTGTATTAGTTCTGGCTAATACGTGAACATGGAAACATAATTACAACAGCCCTACAATTAAAGGAATAATCTGTCATATCTACCACTTCGTTCCGCATTTTTATATGGAACTTCCTTTTCTATTACTTCAAGAAGGATATTTCTCAATTTCATATAAATCGAAATCAAAACAGTCTCGAATTGGTTTTCATTGATTGGAATCTTCGATGCTACCTATCGGTTTGACCGGTTAATAAATCCTACAATTACATCAAGTCATAATTCATCCCTAGGTATTGTAATGGTCTTAGGCCCACGACTCGACTCTGCTAGCATTGCAAATGAATGAACATTTCAATAAGCACAGAGTTGGGGTGTTGTATATAACTGCAATGATAAGTTTAAATTTCAAATAACAAATGCATTGGTAAAGAGATGCGAGTAATGATAAAGTAATTAAGTAAGGAACGCAAATGGCAAGCTTGTTTTTCACAGGGGTCGAAGTTGACTTGCCAATAAATTAAATAATAGCTTTGTGCATAATAAATAGCCGAACCGAAAGAAATTAATAGTCACAAATAGGTTTGCTATGCGCAAGTAAAAGAAGCGTAGAATTCAATAAAGCTAGTCAGTGAAATTGGTGAGGATTCTAAAAAGGTAAAGAAGCCAGAATAAGATAACAATACATTGCGAAAGAGCAATCCGAAAAAGCAGGTACGTGGACATGAGAAAGCAATTAAAAAAGCAGGCAACAGGATTTGAAGAAATAAATTGGGAAGCAAAGGACGTGTTTGTGTGGTGGCGCAAAGAGACGATTTTTAAATATAAGAAACAGACAATAAATTTAGTTCGTAAGAAATTTGAAGATTTAAAACTATGTTATCAAACTTTTTTCTAGAATGTATTTAAATTAACCAAAACTTATTTCCAATTATATTGTAACCATATCAATAGTTTCTATTTTGTTTTAATAACGAAGAGAACAAATGAAATAAAATAAGATTGACAAGTGTTAGATTTGTGCTCCACTTAATTTACTATTTTCTACAATAAATCAATATTTTATAACATAAAAAGTATACCATTGTGTTGTGGATTTCCCACAGTTTATGTGGTACCGTTTGCAGAATTTTCCGCCACCATAAAAAATTAAAATTTCTACAAGGATTTTCGCCAGCCGATCCAGCTCGAGATTTTGACAACTACGTCCAGCTAAAACAAGGGTCCAGAGCTAGGGGTCTGCATTGCGATACTTAGGACAGGACTGCAGGAGTGCGACCGGCAGCTTCAACAGCGAGGAAAGCCGTCCCAGGGCTAGAAACACACCAGGGGTCGTCTCCGAGCACCGAAGCAGTTCTGCCGTTATAAGGTACCCCAAAATTTACATAAAATAAAAGAGTAAGCGGTAGGATTTCGACGTGCATATGAGAGGAGACCTTACTGAAGAAGATTCGAGCATTTCTACGTGCCTGAAACAAAAGCTGATAATTACCGCCAAAGCGCGACAGTTTGAATAAATACCTTTTCGAATGTTCATTATTTCACTATTGTTTAACGTCAACAACGCAGACTTGCACCCGTGAACCATTTTGTAGGTTTTTTGACCGTATTGCAAACATTTAGCTACCCTGCATTGGAAGTAAATGCGGTGAACAGAGCCGTATCAGAAAATTTGTAATTTCTCAATCAACTAGGAACCCACCTGAGTTACGAAGCTTGTTGTTCTACTTGAGCTAGCGTTTTATTATAATTAATTGCAGGTAAATAAAATATTAAAAGAGCATATAACCATTTATTTTTGGCAGTAAATAAGTACAGCTCACATTTTAACCAGCGTAATAAATTGATAACAGGTAAAAGTTCCGTACACAGTAAAATATTAAACAAAGCATTGTACATATTGGATTTTTGCTCTAACTTACAATAAAATATTAATAAAAAACCAGTCATTAGAGAGCATCCATTGCAACTTTAATGGTGCCCAACGTCAAAGCAATGGCGAATATTTGACTTAATTAAACTGTTCCTTACAAAGTAAAACTAGGATCCATAGCAGTATATCATTAACTACGTTGTTTGCATTAGGTAATTGCTCTTTGAGAACTATATTTATTCCCCTTTCAAATTTATCTATATCACAGTCGTGACTTGACTTTTGTGTGCTGAGTTGATCATGAATTCAACTTGGTCGTAGATGTTGTCGCCATCCATGGTCTAATCTCCAGTACTTGTGAGCTGTATTTTCGAGTCCTAAGCCCTCAGCTATTAAAGTCAAGTACCTATGTACGTATTTGGTTCGTGCTACATTGCATTAGTTTGAATTAGAATTGGTGATTAATCCTCTCAGGAACTAATTTGTCAAATTTAAAATTTTACACTGGTGACAAGCTGTATATGTCACCATTTGATGAAAAGTGCACAGTTTCATTCAATTGTCAATTAAATATTTGGTTTGTTGCGTGCATAAATATTAACTTAAAATAACTCAAGTCACTTTTGAAGCGATTCTCACATTGGTAAAAAGTTTTATGTTGTAAGTTATTACAATGAATATTTTATGCGCACCCGTTTGATTCGAATAATTTATTTAGTAGTTTACATCTTACAATTTTTCTAATATAGATCTATACTTAGAGCCCTAAAGATCCAGAGAATTGTTATTGATAACAATGTTTGAATCTTGTAAAGTTAGAAACTTCAGTAATTTTATGTATTTATCTAACCCTTCTAAATTATAATGGGATAACTTGTATTAACTTTAGTGGTATATTTTCACATTTGTGGAATTTATTGTGTCTCGTACTTTAAAGTTACTGACTAGATTTTCCTTGTTTGTCAAGTATTTTGCCTCTAATTAATATCGTAGCTGTGAAAGCCTTCAACCGGTAAGTTGTTGCCTTGATTTTGTTTCCACCACTATTCAGGAACAAATTAGTGTGGAGCTTGTTCCTGGCGCCTTTATAGTTTCAACGTTATTTAACTCACGAAAGGCATTAGCTGGATCGTATCCACCCCCTGAAGTCAGTTGAGGAACTTCTTTGTAACTTCAACACATTTGAAACCAGCAACATATCTTCTAGCTAAGACTACCTGTTTTAGGCGGTGGCAGCGTAGCTTTTATCTGACTGGCGATTTACAAGTCACGTGGTACAAAACGGGACACAAAAGCTGAGAGTAAATAGTGAGTCTCAATTATGCGCAGAACTCGTTAGTAAGCTGAGTTGTATGTTCTAATTTTAATAAAGACAAACAGCTTACGGCTGTACAGCTTTTATGCAATAATTGAAATATCAGAACCTTAAACATATTGTAATTTGACTTTTGACACAGCCTATACAAGCTAATAAATAGTTTAATTTTAGCCCTTTTCAATTTACACTATGAACTAAATTTGGATCTGGATGCTATATGATTTCACCCGAGCAAATTAATGTCAACATAAAAGCTCAGTACATCACAGCTTAGGTTATGTAAGAGTTAATCAATACTGGCAGCTCGCAAGTAAATGGATATGCTGTGTAGATGGGCGTCCACTTCGTTTAGGAAGCTCCTTCCGGAGATGAAGCCGTCGTCGGTTCTTGCCATCATTATCACTTTGGCAGGCATTCAAGTACCCTAATACGCGATCGTGAAAGCCTAGTTATCTTTCTGTTCGAAAGTAAATACAGCGTGCAGTTTTGGGATTTGGTAGAAAGTTTAGTAAATATTAATTAGTTAGTTTAGTAAATATACTGTTCCACACGAGATTGTAGCTACCGATGAGTAATTTTAAGTAGGGTCAGGAAGGTGAACCATTACATATTGAGGAAAACTTCACGATGTTCTATTTGGAAATAACTAATGAAATATGTAGTACTTTTCTTATTTTGTACTCTGTTAAAATATAATTATACAGAGTGGGCTACCAAACTTGGAACCGCTTACTATATAGACCTGCAACCCAACATAAAACAAACCCTGGAACCACAAATAGATACGCACAATGTATCTAAAATTCGTATTAATCAGAGATATTGTTACTCATTTAATGAAGCTGGCGGAACAATGCTGCATTTGAATTTCATTGACAGTCTGTTGCTTCAAAGTCAGAAAGACGCAACAACTCAATGTGTCTTTTAGGTAAATACTACGTGTCTGGGTTGTCAGGGTACGTGTACGTTGGGTTGCAGGCCCAAATAGTAAGAGGCTCCAATTTATGTGGCTCGCCCTGTAGATGTACGGCCAACACGTATATTTTAATTCGCATAATATAAACACATACCTTATGATTAAACACAATATTGAATACATACAAAATAATTTAATTTTATTTAGAACAATTACTACATCAGCATCACTAAATTCTGAAGTATAAGATCTACTAAATTAACGATTATTAACAGCTCTACCACAAATTTTGGCGCCCATTTTTATTCAAGTTTTACGGGGTGCTCCACACATTTTTCCGGTTATCAATTGACAGATTCCGACAACCAGAGATTTAAATATTTCGCATATGGACTGGCAAAAGTTAGCATCAGTAACAAAACAAACTTTACAGAATAATAAACGATGCTGAAATGAATGCAATTTTCATTTTTTGTGTAAATGTATAATGCGGCCAAAAAATTGCATGTCCAGATGCACGCGTGATTGACGTATATTATTTCAATGTGTGTGGCAATTTACCAGTAAATTACCAATATAATCAAATACACTATAGCATAATTATTTAAGTAACCGTGTCTTAAGATGATATTGGTATCATCTTCATCAGTCACCCTACGTGCGAAATTTGTAAACATCAGTAATCAGACAGAGACTACTTGGGCCTAAGCTGAGGTGGCTCCCATTCAATGTGAAAATATCCAATTTTTGGCCTACCCCCCCCCCCCCCGTGCAGTCAATAAACTGTCGAAAAGCTGTGCCCCTTCCATCTGGCTCCAATGCGTACGTGAAAGCATATAGCGCTTATGGTACAATTTATCTTCGTGAAATAAAAATTACTTGTTTTTTGTTTAAGCTTTAAAGTGAGAAGAATGATTTTGTACAAATCTGTCTTTATTTTGCTTTAGTTTAAAATAAGATGAAATTTTTTAAGCAAACAAAAAGCAGGAAGTATTACTTTTTTGATGTTGTTCTATTTTTTCAACTATAAAAGCAAAATAACTTTCGGCCCTGTCTACAGTTCCATAGCTATTAAAGTTATTGTTAAGGCATTACACACCTCATTCTGAGAGATAATGGCAGAAAAGTAGATATTTATTTAAACATTGACTACCGCTAATTAATTAATAATATTTTATGCATCGCTACGAAGCTGAAAACAGGGCAAAGAAAACTCTCATTGAACAATTTCCATTAAAGAATTAATATTTCGTACATATTTCTTATATAAAGCCTTCGACTGTTATTATGAAGTTTAGTTAGGTTCTGTAAAAAGCGCTTTTCGTACTTCACCAATAACTTAATGTATGGAATTGCACATTAACCTAAAAGAACGAGAACGTTTTCATCAATCTAATGCTCACAGCCTCGGTCGTTCCTAATTCGAGAAACAGCAAAATCGCATTTACACAGCGCACAGGCTAAAAGCGCACACCTGAAAACAAGCTCGGGAAAATCCAGTTACAGCTAGCTTTTATTTTTTCTTCGATAAATATTTTATACTGAGATTATTTCATCTTGAAATGTTTTAAAAAATTAAAATATGTAATCCTATTGGGAATACAGCACCAGTGTGTTTAGTAGGTTAAGTTTCCTAAAGAATTTGAAACGACGTATGTGTATGTGATTCAGTTACAATTAATCATCTTACTGAAATATAAGCCGAACATCCAGATGTTTCAACGCTGGAGACATATTAAGAATGCGATTTAGTGGAGGCGACAACAACTACAGCATGGGTTTAATTATCATTCCTTTAAAGCAGTAAATTCATTATATTTCAATAAAATCTTCAAGCCGTCATGATAAAACGTCATGTGCTTTTTTAGGTGCTGAAAGGACCTGAAACCGATAATTCGCTGCAACAAGGACAAGATTTGATAGTAAATCAGTTATTCTTATATTGGCGGTTTTCAACATAGCTATTTCTCCGCTTTTAGTTTTTTGCCATAGTTTTCCAATGCCCCATTGCAATTTTTGGTGGATCCCCAAGTTCCTTTCCTTTCAAATACTGCTATACTGTACCCCCTCAGGTTAGACCACTTTAATCATCTGTGCGTGAAGCAGATTGTCTATAGTCATTTTGACTAATTTTCGGTGTATTTCAAACTTCGTGTTTTCAGAATCTTGCGCATATACATATATCACCTAAGAGTACAGCTAGTTTTCCAGTTTTTTTCTTTTGATAAATGGGCCAGTTTTCCATTTCCCTTCTGTAACTGAAGACGTAGACTTGGGGCTTGCAAAAGAAAGTCTTCCCAAAACTTTGGTAATCCTGCGCTGTGTTGAAAGGTTGATTGAATAGCTCAGTGACTCAACGAGTGTTATTTCGATGGCAATAGAAATCACTTCGTGGCCGATCAGAATCTAAGGCAAGCAATACATCCGTTTGGCGTGGTTGAATTCATTTGTAAGCTCCCTTTCTTGAGTTGTATTGCACCCTTTCTAAGCTCGTATGGCTAATGCTTCTTGGGAAATCCACGAGAAACCCCTGCCATTGTTTTGCGAACCTCCAAGAAGCCATACCCCGAGTCTCCTACCAGGAGCCGCCAG
The DNA here is from genome assembly GCA_940337035.1 of Agriotes lineatus. NCBI lineage: Eukaryota > Metazoa > Arthropoda > Insecta > Coleoptera > Elateridae > Agriotes > Agriotes lineatus. Next base: position 129,485,617 of record OW679199.1, read on the forward strand.
TTACACGAGGGAGGGATGGCCGCAAATAAGGTATCAATTCTGTCTCGGTTTGATTTGTACTAACGATCCACAGTTGAAGGTTAGGTTTCTCTTTCATTCTACCTATCGGGTACCCTAATTTACAGTTGCAACCCCCGACGCAAACCTCTGCGATCTGCGCCCGCTTAGCCCATCGAATCGCGTTGACCCTTCTTGTAAATTCTAAATTCATTTTGTATTAACCTTTTATTGATTATCAATTTCGCTCGTTTGATAATTTGCTGTCTAGTAGTGATTTGTTTGGCTTATTTTTCGTATTTATTCCGCGTTTCTAAATACTTGTAAAAATAATAGTAGACAGGTAGAAGTTACAAGATAGCGCCAGCAGTTTTTAAGAGATAACCTCACGTTAGTTAATAATTGTAAATGCGCCAAGTCCCAAGAAGCCTCTTCGCGATAATGACCGTCCGCGGGTTGAGTAAGTAAAGCCTGATCAAACTACTATCAATTAGGGCTGTCTTCGCAGTATAGATTCCAGCGCCATGTTTAGTCAACTCATGTTTTGCTTGCCTAATCCCTGTATACTATTTGTTTATTAAATCTTTTGTAATAATTTATTCATACTGTTAGGACATTTTTAGTTTTGTACGAACGTACGGCTATTAGCGTTTTTTTTTAAATTACGGCCCCACTTGTATATGGGTTTGTCGAATTACACCGCTTGAATTTAAGCCTCTCGAAGTGTTCGCTTACAGCTATCGGTTCTGAAAGGCACTCATTTTGCGTATCTCGTTTTCAATTCGTTGGCACGCTAGAATATAATTATCGATCCGTTTACAACTTGCTGTCCTGCGCGTTCCGTGGCGAGAATTTAAGAGACAACTGCCATGGATGCGAGAGAGCAAGCTTCAGCTCTTCTGCCCCACTACTTTATCGATCGCGCTGTCTGGGTGCATTTTCGAGGCTGTCTTGGCTCGGTTTTGAAAGTAAGTTGGCATCCGGCGACAGTTGTTCTTGAAGTCGTTTAGCCCCGCGGGGATTACGTACGCGAGGTAGTTGCGACGTCTGATTGTTGAGTGTTTACCAGCTGACGTTTTATGCTTTTTAGTCTGTGTGCGAGTACCGCTGTTGTAGTTGTTATTCAACTCCCGTCGCTTCAATGCATTTGGCCGTGCGTTACGCATCTTATGGGACATTGCTGCACGGGCGTGCGTGACCGTTTGAGGTGTCGTTTGTCGCCTTTTGAGTTTTCGTTTTGCCGTGGAGTGGCAAACTCCTTATCTCGTCGGTTAGACGGATTCCTTTGTAAGAACTCATTAGCAGTGTCTAGTGTTCACGAAGCTCCGCTTTGCCGCTCTCCCAAATTTCCGCAGCGGGCTTCGATGTCTCGTAGAGGATAAATCCCCATGTGTCCAACCCGCAGCTCGTTGATATGTTGCAGTATTCCTTCCCGTTTCGCCTATGCAGTATCTGGAGACGGTAGCCGAGTGCAGTGGCATAGGACATAAGCTGCCGCACAGCCAAGCTCCTTCAAGGTATCGTTTGTACTATTTATTAACGTTTAGAGTGCAACTTAACATCTACAGTGTGCTTCGTCGAATTATCGGACAGTTGGTGTAACGTCTCGGTTATTTACCTTTTATTGTGTACCTTTTGAATTTGTCAAACCGTTACAGTTATGTACCTGCCATTGCATTTCATTTACCGCCAGTTTACATGATTGTTGGTTAGCTTTATGCAGTAGCCCTTGTCATGTGTCACAATTGCTACTTATTATAGTTGAATCTCGCCTTTATTACCGCTATTTGATTATAGTTTACTGTTCATATCGTTTTTCAGAATTAATGTCAAGTTTACCGAATTATTTCAATAGATTTAAGACCTTGCGCAATTTACCGAATTGCCGTATACACATTTCATATTTACATGTGCCTTTTACTATATATTCAAATATTTTGTGAATATATGTCATGTTAATTTAACTGTGGTTTTCTTAGTTATTGTACATGCGATTTGTTTATTATATTTTACAGTTGTAAGAGGAGTTTGGACAGCTGATCAAGTGGATTTTCAAAATGTAGGTCCGATGGTGCTGAACCGGCTCGCTGACCCGATTACTGCCAAGCTTAAAGTTGAAAGGTGACTTCATATGCTTCCACTGTTCCTCAGTGAGTTTACCTGTGCATTCTCTTATAGTGATGGAATTGTGGTGGCGCCTTATCATTTTAGATCTGTGTTATCTCGTGTTGGACCACCCCACGCTCCAGTACAGCCTAATCGGCAACTCTTGTTATGGGCTGGGCAGCGGTCCTATGTGAGTTACATTCCCGTTTTTGTGAATTATTGTACCTGTTAGTCGTTTAGCTTTATCGTAGCTTTTCGTAAATACCGTTATAAGCTGGCGCGTTGTCGTAAATGTCGTTTTAGCCTGTAACAATACTAATAACCTACTACCTTCATTTTGAATCTAACGAACTAATTTTTAGATGATAGTAACTCATTTTTTTTATAGTTGATAGTTTATTTTTGAACAGCCACTGTAAGGTAGACATTAATGTGAAGCTAAACTGACCATTACTTCTAAGTTCATTTGCGTTCATGAATTTGGAGCTATTTATATGTTATCCCGATTTTGAATCTATTGATTTGGACGCCCTTAACTGAAGTTAGCGTTATCATAAGACGGCAACTGGCGCTCATTTTATTTCTGTTTAGTAGCCACAAGAACCGTTTCCCTAATCCAACTTAGGAGTACAACCAAAAATCGCTGAAGAGTGTGAACAAATCCCAAGAATTGTATAAGGAGAAAATATTTTGAACAAACCTAATAAAAATGTGAATTTGTTGCTCATTGATGCCTCCTAACAACAGCAAAGATCTATGTTTACATTAGTTACTGCTTTGATCTAATTTAATCATCTCATCGATACAATTAAATAAAAATCGGTCTATATAGCATTAAATACAATATCATGAAGCAAATCTAATAAATGCCCGTATCTACTATACAAACGAAGTATAATAATTCATACATATTGTTTGGCATTATCACATTAAATACGGATATTGTTTCCAAGAAACCCTTTGTGCGCGCATAGCAAATTGTGAATTACGTAGCTAAATAAATAATAGTAAATTCATTAATACCGTCTTATAGACTTATCAGAAATTACTATTGTGTTGAGGTATAAAAATATAAATCTATTACAAACTCATTAAAGGTTGAGCGAGATTTAATATCAAAAAGCCTGGCAATATTCATATATGGATATCAAAACAGCAGTTCTCAACCTTTTTTCTGAGGAACAATTGGGAATTTATAATTTTTTCATGACAAAGCATTTAAAATTTTTCTATTTTTTGCTACTTATATATTGTTGCGCACATTATGATAGAAGCATATCTGTGCTTCATTGACTAACGTTAACCCTACGTGCTCTGCCTCGCCTGAGTTACCAAAAACGCTAGTTGAATTTAAATTAAAAGGAAAGTACTGATATCTGGCCACGATTATGATTTGGTTTCTCGCAGCATCTTACCCTAAAGTTATTGTTGGGTCTCCTCTCTGTGATTAGCCTTAGGAAAGTGATACTGCGATTATCTAGCTCTGGTAATTGGCATACTCACCTATTTGGCTTATAATTAGAAGTGGTTATTTGTCACCTTTTGCAGGATGATTGGCGATTTGGGCGATGTCGCAAAAATAATGATTTCACCTAAATCTGTTGAATTTGATGGGAGCGTTTATGGTGGTACCGCGGCACAGTTAGCCACCTCTCTGCAGCACACAGATGTGAAAAAACAGATTTGCATAAAAATAAAAATTGCGATTACATTTTGAAAATTGAAATAAATAGTTACTATTCGGTAAAGTAATTGTGGACGAGAGTGTATTGATTAGGTTACGTTAATATACACGACTTTTCTCTTTGTGAAACACTTCTCCCATCTGCTACAAGTCTCCTTAATGCGTTTCCGCGCAAAACAAGCAGTAAAACGATACCACAGCTCGAATTGATTTCATATCAACGAAAGCTTGTATTCCCAGTTATTGCTAAAAGAGAACCGAGAGTGCGGGAAAGCCTCGCGGATCACAACGCCGTATATCCGAGCAATCTATACACAACTGTTGCAATTTCCTAAAAGAAACCTTTTACTGTTATGGGCAATAGTACTAACAAGACGTGGGAATCAATACGGTTCCATAAACAGTTCGGGAAGCATCTCAAGTGTCCATTCGAAAAGCGCCGCCCCCACGGCCTAAACTCGCATGAAGTAAACGAAGCATTGTGCGATACACGAAGGGAAGAAAATGCGTTTCGGAAAGGTGGCTACGAGCAGCAATGCGAGTGCAGTTATTCGGAAAGCACGGTGAATGAGTTATGGCCTTCCTCATCGCTGCCGCACGTATGCGTACGATCGAGTAGGCCACGCCGGATTACTAGATCTGTCAGGACTTCATTCATACGCAATAAATCGAATCCCCTCGGACAGAAAGTTCCAAGTTTTCTCCTAGGCTTTCCTGTTTGGAAAAGATGTTAGCCGTGCTGTCTAACTTTAGTGGGCTCTATTAGGGGGAGATGGAATTTAATTTGTGGCGAAAAGCATTAAAAGGGGCGAAAATCCAGAAGACATTACTTACTGCGTGTGTTTGTGTTTTGATATATAATATAGTTAACAACACTACAGAACAGAATAACTTTTTCGAATTAGGCAAGGGAAAGGAATGTTATCGTTGTTCAAATGCTTTCTTTTAATTTGCAAGCTTGGTATGCATTTTCAAGCGGCCAATGGGAGGTGATCTGATTTTACGCTACATATTCAAAGAACCATCAATAGCCAGGAAGTACGAGTAGTTATCCTAGTTTCCATGAAGGCAATTCAATTCAGGAGCTGCTAATTTGTGCCACATAAACGTTACAAAAATGTTGTATAAAATATCAATAATATTTAGGGCACCATAGATACTACAAGCGATAAATCTGGATATGGCTCAGATAATTCGTTTTATCAATTTACCCTAAATTGTGTTGTAATATTTACTTCTGTGTTCTTTGGGCTGTTTGAAAATATTCTATTATTTTATTTGTATTAGTATAATTATGGGCTTTAGTGTTTAGTCGAAACCAACCACTGAAATATGATACGTTCTAAATTTAGCACCCAATCGAAACGACTCCAAAGCTAATCGCCAGACCGAGGGCTGTTTTTAAGAATCGGGCGGCATTTTCTGCAGGTAGTTTTTAAATATCGATGAGCCTTTTGCGGGGAGTTAGCCGAGCATTCCCATATTGGAATGTTGTGAACCCGAAGCGACCGGGTGGTATTTTGGTACAATGCGAGGGCTCGGAGGCGCTTTTGGCAGTCTGTGGGCGAGGTCGCGCGCGTGTGAACGCAAAAGCCGATGTACCGCAGATGTCATTGCGCGGCGATTATGTGTTTGTTCTTGAAGTGATATGCATTATAACTTATAAGAGAGCGGATGAAACGATGAGGTCTGTAAAAGAAATGTAGTTGTTGAACAGCGGAGTCGAACATTCTATATTGTTCGAACTGAGGCTGATTGTAGACAGCTTTATTAATTGGGTCGTTGTACATTGCTATCGTTGGCCGGGGGTCAACTAGCCGTAGAGAGCGCTCTCGTGCCTGGATCAGTGGCCATTCGGCGAGATCGCCGACGATCCCTGACCTGTTAAGCACCTTGCTTATCAGTGATCCCAGTGAGCGCGACTGGGTGGCTTGGGAAGCCTGTCTCCCAAAGATGCCTTGTGCCTGTGCCTTTTGCGGTCCATGCGATAAGCATCCGTATTTACAGGATTATTACAGGCACATCATCGAAGGTGCACCTAACAATATACATGACGATGTCTTCTTCGAGATGCGACGTGGGAACGCCGCAGGGGGCCATAAAACCCCCTGTAAGTATTATGCAATGAGCACATTACTGCTAAAAGCTGAATGTTTATTGTTTTGCTTGCATGACCGATTGTGGAATTGGCTGAGTTTGGGTTCGCGGTCGGGCATGTGTGACCACCTGATATATGAAAGGACTCGCCGTTTGCCTTGCATCCCCAGTATCATGTTTCTGATTCACAACCCCAGACCGCAGGGGCGTTATGGAATTTCGGGTCGTCCGTTCTTGTAGATTTATGCATGTGAACCGATCTGAATCCAGGATAAAATAAATTTGCTCGGGGCACCAAAAATATTTGTCAAGGCTCAGATTTAATCAGAATATCTTAGAAACAGAAAAAGCAAGACATTACTTGTCTGTGTACAAAACTGACTATGTAACAAATCGCCAAGGGTTATTTTGAGTTTCTGACTACAAATTAATAGTTTTTATAATTTAGTCAACTAAAGAGACATAACGTATTAGTATTACATTAAGAAGTCATTAATCTCGGGTTGGTAAATTTGAATACAAACTTTAAACACTATTAAATTCGCATTAACTGAATAAATTGTGTCTTTGAGTCATCAGCGTATCCCCATCACACTCATCGAATTACATTTTCAAAATGTACAACTTTTTCCACTTCATCGCAACACTTTAAAATTAGCAGCAGTAAAAAACATATTAACACGAAATTACTATGAAACGTACCAAAACAGCTCCCAAAAGCGTCTGAAAATCAGGAAATTCTTATAAAATACGAAAATAACGAAATAACATAAAATTCTAAACTGTTGTAAGGCCTTGTGGAATTATTTCGAGGCTATTGAAATTCTTGAAAAATACGTTTAAATTATCCTCAAATTATTACCAAATCCTTGTAAATTATCATAAATTAGTAGAAAATGAAATTACTGAAGCTTTTATGAAATACTATGAAATTATTGTGAAATTTTTTGAATCGTGACGAAACTTTTAGAAAATTCTTATAAATTGTAATATAGCATTACGAAATTATTGAACAATTCTATAACATTATTTTGAAATTAGATAAAAGTCGCAGGAAATAATAATAAAAAACAGTTGAAAATATTCTGAACCTATAATATTACGTAAAACTAATATTACGTAAACTGTTAACACAAACATAATATATTGAAATACAGGTTTACTAACTGCATTTATCTATAGTTAATATATTTTTTAAATAAATAAAGCAAAGTACAATAGTAACATTCTTGAAAATTTAGTTTATATTTAGAGACTAAATTACAAAACAAAAACTATAAAGTTCAAACTCAAAATAGTCTTTGGCGGTTGTCAATCATTTAAGTAAAAAACAAAATATTCGTACGACCCTTTGGTCGTTCAAGGTAACAGATGTCACCAAACCTGTTAAAACGCTCTTAGTTGAAATAGTGTGAACGCTTTCTTTAAGATCAGGTCGCATCAATACAATTATTTTAAAAAGTGCAACTACAATAATTTTTCCTTGTTATTGTTCGTCAATTAAAATATGATAAGAGCCATCAGAGTATCGTCAATCTATGAAATATCCCATTTAACATTATAGTACACCGACGTCTTCGAAAGAATTTGAAGTTTTTTTATAATGCTCGTATTTGGGCATTAAATTTACTGAAATAATATTAAATCTTGTGTTAACCAGTCAAAAGTTACAAGCTAATTCAGGACTGATTCATCGATATAATGCCACAATTTCATATTTCCTGGTATTTTATCTAAAACATCTGCTTAGACAAGCAATTTCTCGCTTTTGTTAGTTCTAAGAAATCGTGATTAAATCTGACACGTTGTTTCGTATTCAGTGTAAACTATTGTAACGAATTATCTGAGTTATATGAAAATAATTACTTATTAAACAACAAGTTGCCAAAGTGTCAACACCGGTTGCTTAGCAATCAATACAAATAAAGAAAGTAAAAATCGACTGAAGAATTAAACAAACTACAGAGAAACATCAAATTATACGCCAAATTTTACATTTGTCAAAATAAACACGTGCTTGCAGAGTGAGTCTGATCCTCTTAAAATAGTATTGGTCTACAATATTTGAAGTTGTACCGGATAAACCATCACATTCGGCGACCATCAATCGCCCCGCGAAAGGCGTACAAAAGTAGCGTTGGATCCCAATAAAAGTGAAAACTTTGGGGAAATAGCTGTACAGCCAAACTAGCGGGTGTCTAAATTAAGACGTTACACTACGCGCAGCTAACTGTCTATCGTCATAATCTAAGTGATTGGTGTCAAGGGTGGAAAATTACAACCGTGATTTGTGTATAACACGCAATTCAAGGCTTGGATCCCGGCGACATTATGCCATCGGTGGACTTCGGGAGAACTGCATCCAACCGCTAGCTACGAAACCCTTTTGAAGAAGAAAATACAACAGTGCAAGAACTGGAGCATTCGAAGTTGGCCGCACGCAGACCGGAGGGAGTTAACAAAAAAACTGACTAAACACTTTGCTGAGGAGACGTATTGTGCAGTAAAAAAGCAATAGTATCAAATTCCGATGTATTGGCTTAAAAGATTCGTCCGGCAGCCGGCAGGCCATAAACAACCCTGCACTGATACCTCCAGTTATATAAACCAGAAGACGAAAAGACAGTAATCATTCGGTTTTGTGTAAATCCTGCATTGCATTCAGTTCGCAATTCTGCATTATATCGGTTTACGTCTGTCGGGAAACGTATCTGTAAGTCGTTTGGCCAAGTCACTTGCTCACTTAGCATTTCGAAATATCAGGCCGCGTAACTGTTAGTACACTTTTTGTAATCGCGAACTCTGTACGTATATTTGTAATACTTGCTACATATATGTATATGTGTGTTCGTTAATTATTTTGGTTTGAATAAAAATTGTTGCCTTTTTCCATAACGTGCATCATTTAGTAATACTGAGTGTTGTCACCAACACTTGTGAACCCTCAGTAGCTCAAGGTTAATTATCAAATTAATTCCTGCCAAAATTCTCAGACAATCCCTGTACATAACCTTTTAAAAATGACAAGTTAATGCCTGTCAATTCTTGGAAAAGTGGTGAGTCATTAGTATGGAACGTGGACTCATTCAAGACCGTCCTCGTTCTACTGCTCACCTTGACGCCCTGGATCAAAATTGAAAAATTCCGTATTTCAAGTAATTCTGACGTCTTACCAATCATCCTTTTAATATCGTCATTTAATCTCATTCTTGGTCTACCAATATCTTTTCTTCCCATCCGTGGTATTTTTTCTTCGTGATATACACAACAAAAATTTTAATTTCGAAGCAACTGAATTATTATTCGATGTTGTTAGTGGTAGCCTCTTACAGCTATAACATTCATATCTCTTTTTGCTTAGAATTGAAACTGGTTTTTTGTGTGTAGTTACGCAAGTTATCGCCTCTCAGGTAACCGTTTTGAGCTTCTCTCCATAAGGGAAGGCTATCAACATTGTTCATACGTCAGCTGGATTGCGGCCACCCTAATAGGACCATAAATCACAACGTATATTATTAAGCGATCAATGTCACGTTTCAATTGTACCAGTGTGCTTATCTGTATTCGGTATAACTGTATGCAGTTAAATTTGTGAGAGAATTAATTTTTAGATTTGAAAACTCGTTAGCTGTCGTAATTTTCAGAGACCGACCCTTAGGTAAATTCTGCAGTCACTCGAACAATACAAGCGCTCCCACCGTATAGAATTTAAATGTCCACGCCGTAAATACCGGCAGCAGTCCTTCTGATAATTACGAACATCCAGCGCCGCGCCGCAACAGCAATGAAAGTCCGACCAGATTCTCCAAACCATAAATTAACGCAGCCGAGAAAGTGTAATTAACGAACTTAGCCATGTATTCGCAGCGAAATCAATGTAGTGGATCTAACTCGATAGTCGCACATGTTAATATTAATCGGGGCTTAACAGCGCTATTAATACACGACAGGCACTCCATGCTTTTGCGGATTATGCATTTTCGATTTTAAAATGAACGGTAATGACGACAGGGATGATTTTGCATTTCCACTGTTTTCGGAACGTGCTGTGCTGCAGCAGTATTGTTCAAAGACCAAATACTAATTCCAGACTGTTAAACCTATTTGCTTTTAAGCAATTGCATGGGAGTTGGATCTTCCTTAATTAATGTTCCCAGGTGCTTGAAAATCCATTTTTACAGGTGATTACTGGGAAATTCACAATAAACATAAACCCTTCAACGTATTAATACAGTTCTCAATGGATAATACAAAAACTTTCTAGATAATTACTTTTATTAAAACAACTATCTGAAAGCGATTCCACAGGAGTGTCACTGACCTGCTAAAGAAATGCATCGAACTCTACAATAATAATTGAGCCAATATCTGCGACCGCCTTTAGCAAATTAATTTAAGATGTAATATTTAGCTGAATTACTGCATTGGTGCTTAAAGGATGTTGGTTAATAACAGTATGATAGGAGGCCTTCCGCCATTTCTCTCATTAGCGAACCTTTTATTTCCTGCTTTGAATACATTCCTTGCTAGAGGGTAGTCGTGAACATTTACTTACTCGATACACGGCTCGATCTCCTGATACACGTTTTCAAAAATACACCAGGATTTATGTATCGGCCAGGCCGCAGCTAATACGCCAATTTCCGTGTGCCACGCGAGTGCGTCGTGTCTGATTGTATGCAGCGATATGGAGGCTGTTAGTTTACTTCGAACTACAAGAATTTGGCGAATAAGAGAAATCTTAACGGGTTTCGTAACAACAAACAACGCAGAATTTATTTATCACCCATCATTGTTATTTCCCCAAGTGGCGAAGATGTTGGTCAGCGCAGAACAACTTTGGAATCTTCACCTCAATCTCTTGGCTTTTATAATTACAAGATGAACATTTAGAGAACGCATTTCTAAATGAAAAAGGCCTCGGTGGTGCAGTGGTAGAGCACCAGCGTGACTATTGGACGTTGAAATACAATGAAATAGCTCTTCTCTCAAGATTGGTCTATGAGGAAGTGTAACAAGACAACATACCAACATATACTCATAAGCCACACAATGAAGTTTAATGTGAAGTGGATTTACAGACTGAGGAATGAATGTAAGCCGCATGGGGCATTTACCTCAGTTTCACTTCCGCATATTATGAATGATCCTCGACAATAAGAAATTTAAGAAGTTTGTTAACTTGTTTAGAAAATCACTAATATCCTATACCATAAAATCGGTGCTCTTTCTTTCTTTGTATGTTTGTATGTATCTTTGTTCGATATCTCCTCCGAAGATACTGGACCGATTAAATTGTATGATAGCTTAAAATTTTGCTAATTTTTAGACTTAGATCGTAAGCCGGTTTTTATTTTCAAAAAAAGTAGGTACGAAAAAGTAAAGTTTCAATTAAATCCTGTAATTATAGCCATTATAGCAGCGCCTTATTCAACGAAGCATCGTTGGTTCAGTGGTAGAGTGCTCGCCTGCCACGCGGGTGGTCCGGGTTCGATTCCCGGCCGATACATCCTTTTTTAAATTTATATTAATGAATCTTTCTTAAATTAGCGAACCGAAGCGTAGCTCGGGTGATACACTAGTTTTATAATAATAATTATCTGCATTGACAAAAACACCTTGAGCTCAATAAATTAACATATTAAAATTTCGTCGAATATGTTTAAAGTGGTAGGTACGTAGAAAAGCCTCAGTCATATTTTACTTTCATCCCAAAATTTACATACATATAAAAGAAAAATATTAGCGTTTGCAGAATGGGCAGGCTGATTACGAAGATTTGTATAAGCCCATCTTCGATGTATAGCTGCAGAAGAAAAGTTTGTGCGAGAAAACACGCCGAAGAGGAATGGGCGTTTTACGACGCTAACGTGCAGAAAAGCATAAGGAACGGCGTTCAATAATTTTATTTTACAGCGTTGCACGGGATTGGAATTTATGACCGGCGTTCACAATGCACTCGAATTTTAATGGAATTTGTAGGATGTGTCGTAACGCTCGAAATGCTTCCTTTCAATTTGTTCCGATATTTGGCAGCTTGTCGTAACTCACCAGGGATCGTTAATAGTGCGTTAAATGTGCATAAATCAAAGTTTAATTTTTAGGCACATGCCTCAACGGTAGCAAATTCAATACGACTAATATATCCTAGGACGATTATACGCCTTATGAACATTCTGATAAAGGAGTTTTTTCCTGTGGTATTCAGAAACTCACAATTTTGCTCTCATTTATCCCCCAATGTAATCCAATTATCTTCCTATATTTAAATAAATTCAACCGACTTCAGCTAACGCAATCTTTCTACATAATATTTTTTGATTTCTAACGCATTTAACTGGGCTTTTTCTCTTCTATGTAACTGCATCCGGATTCCTAGTTAACAGAATGAGCGTTAAAGAAGAATTATGTACTCATGTATGGTAGGGCCACGATGTCAGATTTTATATTTCGTAATTGTTATGTATTTAATATGACTTATCATCATAGATCATAATAGCTGATAATTCTTAGAAGAAGTGATAGAACAGCAGATAAATACCAAGGGTGCTGATAAAAATGATATAATATCAGAATTGCGAAGGAAGAAACTGCATAAACTCATTGTCAAAATATCAATAAGATCAAAAAATTCAAAGAGATGGACCAATGCAATCCCGATGCTTGTGCATAAAAAAAGATGTAATTGTATGTAACAACCATAGAGGGATTGTTTGCAAAAGTAACTAACTGACCATGCAGAACAATATTCATAGACTTTAAATAAACATAAAACACAATAAATAGGAAGAAACTGTAGCACAAATAGCCTTGTACAGCGGCAACAAATAACCCACGAAAAAAGCTGAAGCATTAAGCATAACTTAAGCATTACGCATAAATCCTAGGTGAGAAATTTCATGATGAAGATCTGACAGTCATGTGTCAGTCGGGCGTTCGCTTGAAATCGACAGGGCGCGAGTGATTGAAAGCTCTGAAGACACAAACTTCGAAAGCGAGCCATTAATGCAGCTCGCCAAACTATTACCTTAAGGAGGTTGAGGTCGTAAAACCTTCGAGGACACAATGATTCCGTCGACGCAACCAAAAACATGGGCAATTCATGAGCAGCCGGCAGTCGAGCTGGAAGCCATAAATCCTTCCGCTGACGCAATGAGCCAAGAACCCAAGCATTCTTTTCAACCGCACCAACCGAGCGCTAGCAAGATGTCCGTGATGTCACCGTTAGCACGTTAGTTAATAATCGCGCAATATATGTATTACTATAAACTACGCCCCCTAATTCTTATTATAATATAATTAATTTTATTTATTGGATTGCTGAACAGATACCCTAGCAGCTACACTTTATATTTGATAGCTGACTTTGCATTTAAATTATTTATGACCGGCATACGTAGCAAGATTCCCAATAGCACAAATATAAAAGACTCTTGTTTTCAACACGTAGCAACTCAGGGTAATAATTATTGACAATCCACAAAGACAGACAGTTCGTGGGTTCATGGGAGCAAACGATACAAAATTATTTGAAAATAAAAAAACTTTGACGCCGTGTCGCAAATAACTCCAAGACGGCTGCTAGATTTACCTCGAAACACAACTCAGTTCTTTCGAAATAATTGTATTGTAATACCAAAAGAAATAAACCAAGCACTATTAAAATCAAAACGCCGTTCACGAATGACTGCTATTTATGTTCGAGTAACGGAACGTTTTAAAACAATTGACATGTATACGTCAGATCAAAATACAAATTGTAACCTCAAAACGGCTGAACGCTCGCCAATAATTGTGCATCATACAACGAAGAACTTTTAAGAAGTCATCTTTTTCTCGGCGCTCTGCTATTATACAGTTGCCGAAGAACAAAAAGTACACATTTAATGCTAGGCCTTTAATTGCCCGAATTTTACGTCCCCTGAAACAATTTCAAGATCAAATTTCCAAACAAATGCCGATCGCTAATTACCAAATGCTTATCCTACTTGTACAAATGCCTTACATATAAACGTAAAATTAATATTTCCATCGTCTTCAGCGTATTCCACTGTATAAGTCTCCTAAATGTCACGCATATCCAAGCCGGTATCGTGATTGAAAGAGTATAGTATGTCCCGGGCGTCGCCCCACACACAACCGAGATGTGATGCCTGAAAGGAGGTGGTTCCACAGCACCACTGCACGTGTGCGAACGTTATCTACAGGCGGGAAATGGAATTAACAAAGATTTTCCCACATTGGCCAACATGACATGTGCATCTGCAAGCCGTGAAGCCCCACAGTTCTGCTAGTGATTCAAGGGCCAAATATGTCCAGCAGCACTTCTTCCTACTATGTGCGTGTTTTATGAACTGCACGGACTCCTCTGAAGCTCGCTTAGTTGCAACTAGGGATGTCGTACCCGGTCTAAAATCAAACCCGGGTACCCGAAAACAGTGCGGGTACCCTCAGGTACACGAAATATATAACAAAAATGTTAACGTACATCGGAACATCTGAGGTAGCTACAATTTCTTTCTTTACGCCGCGAGTTTTAAACTGAACTAAATTGAAATAGTACCTACTCCCCAATTCAAATTGCAAGTCCGTCTGTAATTTTAAATATTTTCACACTTCCAAGTGCTATCAAATTCAAGTATATACGTAACTTATTTGAAATTTTTGTAACAGCATCAAAATCACACCGAGGATGTGTATGTTACTTCATGCCATACTGACGCGATTGAATGGTACTACTGACGGGTTAAATATTTCTGTGAAGCGGATTTATTATATCAATCAAGAAACATTATGCGGTATGGGATGGGGTGATTCTGGTTATTACTGGATGGTCATGTTTTTCTAGAGCGTATTTCTATTGTTTTTAAGTTTTTATGATCTTCTCCGAAAAATACTGACTTTCTAGAAATTACATAATTTACTAGTCGGGTACCCGGGTCCTGAAAATATACCCGGGTTTACCATTACCCGGGTCGACCCCGGTGCCCCGGTACCCGCCGACGTCCCTAGTTGCAACAATTGACTCGCAACAACTCTAATGTCACTGGTACGTATGTTTATTGTTTTAATGTGCACAATATCCAATTTTTTCTGCTTTCAGGCGCCGAATTTGTTGGACACACGCATGCTCTTCAGCTATGGCCCTCGAATTTTCCAGCTCTCCAATTGGCGTTGCCGACGATTTGGGCTTCCATTCGACATCAGCCCAGCTCCGGTTGTAGCTCTAGTACACACCAATGGCCCAATCTGCTTCACCAGTGCAATGAGTGTATAAAGTTTTAGTATTCTGACCCGATTTTATACGCACTTCAACCGTAAATACACTGCATTAGAATTAAGACGCAATTTTGACGAGAACACTGAATCGCACATAAACGTGTCCAAAATGTTTTATTATGTGCCAATTAACACTAACATATGGCCCTATACGTATGCTGGCTCTTTGTGTGACTGAAAATGAAACCTCCAGGCGAATTTGACCTAGTTTTACCACAACATAACCCCTCATTTTATCGATAGATACGAAAGAACCTCGATCGTACTTGATGCTATGTGAAATGCAATTTACATGTGTGCTTAACTTGATTGAAGTATGAGTTATATGGCTACTATGTATAAGAATCTCCTATATTGATTTACTGCTGAAACAACCTATACCTTAAATGTGACTATTTCCATCGGTCCCTAAATTTTACCGTAAGAAATCTGTTTGTGTCAGCAATTTTCCTTGGGCAAATGAAACTTGTTTAGTTATTAATTACATTATCTCATTAAATCTCCACCGTACAAACGAATATCACAGCGACATATTTGTGGTTGTGCATTGATATGTATATGAAAGCAATAACATGTTATAAAATTAGTGTTGATATACATAACCTATTTATTATTTCGATCGAAGTGAGGGTAAACAACATTCAAATTTGAAGATAATCGACTTCGAAATACCAGCTAAACGTGTGCAGCTAATCCGAATGACACTGAAAGATTCAGAACGTACAGTCGTGATAAACGGTATTATTTCCCGAAATTCCAAACTTGAGATAAGAAAAAAGTGATGAGCGAGAGCAAAATTCATACACACGCTACCACTACAGCCATCCATGTTTGGCATGTGCTGATGATATAGCAATAATATTGTAAGACTAGAAAAATTGCAAGAAAAAAAGTCTAGTAATTAATGAAGAAAAACACATGCGTGGTCATGAGAGAAAGTAATACCGAAAATGATAAGGAGTGAGCAGAGAGTTTCAAGTATCTTGGTGTAACTCGATCCAATAAAAACGATGAAACCTAACTGTAATTTGGTGTAGACACTAAATTGTCAGTCGATTAAAAATATGGGAAAAGTAAATCTTAAGAAGAATGTATTGAAGGAAAAGAGTTAATGTGTTTAAACTTAAAACAAATTATTTATTATTTAGGGAATGGACGAAAACAACCTGTCTATCTCTAAGTCATTTACTAAAATGATTTCAATTAAAATGACGTGTAAAAAAACATACTATTGAACTATACACCAAACCAAACATAACAGCGATAATAAAGTCGCATTCGATGGTTGACTTACTGTTGTAGAATGATCAATGGCCTTCAAACAGTAGGCCAGGGTTCTTGAATCGCACGGATATGCAAGCGCTATAAGTTCTTAACATCGAACCCGAGTAATTTGCGCTGGTTGATGCGGTTTAATGAAAACCGTCTGAGATTTATTTCGAAAGGTAACAACTGAAACCATTTTTAACGCAGAATTCAATTAATTCACTTATATGAGACTTGGAACGTCTAGTAGGTACGCAACCGAAGGTGGAATTGACAGCAGCTAGGTTGCGTTGGGAAATTTCTTCGTTTCGGGTAAAATTTGGTCAAAGTGATGTGTACATTTTCGCTGCTCGATTCTTCCAAGTTCATCGTGCTAAGGGGGCACCTTTACGCCTTAATTGTGTGTAGAGCTCGACCTTTTATTGGGATGTGAATCCGCTCGAAGCAGTTGCAAGTCGAAAATCTTCCAAAGTCGATTTCATGTGATTCTAACCTAAAAGCACATGCTGTGCTAACTTCTTGCAGTAAATGAAAGGCAGATTTGGTAAGAGCACTTATTGTTTTGGGCTAGCTTTCCTAATTTGTGTATGCTTTAATTAGTCTTTCTTGTACGGGGCTATCGAGATTTGCTGGTGGTGTCAAACTTCGGAGACGCTGTAGAGCAAGGGCCCATTTTTATGCCGTGCTAGGTCCCGAGTGAGGGAGTCGTGATCGTAGAGGGAGTTTTGGGGATGCTACAGCAATCCAGCCTTGGAGCAAAGCGAATGCCA
The DNA here is from genome assembly GCA_940337035.1 of Agriotes lineatus. NCBI lineage: Eukaryota > Metazoa > Arthropoda > Insecta > Coleoptera > Elateridae > Agriotes > Agriotes lineatus. The sequence goes on from OW679199.1 coordinate 129,502,816, forward strand.
TTTTCGTTTCATCCACTGCATTCTGCCAAACGTCTTGGTTACCGGACGCCTTCAGTATTTCGGGGTTTGGATGCACAAACCTTATTTTGAGTTTGATATAATATAACTTAATTGATTTATTGGCTTCGCCGTTTAGATAAAACTATATTCTATGTGTGACACTGAAAATATTTTTTTCTCGCTAGCGGTTGCTGAGGGAGGTTTTCAGGCACAAACTAATACCTTAATTATGTTATTGTTTATTTTAGTTACTTAGCATACTTGGTATCATAATATTATATATTCTTTTATTTTGTAATAATATTTAGTTTTGATTTACTATGGTGCATGTTATAAATCGTGTATAGGATAATCTGGGGGAGTGGAAGATCGGTTTTTATCGAACTCCTTCCATTTGTGTTATGTATATATATGTATATTAACACAATAAACACTATTATTATTATTATTATTATTATTTTGAGTTTTGAGCTGAGTTTGTAGTGAAATAATTTTTGCAAGTTTAGTTTGGAATTTGCAAGCTGAGTTACTATGCCAGCCCTTCATGTTTTTGTGATTTATAAGTGAACAAACAAGCCTAGATGCTAAGCAACCCGGGTTACATTACGCAGTTATTTTGAAGTTGTATTGAGTTTATATTCACTCAGCAAACGGGTTATTTTCAAAATTAATCAAGTTTCAATACTGGTTTAGTACTGCTAATATGAGTACAGTTCTAGTGTAACTCAGTAGCAAAGTTAGAGTCTTGAGGATGTGTTGGAGGCAAGCCTCGCACACATTTAGTTGTTAAGAAAGTACCTGTCGATTGTTGAAGGTTGGTAAGCCAGTAATTATAAATTGTTATTTACTTTTGCCGGTTCATTATCTTTGAATGTTTTATCCTTATACGATGTTAGGCGGTCTTGGATTTCACTGTTATATTTTCTTTTGTTTACAATTTGAGCCATTTTGTGATTTGTTAGCCCAAGAAGTCTTAGGGAACGGTGCTAATTGGAACTACTTGGCGCTCTATAATTTAGTTCTACTTCTTTTCGAAGGTAAGCTCTTTCCGTTAGTTCTTATCCACAGATCACGGAACGTAAGTCGACTTCCTTAATAAAGTACGTCAGTAGTCTCTTTCTCTTGTTACTACGAATAAAAAGAAAGAGGTGTAATATCATAACTTGCAAGCCTCATAGATCATTCTACAAATGTTCTAATTTAGAACATATTTTAGACTTGTACTAGAGGAAGAGAAAGCTCGAAGAACGAATGGATAGAAAATGTTGAAAAAGACCTGCTAGGGCTCAACTTCAAGAAAAAATGGAGAGTTGTTGTCCACTAAGCCTTAGCTCTACATGTTGTGTTGATCTATTGGACACATTTAAGTATCAGTACCACCACAACTACGAACATAGTTTTCTTGTGGCTCTTAGGCGGAACAATCAAGCAAACAATATTTCTTTCATACCAAAAAACGTCCTCAAATATTACTGAACTGCAAAAATCGTCATAAAAAACTCATTACTAAAAGCAGCTACAAAGCCCCTAATCCACTCGGATATAAATCACCAACAATCAATAGAAATTTATGTCAACCTGACAGCAAAACCTGTTAATAACCGGGGGCCCTCGCCAGACGCAGCCAACTAATCCAATTTTTCAGAGCCCAAGCTCCAGACGAAAGGGAAGTTATATTCAATTAGAGCATAATACATCGGAATTGCGCCCTTTCGCAATAAAAAGGAGCGATACGCTTTTTAGCAGCGGCAGAGTAATTGCAAGGAGTACTCCGGCCACAAGTGGGTGCATGTGCACCCACGCCCGTGTCCTACAATAAGAAATTTATTTTTACTACCCAGGGGCCCGAGGGTTGGGGTAATATGCTTTTATAGTAAGGATTATGGCGTGTGATGATACAAATTGAATTTTAATATGGCGTCGTTGCTGTGGGCTCATAAAACGAGCTCTAGTCACATCGATGAAATTTCATATTTGCTGAGGAGCTGAAGCCGATAAAGGACATTTTTACTATGGCAGAAGTCTCAACATTAAAATTTATTGCAACTCAAATGCCAGCTGCCAATTGGCAAAAGGAAAAAACCAATATGGCAGGCTAAATGTCAACCCTTGTCTGGAGAAACTGATTTTCAATTCTATTTGTTTCTTGCACCTAGTGGATTTGTTGAAAGTATTTTAAGGGGTAAAAAATTAGCAAGCGCGAAATCTATTTAATTGGAGTGGAGCTGAATTGCGCCTGATTTTTTTATGAGTTGCAAAAAGCAGTCGAACGAGCTCAATCAGTGTCAATTGAATTGTCTAATCACTCACAGGGATTAGTTTAGCTAAGTTCCCTTTCAAAAATTAAACAGATTAGTTGGAAAAGAGCTCTTCATTAAGTAATTTGATGGAACGACTTTTATTATCCTGCGTCCCCTAATTGCGAAGTCCCCGTATAACCTTAACAGTCAAAGTCAAGGTTTTTCTGCAAGAATCTATTGCTTTAATAAAATGCAACTATTTAAACATATTATATTCAGGTTAAACTTCAGAATCAATGATAACCTACTTGTTATAAAGCTAATCTAAATATTACTTAAATAAATACAAATCTGCATAAAAACTGTGCTTTAAAATGAATTTTACAAACACACATTGCAGTCAGAAAGTAGACATTATATAGATTTTACTTACCACAACACCACTTGAGTGTACAACTTATTTATGAGCAGCGATATTTAAAGCGTCTTACCTGGAAAAAAGAGAAAATAATGTTAGCATTGTGATTAATATCAAATATATGCTTTCGAAGTTCAATAATAATCATTTTTCCCCGTTTTATAATTTTTAACCTATGGCACAATTTGACAGTTACAAAAATCTAGGATTATAACAATTTTTTTCCTACAGCCAGTACAGTTACTCATCTACACCAGGTATCAGTTGTATTGCAAATGGCATCAGTGTATTTTACAGTAGTGAATCGCTGTCAGAAAGTATCAGTTCTATTCTAAATTAGTAAACTTTATTGCAGAATTTGAAATTAGTAAATCGTAGGTCAGCAAGTATGAGTTGCATGTCAAATTAGTAAATTGTATTGCAGAAGGTATCAGATCTATTCAGCATTAGTAAATTGTACTTCAGAAATCATTAAGTGTGTCTCATATTAGTAAATCGTGTGTTAGAATGTATCAATTGCATTTCGTATTAGTAAACTATATGTCAGAAGGTATGAGTTGTATTTCAAATTAGTAAATTGTATTGCAGAAGTATCAGATGTATTTCAATTTAGTCAATTGTATTTCAGAGGGCAAACATTGAGCTTTCTTCAAACATGCGTTTTACTTGTCGTTTTTAAAAGATTTTCAGATATTTAGCAATACTGATTTTATACATACTACATGCAGCACCTAAATATATTAACTTTCTTAAAAAATAAAAATAGTTTGAAGTTAACTTTTCAAATTTTAACAATGGATACAATACTAATCCAAAAATCATGGCCAAATATTGGGGACTGAGTTCAGTTCAATCAAAAAGCTAGACTTTTCTGAACTTAAACCTAAAGCTTTCATTCTAGCAAAAAAAATCTATCCAATTCCGCTAAGAAAATTCTCATACCGGGACTTTGTGGCAGTCAGAACGGCACTGGCTGTGGAAGCGAACATACTAGATCACGTCATTGGAGATTAGTAAATTGTATTTCAAATGAGTAAATTGTTTTTCAGAATACGTTAACTATATTTCAGATTAGTAAATGCTGTTTTAGAAAATGTCAGCTGTATTTTCAGTTAGTAAATTGTATTGCGGAAAGCAGTTACGTACTTCAAATTAATAAATTGTATTGCAAAAGATATCAGATGTAGGTATTTCAGATTAGTAAATTATTTTTCAGAATGCATTAACTGTGTTTCAGATTAGTAAATCGTGAGTCAGAATGTATCAGTTGTATTTCAGATTGTTAAATTGTTTTGCAGAAGGTATCAGTTGTATTTCAGAACATTAAGTGTGTTTCAGATTAGTAAATCGTATGTCAGAAAATATCAATTATATTTTAAATTAGTAAATTGTATTGTAGAAAGTATCAGCTGTAATTTAGAAAACTGTATTTGAGAAAGCATTCATTGTGTTTTAGATTCGTAAATTGTTTTTCAAAGGGGAGGACTTATGTTAGTAAACCGAGGTGTCAGAAGGTACTACTTGTATTTCAAATTAGTAAATTGTATTACAGAAGGTATCAGTTGTATTACAGATTAATAAATTGTTTTTCCAAATGCATTAATTGTGTTTCAGATTGGTAAGTCGAGCATCAGAAAGTATTAGTTGTATTTCAAATTAGTAAATTGTATTTTAGAAGGTATTAGTTGCATTTTAAATTATTAAATTGTATTGCAGAAGTTATCAACTAAACACGTAAATTGTTTTTCAGAATGCATTAACTGTGTTTCACATTAGTAAATCGTATAGCAGAAAGTATCACTTGTATTTCAATATAGAAAATTGTATTCCAGAAAGCATTCATTGTGTTTTAGATTCGTAAATTGTATTTCAGAAGAGAGGACTTGTGTTAGTAAACCGAGTGTCAGAAGATAGTACTTGTATTTTAAATTAGTAAATTGTATTACAGAAGGTGTCAGCTGTATTGCGGATTAATAAAATGCTTTCAGAATGCATTGATTGTGTTTCAGATAGGTAAATCAGGCGTCAGAAAGTATTAGTTGTATTTAAAATTAGCAAATTGTATTACAGACGACATTGCTTGCATTTCAAATTAGTAAATTGTGTTGCATCATCTTCCTTATCCTGTACATCAAAATTTTTATAATAAAACCGCATTTTCTACCTAATTCGGGCACTTTCATTGTAGAAAATCTTTTACTAGTTTGAAGGTAAAGTTGATACATAAATCCATGTTATATTGTTTAAGTAATCGATATCCATAACGAAAAGGGATGTAATTTATGACCTTTAAGCCCAGAGATCACATAAATATTACTTAATATGATAGTAATTTTTCAAACGAAGCTTGAAATTAGCATCACAAATAAAAGCAAGAGTAGGCTAAATATCAAACTTCAACCCATCAGTCGTATTCTTTAACGGCCAGAATACATCAATAGCATAATTTCAAATATTCTATGAATATGTGCCAACATACTTGGATGATTTAATTAGCAAAAAACATGGCACGTTTACAACAAAATTCTTCTTTAAGTACTAATGTTGATAAATAGGCAGCTAATAGTAAATTATTTGGAGTAAGCAGCGTATCATTGTTATTTATACAAAATTTAAAATTTTCAAATGTTTTTAGTCCTAACTTATTAATAGCCGTCAAATTAGTAGATTATGCAATAAGGGAGAGAAATGCGTTATTTTGCTGAGGTGCAATATCTGACTCGAGGGCGAAGCCCGACAGTCAGAAATTGCTCTGAAGCAAAATAGCATTCTCGCCGAGTTGCATATACTATTTTTTTTTCACATTGCAGGAAGATTTAAAACGAAAAACCCGTTTTTTTAAACGTCATTTATTGATATTTTAGTTACAATTATTTTAAAATTAGTAGCCTATGGTAAATTTTAAAGTTGGTGAGTAAGTCATTATGATAAGAGCTCACAATTATGTCAAATTCGAGGTTAGCAGGTTATATTTTGCGTCAGTTTGTGTCAAAACTGACGCAAAACCTAACTTGATAACTTCGAATTTGACATAATTGTTGTCAGTCATAATGAAAACTCGCTAGAGAAATTTTTGTCTTATTTAGTCTCTAGGGAGTAAATGTTTTATTTCTGTCAAAATTTTGATGCTATAGAAACGGACTTCTACTCCCGGTCGTGGAAAAACGTAGCTTATCAACCGCATCTGGATTTTTCCAAAAATTCCTGCATACGGTTATAATTCCATACTGGAAATATGTGCCAGCAGTGTTTGTTTCCTAATTCTCGGATTGGATAATCATTCCACTGACGCTGAAATGTTTCCGCCGCATTTAACAAAAGCAGATTTGGCGCCGACACCAAGCTGGCCAACAATTAACCGTATTCTGGGGAATAATTTAAACTTCTCGGTGCCCGGATTCGACGGCGCGAATATAAAACACTGTTTAAAGCGAGATTTTGAAGCGCCGAGGCGAATTCTGACGTCCATCTACAAATTACATTCGGAAGTGCGTGTCGGATATTCGGCCGGGCGCATTTTTAAATTTAAAAGCTTTTCTTTCGCTTTGCCCAAGCTTGTCGTTTTTGCTTTTCACTACGCAGAAGGCCAATTAAATTAATTTTTGCGCAACTCAAGATTTGGGACGGTGAAAAGCTGAACAAACTACCTCATTTATTTAAATCGTACTTGAGTAGTTTTTTTGCTACGGCCTACGAAGGGCTTTTGTAAGACTAAAGTGCCGTAGCGCTTAACGTCTTAGGGCAAGCAAAAATACCTACTCTCCTGAAGTGCTGCCATTAGAAGCGATTGCTGAAATTTCGATAACGCAAGCAGTATAGCTGGTATATTAACTTATTTTAACACTAGATTTCCAACCGTTGACCAGGGTTAGGTATTGCGTCATATCTGCTACTGAATAAAGTCCAATCATATGGTTACAATTAGTGATGTAAAAAAACGCGTTTTTTTTAAATCGAATAAAAAACCTAGAAAAAAAAACAGAAAAAAACGGTTTTTTTGTTTTGTTTTTTTGGTTTTTTATTCATTTTTGTAATTGGCAGCACGTTTTGGTAGGTATGATTGGCGGCATGTAAGCAAACGACAAAGTTTAAACTTATTTTGGTTTTACTTGCACTTTAAAGTTCAAGAAAACTACAGCACAGACTAGACAAATGTTTAATAAATAACAGTAACATTTTATACCTACTCCCTACTCGTATTACTCACAGAACAGCAAAGCATATGCATGCGTCTATGAGTCTATGAGAGCACCCCCGCCCCACCCCTACTATTGGAAGTTGCTTTAAGCTGAACCCAGCTCTGAAACTGTCGACCTGATCGACGAATCAAGTTACGTTAGCGATTCATCAGGGTCATCAGACAGTGACATGGGCGACGTAAACTGCATGGATACTGACTCCGAGTCAGTTGAGGAGTCAGCCATGTCTGTTAGAGAGTAATTTCTGCATTATTATAATTTCTGCAGGGCGTTAGGGAAGTCGACGGAAAAATTTCTAGGGGTGAATCCTTGGCCCAAGATATGATGATTTAACTCAACTTACCTATATACAAAGTTGCTTAGTTTAGCCGCTAGAGGGCTTTAAAGATTATTAATAATAATAATAATAATGCTGCACTAACACCCCATGAAGGAGCTTGGCCTGCAAGGCGGAAGGTAAGAGCTTCCATATCCTCGCTCTCACACCTGGCTGTCGCGTGTCAAATTCATGACATGTGGTGATGTGGTGAGCGTCACGCATTAGACAACCGCATTATTACCCATTATTCCTTCGAAATCAGGTCCTCAATTATTTAAAGCGACTAGCTTTTTTAAATGTTTTAAATCCCTGTATAATCACTACCAATTTTTTTTCTGGATAGTTACTTTAATTTAGAAGCTATTCACTCTCTTAAAAAATTTTAGTTGGGTAAACGGTTTAGCCACAAAAAATATTTTCTAAATCCCTACAAGCCTAGTGTTATGTTACAATTACTGATTCAGGCTTGTAGGGATTTAGAAAATATTTTTTGTGGCTAAACCGTTTACCCACCTAAAATTTTTTAAGAGAGGAAGTAGCTTATAAATCAAAGTAGCTATCCACAAAAAACATTAGTAGTGATTATACAGGGGGTTAAAAAAATATGGATGGATAATTAATTGTGATAAAGTTTTTAAACACCCTCTAATTTTCGAAATTAAGTTTACTGGTAAAATCCCATGGCCAAAAAATGAATAAAATCTATCAAAGATTTTTCCACTTATTTGAAAAAATTAAAAAAAGCTAATCTTTTTTAAAGCCCTCTAGTGGCTAAACTAAGCAACTTTGTATATAGGTAAGTTGAGTTAAATCGTCATATTTTGGGCCAAGGATTCCCCCTAGAAATTTTTCCGTCGACTTCCCAAACACCCTGTATATCCACTTTGGCTATTTTTCTATTTTTCTTTAGAAATATTTGCTTTTTTTTGTTATTATAAATTCTATAATTCACTTTACCTACGAAATGTATTATTTTTATTTAAAAATATCTGTTTTTTGTTTTTCCAAACAAATTAGGTGTTGCTATTCACTACACTTTAATTCTGAAAAAAACGTATTTAAAAAAAAACCATACCGCTTGGTTTTTTTTTTTAAACGGACGGTTTTTTTTTGGTTGCATCACTAGTTACAATTATTGTCATTGCCTAAAAATAACAATAACAATCATGTTGTTAGCCTGATAAAAGTCAGCAGAGGTATCGATGTTAATCATTAGTTGCACTTGACAGTGATAAAAAACCGTCATTGCTTAAATTTGTCCAACAAACATATGAAGAAAATAAAAAACATAAACAACGTTAATTATTTTTTCCGTCAATCGTTTATATATCGACCCATTAATGCATGATTTTGTCTAAAAAATCATGCATTAATAGCCCCGTTTTCGTAATGATTTTATATAGGCAACCATACGTACTAAACCTCAAATATATCTGAAATGTCAAAACTAAAGGTTAAATTATTCCGTGGATTTATTAATATAAATATTTCCATTAGAAAACGGTTCGCTCAATATCTTTGTGGCAGTTTGTATTTTATACCTATCGAGTTCTCAATGTATCCTTCGGCAACAGAGGTGGATTTCCAACTGCCAAGTATTTTAATTGCCGCAAAATTGCTCCGGCGTCGGCAACCATACGTACTAAACGTCAAATGTATCTGAAATGTCAAAACTAATAAATATTTTTGATGGATTTTAATAAACGTACGATTGACGGAACCAACTCTTATGTTAATCGGTGATTAATAATCTCGCTCATTAACGCGTTCGCTCGCTCCACTCGCTCACGCGTTAAAATCTCTCGATTATTAATCACCTTTATTAACACACTTGTTGGTTAAATAACCATTAACTGCATGATCAAATAAAAGTAACCAATTCAGGTACTTTTTTGGCGTTAAATATTTTGAAACTAATTCTAATTACTTCTAAACCAGAAAATTTGGGTTCGACTCCCGCTGACTCCAAAACCCACAACATCTAGTGTTCATTCCACTGCAATTCCCCAATCCGATTTTGGAAAACGTGGAGTCTTAATGACTACAACTTTGTGGAAGAGGCGAGACCGATGCCGCTGCAGTGGGGATGCTAACAACAAGGCCGACGACGACTACCTTTTGTATCTCTCATTACCATTACCGTATATCTCACCTCAGAGACTAAAATTTAAGGTAAACCTTTCGACACTATTTCACTTTCTTTGGTTTATGCCTATTTTTATTATTAATATAAATGAGGCTATTCTAGTGCCTGCTTCGCACCCTCATTTCATGACCTTCGAGAGCGACCTTTCCCATTCCGTTCTGGTGGTCTCTATGCGGGCAATCGCTTAGGCCATTTAGTTTCCCTCATTCGTAAGAGGTGTAAGGTAAGTTTTTATTTCCTAGCCTGTTCTCTAAGATTTCTGCAGGCTGTATTTTCGTTTGTCTTCCTCCTTTATTGTCCATATCTCGCATTCATAGCATGTTTTGCTGCACAAACACTTGTCCGATTATTAATTTTGCAAGATTAAAGCATAAAATATTTACCGAATGTGATCTGGTATCGTATTTTAAAATTTACTCTTGACTAAAATCTGTGTTTTCACGAATGTCTCGATCCCTTGCTAGCCTATATGGGTTGGAAGAATTTGCCTTGTTTGATGGAAGTCACATTTACTGTATATAATTCTCGAATAGTTCCACTTAGCTAGTTCGAGACTCCTATTGTTTTAATAGCTTCCCATAATTTATTTCTAGGGACGCTATCATGTCTGTTTAAGATTTATATAAGCTATCTGTATTGCACGCCTTTACTAATTTCTTTTTCTGTCAGCTGTTGTATGACAAATATGTTGTTTTATATATGATCGTCTTGGAGTTCAACCACTTTGATCTTTTGCACTTCCCACCTCTTCCTTCAGTCGGTCCTGAATTATTTCCTCCATATCTTACTCAATGTATTCGTCACACTGACACCTCTATAATTATTTAGATATTTTCCACTTCCCTTTTTATATGTTGATGTTACATGACAGGTTTTCCATTTTTAAAGAATTCTTTTGAATTATAAAAAACGGACTCTTTAAATATCATATTCCTTCTCACGATACCACTAAAAATAAGGAATTTTATATTCTACATTTTCGACAATTTCATAAATATCCATTCTGTTTGCCATATTATCTATCTTCCATTCACTTGAAGTGTCCATTACGTGATAAAATATAAATTGCAATGCTAAAAGTGCCATACTTCATTTTTCGGGCCTTACAAGCACGTTGAGCAATGTACAAAACCGGGTCACGGCTAAATTCAGCATGATACTACAGCGGTCCTAATTGCCTGCTGGTGCTGGAATTTGTAAATTATCATTCTGACCATGTACTTTATTACTAAACAATATAAAACACATTAAAATGGTTACTAGTCTACTGAGGGTCTATCCTATTGAGAAATTCGGAGAGTTTGAGTAGATGGCAGCACAGCAAGAGCAGCCTTAATTTATCAGCATTAGCAATCGGCGAATAGAATACGTTGGGACTAATTCGCACATTGTCAACAACCACTGCACCCTTAAGCCCCAATTCAATTTCCATATTCACCCAATTACCGATAAATCCCGCGCTGCAAGTTTGATATACATGCAAATACCGACCAACTCCCGTACGTGCATCCCTGAAACTTTTTCAATCTAATCCGACTTTTCGCATCCTAGATTTACGGCATGTAACTCGCCACTAACACCACGTTTTTCAGCGCAAATTCTGAAATATGACGGGGGTCTGCAAGCCGCGGGCTTAGGGGCGACCTAATTAGAAGGGATTATGAAGCGACTCATCTCTGTGAAATGTGACGTTGGAAGAAGAGGAGAGCACTGTTATCACATTGAAATTAGACAATGTCGTGTTGTTGGTGTATATAATGTTGTTCAAAAATCGACATTAATGGAGATTCCAGCCTCAATGTGATCTAAAGACTCTTTAACAGAAGCAACGAAAGAATACAGCCCTTTTTGAACGTCGACATCGCTGTCTTCATCTTCACCTTGCACAGTCGCTATTTGACCCCAGTACAGATTCGTGATGATTTGTTAAGTCTCTGGATCCAATTCTGCTGCCAAAGGCATTTCGATAGACTACGAAAACACGAATGTATATTACAGTTCATGCCACAACACCTTTAAAATAGAACTTGGAAACAGAATTAAACAAACAAAAAATGGACGAACACAAGAGGAGATGGGGTAATATGTGGCCAATATAATATCTAAAAAAAAAAATAATTTTAACCTATGGAGTCCTTCGTTAATAAGCAACGGGAGAGCTACACTGAGCATCCGATATAGTGACAGAGAACGAAACAATTGGATAAGGAATCTAACAAAAGTAGATGATATAATATTAAGAGGGCATGTTATCAGGATGACAGACAATAGATAGATCATAAAATATTACAATGGAGGCTAAAGACGAGAAAACGATCAGTAGGGCGCCCGCCAATGCGATGCAAGAACGATTAAATATTTGCGGAGCCAGACTGAATAAGCACAGAATCGAACAGAATGGAAAATCATGGAAGACCGAGAACGTAATGGGGCGTTTATGATCATTGATGATGACGAAGCGACAATGACGGGCAGTATGGTGACCACACAGAACTTAGTAGGCCACGAGCGCAAATCAAAGAAAGTAAGTGAAAAAGAACGCAGCGAAGCGCTCCAGGACCGGATTGAGGCGCTCATTAGCAACTCATTACGCACACACGCAAGGATCGGCCGGTGCCCGCCGAAACGCGATTGTTCGGCCGAACGGAAATTCCTCGACAGTCGCAAAAACTGTCGTCGGGTAATTAAATGGTTCTGGCGGGTGTTAATTACGAGGGAAAGTCGGGACGTGCGTGAGGCACGGAATAGGATTTTTATTCCGAAGCGGTTCCACTCGGTTCCGGGCGAATCGGCCGCCTTTGATGCTCTGCTCCGGTCGTTATCAAGGGGCACGACTCAAGGTTTGAATATTTAAAAGAAACGCAGAGTTATAACCGAGTGAAGCAAAAATACAGTGGCTGCGACTAAAAATACAAAGTCAAAATCTAGATATCGGAACTTTGCAATCATTCACGCTCTATTAGAGCAGGAATTTTTATGGTTTTAGTAATATACGTTTTCCATGGTTTTAGTAATATACGTTTTCCAACAGCAATGTACAGATTTTCTCGTTACGCCCAAATAGTTCACAGTCAATGGAGAATGGTCAAATACTTCGTGAAATGCTGATTTTCTGCGTGCTTAAATAGAAATGAGTATGTTATTCAGACTCGAACAAAATTTCAATAGGAAAACAACTATACCCGCAAAACTTACACAAAGAACGTTTGGAATTCTGACAAAAAAATACACACTCATCATTTGTTGACGCAACTCATATTACATGTACACCGGTAAACATCTCCATCTCAATGATTTAATCAATACAGCTAAAATAGCTTGGACATCCAAATAAGTCCTACAAAAAGAATTTTTGTGATTTCCCGACAAATTACCATTGAAGATCTACTAATGGCATTCATTTATCTTCAAATTATGCAGTTGACGCTACGGGACAACTATATTACCTTCCTGCAGTAGTGTAGCAACCTTTCTATACGAAACTTATTTTTAAGAACAGCCTTTACCGCTGTATTTTAAAGCATGTCTAGAAAAAAGGTCTTAGTCAGCGAAAGTGCAATTTTATTTTAGCAGCATGAAACTTCAAGTATCCAGTAGTATTAACACAAATTTGTTTGCTACTCAAAACACTTCAGCTTCATCATCATAGTTGTACTACTAAAGTTGACTTCTCTGACGGTGGCAACAATGATTCGTTCCCTATAATGTTATTTTTACAACATCGAGATGTTTTTGCTACGCGATATCATATCGTTCTAATATTAATGGTGATTACTCTTGACGATGGGAATAACTGTTCGTTTGAAATGCTTCGATTTCCAGAACACCAAAACGTGTTTGGTACTCAACATAATTCGGCAGCTTCACCACCACATCGTTCTATTACTAATATTGGATTTCTCTGTCAGCTTTACCATCACATAGATCTAATACTAACGTTGATATTTCTGACGGTGGCAATAATTGTTCATTAGAAGTGTTTCAATTCCCAGAACACCAAGATGTTTATGCTACTCAAAACAGTTTGGGAGCTTCATCACATCGTTCCATTACCCATGTTGGATTTCTCTGACGATGGGAACAGTTGATTGTTTGGAATGTTTCAATTTCCAGAACACCGAGATGTTTTTCCTATACAAAACAGTTTGATAGTTTCACTATCACGTTCTAATTCATATTCTTATATGGGTATTTCGCCACTCTGCAAATTAAAATATTATTAATATTTTAATTTGCAGAGTGGCGAAATACCCATATAAGAATATGAATTATGAATTCACGCCACAAAGAAGTTTCAGAGATTATCACGTTCTACTGCAAATGTTGATTTTTCTGACGGTGGCCACAATTGTTCGTTGGCAATGTTTCACTTCCCAGAACACCAAGATGTTTATGCTACTCAAAAAAATTTGGAAGTTTCCCCATCACATCGTTCTATTACTAATGTTGGATTTCTCTGACGGTAGAAACAATTGTGCGTTGGAAATATTTCAATTTTCAGAACACCGAAGTGTTTATGCTACTGAAAATAGTTTTACAGCTTCGCCATTACATCATTCTATTACTAATGTTGATTTTCCTGATGGTGACAACAATTGTTCGTTGGAAGTGTTTCAATTCCCAGAACACCAAGATGTTTATGCTACTCAAAAAAATTTGGAAGTTTCCCCATCACATCGTTCTATTACTAATGTTGGATTTCTCTGACGGTAGAAACAATTGTGCGTTGGAAATATTTCAATTTTCAGAACACCGAAGTGTTTATGCTACTGAAAATAGTTTTACAGCTTCGCCATTACATCATTCGATTACTAATGTTGATTTTCCTGACGGTGACAACAATTGTTCGTTGGCAATGTTTCACTTCCCAGAACACCAAGATGTTTATGCTACTCAAAAAAATTTGGAAGTTTCACCATCACATCGTTCTATTACTAATGTTGGATTTCTCTGACGGTGGAAACAATTGTCCGTTGGAAATATTTCAATTTTCAGAACACCGAAGTGTTTATGCTACTGAAAATAGTTTGACAGCTTCGCCATTACATCACTCTATTACTAATGTTGATTTTCCTGACGGTGGCAACAATTGTACGTTGGAAGTGTTTCAATTCCCAGAACACCAAGATGTTTATGCTACTCAAAACAGTTTGGGAGCTTCATCACATCGTTCCATTACCCATGTTGGATTTCTCTGACGATGGGAACAGTTGATTGTTTGGAATGTTTCAATTTCCAGAACACCGAGATGTTTTTCCTATACAAAACAGTTTGATAGTTTCACTATCACGTTCTAATTCATATTCTTATATGGGTATTTCGCCACTCTGCAAATTAAAATATTAATAATATTTTAATTTGCAGAGTGGCGAAATACCCATATAAGAATATGAATTATGAATTCACGCCACAAAGAAGTTTCAGAGATTATCACGTTCTACTGCAAATGTTGATTTTTCTGACGGTGGCCACAATTGTTCGTTGGCAATGTTTCACTTCCCAGAACACCAAGATGTTTATGCTACTCAAAAAAATTTGGAAGTTTCCCCATCACATCGTTCTATTACTAATGTTGGATTTCTCTGACGGTAGAAACAATTGTGCGTTGGAAATATTTCAATTTTCAGAACACCGAAGTGTTTATGCTACTGAAAATAGTTTTACAGCTTCGCCATTACATCATTCTATTACTAATGTTGATTTTCCTGATGGTGACAACAATTGTTCGTTGGAAGTGTTTCAATTCCCAGAACACCAAGATGTTTATGCTACTCAAAAAAATTTGGAAGTTTCCCCATCACATCGTTCTATTACTAATGTTGGATTTCTCTGACGGTAGAAACAATTGTGCGTTGGAAATATTTCAATTTTCAGAACACCGAAGTGTTTATGCTACTGAAAATAGTTTTACAGCTTCGCCATTACATCATTCGATTACTAATGTTGATTTTCCTGACGGTGACAACAATTGTTCGTTGGCAATGTTTCACTTCCCAGAACACCAAGATGTTTATGCTACTCAAAAAAATTTGGAAGTTTCACCATCACATCGTTCTATTACTAATGTTGGATTTCTCTGACGGTGGAAACAATTGTCCGTTGGAAATATTTCAATTTTCAGAACACCGAAGTGTTTATGCTACTGAAAATAGTTTGACAGCTTCGCCATTACATCACTCTATTACTAATGTTGATTTTCCTGACGGTGACAACAATTGTACGTTGGAAGTGTTTCAATTCCCAGAACACCAAGATGTTTATGCTACTCAAAACAGTTTGGGAGCTTCATCACATCGTTCCATTACCCATGTTGGATTTCTCTGACGATGGGAACAGTTGATTGTTTGGAATGTTTCAATTTCCAGAACACCGAGATGTTTTTCCTATACAAAACAGTTTGATAGTTTCACTATCACGTTCTAATTCATATTCTTATATGGGTATTTCGCCACTCTGCAAATTAAAATATTAATAATATTTTAATTTGCAGAGTGGCGAAATACCCATATAAGAATATGAATTATGAATTCACGCCACAAAGAAGTTTCAGAGATTATCACGTTCTACTGCAAATGTTGATTTTTCTGACGGTGGCCACAATTGTTCGTTGGCAATGTTTCACTTCCCAGAACACCAAGATGTTTATGCTACTCAAAAAAATTTGGAAGTTTCCCCATCACATCGTTCTATTACTAATGTTGGATTTCTCTGACGGTAGAAACAATTGTGCGTTGGAAATATTTCAATTTTCAGAACACCGAAGTGTTTATGCTACTGAAAATAGTTTTACAGCTTCGCCATTACATCATTCTATTACTAATGTTGATTTTCCTGATGGTGACAACAATTGTTCGTTGGAAGTGTTTCAATTCCCAGAACACCAAGATGTTTATGCTACTCAAAAAAATTTGGAAGTTTCCCCATCACATCGTTCTATTACTAATGTTGGATTTCTCTGACGGTAGAAACAATTGTGCGTTGGAAATATTTCAATTTTCAGAACACCGAAGTGTTTATGCTACTGAAAATAGTTTTACAGCTTCGCCATTACATCATTCGATTACTAATGTTGATTTTCCTGACGGTGACAACAATTGTTCGTTGGCAATGTTTCACTTCCCAGAACACCAAGATGTTTATGCTACTCAAAAAAATTTGGAAGTTTCACCATCACATCGTTCTATTACTAATGTTGGATTTCTCTGACGGTGGAAACAATTGTCCGTTGGAAATATTTCAATTTTCAGAACACCGAAGTGTTTATGCTACTGAAAATAGTTTGACAGCTTCGCCATTACATCACTCTATTACTAATGTTGATTTTCCTGACGGTGGCAACAATTGTACGTTGGAAGTGTTTCAATTCCCAGAACACCAAGATGTTTATGCTACTCAAAACAGTTTGGGAGCTTCATCACATCGTTCCATTACCCATGTTGGATTTCTCTGACGATGGGAACAGTTGATTGTTTGGAATGTTTCAATTTCCAGAACACCGAGATGTTTTTCCTATACAAAACAGTTTGATAGTTTCACTATCACGTTCTAATTCATATTCTTATATGGGTATTTCGCCACTCTGCAAATTAAAATATTAATAATATTTTAATTTGCAGAGTGGCGAAATACCCATATAAGAATATGAATTATGAATTCACGCCACAAAGAAGTTTCAGAGATTATCACGTTCTACTGCAAATGTTGATTTTTCTGACGGTGGCCACAATTGTTCGTTGGCAATGTTTCACTTCCCAGAACACCAAGATGTTTATGCTACTCAAAAAAATTTGGAAGTTTCCCCATCACATCGTTCTATTACTAATGTTGGATTTCTCTGACGGTAGAAACAATTGTGCGTTGGAAATATTTCAATTTTCAGAACACCGAAGTGTTTATGCTACTGAAAATAGTTTTACAGCTTCGCCATTACATCATTCTATTACTAATGTTGATTTTCCTGACGGTGACAACAATTGTTCGTTGGAAGTGTTTCAATTCCCAGAACACCAAGATGTTTATGCTACTCAAAACAGTTTGGGAGCTTCATCATCACATCGTTCTATTACTTATGCAGCATTTTTCTGACAATGCGAACAACTGATCGCAGGGAATGTTTCAATTTTTAGAACACCGAGATGCTCTTGCTACGCAAAACAGTTTGATAGTTTCACCAGCACATACATAGTTCTATTACTAATGTTAGATATCTTTGGATATGGAAACAATTCTTCGCTTGAAATGTTACAATTTTCAAAAAACGGAAATGTTTTGCTACGCAAAACAGTTTGACAGCTTCTCCATCACATAGATCTACTACTAATGTAGATTTTTCTGACGGTGGCAACAATAATTGTTGGTTGGAAGTGTTTCAGTTCCTAGAAGACAAGATGTTTATGGTACTCAAGATAGTTTGGCAGCTTGACAATCGTATCGTTCTACTACTAGTGTTGATTTTACTGACGGTATGAACAATTATTCCTTTAAAAAGTTTCAATCTCCAGAACACCAAGATGTTTTGCTACTTAAATCACCTTGGTAGCCTTACCATCACATCGTTCTATTACTAATGTTGATTTTCCTGACGGTGGTAACAATTGTTCGTTGAAAGTGTTTCAGTTCCCAGACCACCAAGATGTTCATGCTACTCAAAACAGTTTGGAAGCTTCATCATCACATCGTTCTATTACTTATGCAGCATTTTTCTGACGATGCGAACAACTGATCGCAGGGAATGTTTCAATTTTCAGAACACCGAGATGCTTTTGCTACGCAAAACAGTTTGATAATATAACCAGCACATACATAGTTCTATTACTAATGTTAGATATCCTTGAATATGGAAACAATTCTTCGCTTGAAATGTTACAATTTTCAGAAAACGGATATGTTTTGCTACGCAAAACAGTTTGATAGCTTCTCCATCACATAGATCTACTACTAATGTAGATTTTTCTGACGGTGGCAACAATAATTGTTGGTTGGAAGTGTTTCAGTTCCTAGAACACAAGATGTTTATGTTACTCAAGATAGTTTGGCAGCTTGACAATCGTCAATTATTCCTTTAAAAAGTTTCAATCTCCAGAACACCAAGATGCTTTGCTACGTAAATCACCTTGGTAGCCTTACCATCACATCGTTCTATTACTAATGTTGATTTTCCTGACGGTGGCAACAATTGTTCGTTGGAAGTGTTTCAATTCCCAGAACATCAAGATGTTTATGCTACTCAAAACAGTTTGGAAGTTTCACAATCGCATCGTTCTATTAATAATGTTGGATTTCTCTGATAGTGGAAACAATTGTCCGTTGGAAATATTTCAATTTCCAGAACACCCGAGATGTTTTTCATATACAAAACCGTTTGGTAGCTTCACTATCACATAGTTCTACTGCAAATGTTGATTTTTCTGACGGTGGAAACAATTGTTCGTTGGAAGTGTTTCACTTCCCAAAACACCAATATGTTTACGCTACTCAAAACAGTCTGGAAGCTTCATCTTCATTTCTCTGACGATGGGAACAGTTGTTCGCTTGGAATGTTTCAACTAGTGATGGGCATAACCGGACAATTTTCATAACCGAATTATTTGCATTCGAATGATATTAGTAACCGAATGATTATTTGAATAATCATTCGAATACATTTTGGCTCTCGATTCGTTTCGATTTCGCCGGTTTGCAGGTTACGCGGTTCAGCGTCATCTGCATCGACATCGTAACTTGCATATAGCAGAGGAACTCGGTTAATCGTTAATTATAATAATTGCGTAAATGTTTTTTATTTGATTTCTAAGGAGTTTGTGCAATAAGTAATTGTGGATATGAATGAAATATATCTGGATACACCTTTATTGTTTTCGATTGCTGGGATTTATAATAATAATTCATAATATATTGTTGTATTTGTATGAGTTTTACTCCTACATTCTTCCGATCTATAACCAAAACATAATATGTACATTATGTGTTATGTATTGGAAATTAAGAGGAATTTTTTAAGTGTAGAAAGAAAGAAATATGCGGGACTGCTTGCTAAGCGCAATAAAAAACAGTGGTAAAACGTTTATGTTTATCGTTCGGCCGGGTTAACGGCGGAAAAAAATTGATTTATGTTCATATCATATGACAACGGATCGACCGCGAGCCTCAGCTGGCAAGGAAGCAAGGGAGAAAACTGTAGAGCGAGACGCCCAAATGGTGTTTTCAGTACAATCTGCCTTGCTTATGCGTATGAGTTATGAATGACGTATTATTTACAGAATTTCGATCACTCGCAGGTCGCTGAGATATGGCACGTAGTACGTATCAGGATGAGGTTATTTTTCATTCGAATACTTGGAACGAAAACCGAGTTAAATAGGTTTTTTCAATAACCGGATAACCGGTTATTATTCATTCGAATAAGCCCATCACTAGTTTCAATTTCTAGAACATCGAGATTTTTTGCTACAGAAACCGTTTGACAGCTTCACCACTACTACAAATGTTGATTTTTCTGACGGAGGCAACAATAATTGTTCGTTGCAACGTTGCAAGTGTGTCAGTTCCCAGACCACCAAGATGTTTATGCTACTCGAAACAGTTTGGCAGCTTGACAATCGCATCGTTCTACTACTAGTGTTCGATTTTACTGACGGTATGAACAATTATTCCTTTAAAATGTTTCAATCTCCCGAATACCAAGATGCTTTGCTTCTTAAAACACTTTGGTAGCCTCACCATCAATCACATCGTTCTACTAGTCATGTTGATTTATCTAGCGGTAGAAACAATTGTTCGTTTGAAAGGTTTCGATACCCAGAACACACACCAAATAGTTTGGCAGCGTTAAAAATAGCTCGGTGTATTTAGCTTGTAGGTGCTAATTTATGAAACCTTCTTCACGTATGACGTTAATAATTATTTATAGTGTTAGCAGTTTTTTCTTGCAATATATAAATATTTTGCTTTTTTTAAATTATTATGAGTCCATGAACAGATTAAAATCCCATTTAAGTGTATTATACGTTAAACCCTAACAAGGATTTTGGTAATAATTATTTGTGTTCTTAGTTTATGAACCTTTACAATCCAGAATCCACCCATGTTTTGGTACGTGTTATTTTAAGCAGTGGACCAGAAAAAATCTGATTACACATACCGAGAAACAAAGCGAATTTGACGAAGTACGGGCGATCAATTATTAACGAAAAACGTAAAATAAAAGAATTAATGCAGCAATTGCTAAACAAAAATTAGTGTCTTCAATGCTGTTTTTGTAACAACCTTAACCCATGGATGCAATTCGCTGAAGTTACCCGTCAACACCGAATTCTCCCAACGGAGACATGAGACAGAACTGGGTAGCTGATTCTATACAAATCGAAAGACCTAATTTGATTGGAAGAAACACGAAAAGCAAAGTGTAGAACGGTAAAAAAAGTGGAACGAGGAAATAGCAATGATAGTCAAAGAAAATGGCATGGGTATGACAAAAACAGCAATGATCTTTCAATTCCATCCAACCCTCCACACCTAAGTTGTAAGAAGGACATATTTTATAGCCGTTTCACGATGCTACAATGTTTAATCAATTCAATATGGAGCAAAATAGGTTCATATTCTTCGTTAACAAAGAGTTATATTATATTCTTTTAATTAACCCTAGAAACATTATTAGCGTTTTAGAAACTAGAACTAGAATTATTTAACTGATCATGTTAATAGATCTAAATATTCAAGTGTTTTCGCGGTATTGATACTTAATCTTTCGACGTAATCTGTTGCAAAAGTGTCATTTCCTTCGTGCGTGCATCAAACAATTATAAATATGCATTAGAAACATCTTCTACCAATATAACAAAATTAACGACGTGTGAATGCGTTCTGCACACACTGTGGCGAGGATTACCCCAAACGTGGATACTGCAAAGGAATCTGGTGGGTCCCCTACGACACGTCATGCCCGAAAAATGCCCAATTATAATTCGCGATGCGTCTCGGAAGAGGCATTTGCCTGTCGTCTTATTGTCTTTCGGAGAAGCAAACGCGTCCAGTTCCAGGTAGGAGAGCTACACCTAGATCGAGAGGAACAAAGAAGTCGCCATGCAACAAGTATTCCGCGTACCCGATGAGCCAAATTTTTATTGGAATGCATATTGCATTCCATAAAGGTCTTGTAGTTCGCAGACGTCGTCGAGAATGCGCCCTACAGACTACACGAGTGTCTGATGCTTGTCAGGAAAGAACAGAGTTTTATTCTGCTCGAATACAGCCTGTCCATCAAATGCATTACTTCAGATGTGGATTTGTTTGCAGTCAAAGCGAGATAACGTCTATTGGAGACGAACGGAATTCCTTGAAATTCTAACTGTAATAAGCTGAATAAATTATGTAAATTCGCATATAGATTCACTAAAGTTCACTAAAAAATGTGCACAATTTTCAAATGTAAAGCAACTGGAATCACTGCACATACTTGGTAATGTCTTAGTCTCTTCTAAATTAATTGTTGTGCTTTGGAGCATCTTTTAGAAGTACAAGAATTTTGACGTTTGAAAAAAGTTGGGAATAACGACTTTGACGAGTATGTAAAGTCAAAGCGTATTTATTATTCAACACCAACGTGTTCCAGTATCCCTCTTCCCTATATATTCTAGAACAGGAGTTCTTAAACTTTTCGAAGCCGCGGGGCACCTATAGATTGCGTTGACACGGTAATCAAATCATATTTTTGTAATCAAAACTGCCCAATGGATTTCGTATCCAGTCATAAAATTCGATATTTAACGATTGAAGCTTAACTCGCAATATTTTCTTCAAATAATGTTAAATGTTCTTTTTTCTAATATGCCATGTTTTCAAAGAGATGCTTTTCTCCGAAATGCCGACAATTTGTCAATAGAGTTAACATATTTTATTTTTTCCGTGCATATTGGGAATATGTCATTTTAGCACACGAATATCATTTTACGGACGTACTTTCATTTCGGAAAAACGATAACAATTCATGCTAACTTCTAAAATTCAGCAAATTTACAGCTAGATAACCGGCTTGATGTGGCTCGTTTGGGTGTCTTTAGAATAGCATTTTAATATACAGCCGATTTTTATATCTGTGTTCATTGTTGTATGCTGTGATATATTTATCATTAGTTTTAAGTGTGGCAAGTTTAAACGCGCGCCAATGTGTTTTGGGAATTTCGCGCCAAAACGCTATCGCGCTATCGGCGTCGGTTTGGCAGTGTGCGTCATAAGCTGGCCTGCACTTGGCGAATGAAGCGGTTTCTTTGCGCGTGCAGGCAATGCAGGGCAAGCAACTTCTTGTAAAGTGTCCTAACTGACGGGGAGGTTCCTACATTTCTTCCAGAACTACAAAAGCATAAAATAGCTGCCAGTTAGTTATACAGAGGTGAAGAAATGCTGCAGACATTGCAGTTTGGCGATTTGGTAGCCAGAAAGCCAACAAAGTAAGCGCGATAATGTGGCGCATGGCGCAATATGAGAAGCACCGCCGGGCTGAGTTGCGAGAGCTCAAGTCCAGGTAGTTCGCAACTGGCATTCGTTAGTTAGCACCGCAGGTGAGCGATTTTATCCTGTAATTAGCGACAATTATGATTTGAGTATCTGCATAAAAGACGCAACTGTCGGAGGTGTACGTCATTATGTTTAAAATATATGCGTAGCAGAAGCATTACATTATCCCTAGCAACAGCTTTTTGGCACGATTCAATATTATTGCACGTATAACTGATGGGTAGGAATAGGCACCCACTTCTTTATCTAGTATATAACACTAAGATTATTCAGTATTGTTTGTTTAACATACAATATATGTTTGTTGTGCACAAACACATGGCTTCCATTTGACTATATTTTTGGAGCTAACCTTTGCAGTTTATCAGGAGTCCAGGTTAACCATGAGCGAAATAAGTAGAGTAAGAAAAATCTCATTCCTACCGAGCTGGCTAGCAACACGAGAGGGCAAAAGTTTAGAGGCTAGAACTGCCTCATTACAAACCAACTTACTTCAATGTGTAAATACAAAAATTAGTATTGATTAAGTTTATGTAGATACGCAAAGTTTTTTTTAAAGGTGAGTTTTCAAAGATCATGGTTTAATGTAATTTACTGTATTTACCATAATATATATTTTAATGTTGCCGGCAATGTGTTTTAAACTAGTGAATCTCTATATAAAAATGTCTCGTCTCGTACGAGTAAAAAATCCACAGACCCTATCACTGAAGGATTACAAATTCCTACACATAGCTCCTATATTTTAAATTTGTTTTAATATGACGCAATACAATAAAAAGATCGTGTTTGTACACTCGTGCGCTATAAAATATATTCACAATTTATTTTTATTAATGAAACGAACGAATCTTTATATGAACTTTACCACCGAAGTCAGTACGTCAATTTGCAATGCAAAATATAGTTTGAAAAGTTAATAACTGTTGCTTCCATATTACTTGCCATAAAACTACAACAGTACATGGGTTTAATTTTAATATAATTAAGTCTGCTACTTTAAATGAAGCATTTGTGTAGAAATTTTAATAGCTGTACACAAAATATCTTACTATCTTACTCGTTTCACTTGCGTATCCAACGAACCTTTGAAGTACTTAAGAACTACTATTTCGAGCTATTCGTGTATATTACGCAAATTAAAATAGCAACCAATATTTTTTCCATCTGATGGCGGCAGACTATTATTGCATCGTGAAAATTAGCTTTCCATTTAGAACAAATTGATCAATGAAATGAAAGAAAGTACATGCGATAACAAATCTACATCAAAATAACGTTGTTTTTGAAAAATAATATAGAAAACGTATCTGATAAAGAAAATAGATACTTTGAACATGCAACACGTATTATTTTGTGCAAGAACGGGCGATTATTCCTGTTTTATAGTTTCGAGATTTTCGTCTGCTAAGTGTCTTTTGTATACAGTACACACAATTATCTATTTGAGATTTATCGTTTATTTAACGACTATTTAATTTTACATATTACGCTACTCGCAATTAAGTGACCAGTGTCGTAAACTGAGTGATTAGCGTCGCGAATGACAACTACAACCGCGCTTTTAGCGTAAAAGGCACGCAGTTGAAAACTCAATATCTGTAAGCTGCAGGAGGTTTGGGACCACAACAGTTAGCGCTCAACCCTTTTTAGGTACCAAAAAATCAGCTGCGCAAGAAGCGGGGCATTCTAGTTGACTGCCCGCAGACGAAGAGATAATCTGTGTATTTCCACAGTTTATATTATTGTAGCGCGACGTTTCGGAAGCTAATTCTGCTTCCGTCATCAGGCGTAGTCTTGAGAAGGACTGATTTCGCACTTGGAGTTGGTTTTAACTGCACAAGTACTTGACACACTATGTTTACACTTAAATGTCAAAACTTGACATTTGATTTTTAAGTGACATCGAACCTGGAACCTTTCGATTTGTAAGTCGGATGCTTTACCACCGAGACACCGGGGGATCTGATATATGTAGTTTAGAACTTATATATATACGCTTCCCTTTTTGATTGTGAGTAGTCTTCTGAAACGTCGCGCTACAATAATAAACTGTGGAAATAGGCCGACTAATTCATACACAATGAGACCACAGTTACAAAACATCATCTGTCATGAACAGAATCATATTAGAGAGATGTGTATATACGAGTCGGGCTCGTGAGAGTTAAATACAGATTTTTTTTTAAACTATCGAACTAAGAATGAACACGTATGTTCGAACTAGAATGCGTCACAAACGATAAAATTAGAAGAAATATGGAGATGGATGCTCAGACTGACAAGACTCCTCTGCTTGTGCAAGGTAGAAAATATTAATGAATGAACCAGTTACACTAAATTAATTTAAGAGGTGGAAACAAATACGTGAAATTTACTAAGGCAAATGGATAGTAAATAAATCAGCCACAAGAAGCAATAAAAAGAGTAACAAGAGCGATTTGAAATTCAGATCCCGCAAATAAAATAGCTTCGTTTATATAAGCGAATACCTGCGGTTATTCGTTCAATTTCCCGGCGAATTAACGCCTCGTGCTAATTAAACTCGCAATCGTTCGCTAGGCAACTTTCGATAGATTTATCGACGCTTCGAATCGCACACGAACCGCACTCCCGCGAATGCACCGAGCGCGAAAAACGACAGTGAGGAGAAAACTATTCGTGCTTGCAGTTTCTCGTTTCCATTGTTATTAAATGATCCAAAAGTGCTTCATTCATGTCCCAGTTGTTGACTTTCTTTCAGGTTATGAGAAAACGAGGCTGGTTTGATTGTTAAAAGTATAGGTGAAACCGTACCTACAGCTAGTACCTATTTAAGATATGAAGCAACAAGTATGAATCGCTTTTGGTTATCCTCATTGAATACACTACATTTCTTACAATGTACGCGAAGCTGAGCTCCTGAGTTAATGTCTGGAGTTAATCAACTTAATTATTTGTGTATATAATGCCATAACGTGGTTTTGGATGTATTCTTATAATTCCAGTCGATATTCTCTTTGATCGATAAACGCATATAACGCTGAAGCGAAAGGTTTGCTGCGAATAAATAACTTATTGTATGTACTCTTAGCATCCTACTCCTACTACTACAAAATGGTTTGTATCAGATTACATAATTTAATAGTGTTTCAAAACATTCAATATACATTTCAATAGCTTTATAGTAATTGCATATGATTTCACAATCATTTCAATAATTATACAATAATTTCACTGCATTTGATAATAATTGCACCAATTGTATGCAACTTAATAATATTTTCAAACGTTTAACAATTTCAACAATTTTTCTGCAATTTCATACCAATTTTCAAATTAACTTCACAATTATTTTAGGTTTCTTAATAATTTCGATCCACAATTTTTAAAGGGTTGTGGAAGACGTAAGCTTGTTTGCTTGGTATTTCATAATGTTCTTTAATCTTCAGAGAGCTTTCATCCTGACAGTAATTTTGTTGAAACGCAGGAAGGAAGTGAGACAACTAACCTGAATAAAAAAATTAGAAAATTGTTTTGTATCTTTAAACTAATTGAACAACCATATTATAGACACCATGACGACAGCTAATAAAATTGCGCTCGTGCTATATTTCCACTGCCTTCCTAAACTGCCATTTTGGTAGATTGCATAACGCCAATCTTTCACATAAAGCGATGTTTTATCCATGAAATTAAGTCACATTAAGCGCCCGTGTGTGGAGCTGGTTGCTTATTTTCATTTTGGCTCACGTTTGGGTATATCGAAGAGTTCAAATTGCCACCGAAGGCATACGCTATTGCTTAAAAAAACGACGTTCCCCTTTTAAGCTGTTATCATCCTGCAATGGGCCAAGTATTTTCATTTTACTGGTTGATTATTATCGCCTTGCTATTATGTACTGACCATTAATTCACCAGCAATCTTCAGGCAGATCACCACCTACGGTATATTATAGAGTAATTGTTTGAAGTGGTTTAACGCAGGGAAAATTCAGGTCTTCTCCTTTTACGAGCGGATTTAGGACCCCATTTACACTAATACAACAAAGTTTCCTACTGTTTTCTACGGTTAACAGAAGAAGCTATACCCAAGTCATCGCATTAGAACCACACGGAACCACAGCAGTCATCGGAGTGCTATGCTCGTTCCATTCGAGTTATCTGGAGCCGAGTCGCGGACGGAACACTCAGTGTGGTGGTTTGAAATTCAGAGCCCGTTCGTTTTAGCTCTCTGATTATCGGGACCGTAGCAATGGTTTATTGAAACCAATTTAATGAGTTCACGTTTTCATCTTATAACACACATATTTATTGTTTTAATTGTTAAAATAGTAGACGGTTGCATTTTATTTAGAGCTCATGGCGTCCAGGGAAAGTTTGTTTTTAGAAAGCGGCACTTTTACTTAGTTATATATGCACTGCGTTGTCGAGAGGCCTCTGCGATAAGCGTTACGTAACGCGTTTTCATTAGATATTAGTTTTTCGAAAGCACTTAAATTTCCAGCGCCCATGTAAATATGTATATCTTTACGAATTCGTATTATTAAAGCTTTGATACTTGGATTTTACTTCTGGTATTTCTCTCATTTGTTCACTGATATCTTCCCGCTTTTTTGTAAGGCTATGATTGTGTAAGATATAAGTCATCTAATGAAAGTGAAGTGTGTATGGACTGGTGATTAAATTGAAGTTAGCGTTGTCGCAAGACAACTGCTCCCCATTCAGTTTCTGTTTAGTAGTTATAAGAACCATTTTCTTTAATCCGACTAACGACCACAAATCGCCGATGATATCGAGTTAGCCTGGGGTGTTTAATTTCAAAGCTCTTCCTTCTCCTCCCGTAACCCCGTATTGTGTTTTTTTATAGTAGTCCATAAATAATAATGGTGCTCATTCCCTATTTGTATCTCTATATTATTGCTTTTCCTTTGTTAAGGCCAACTTATTGAAGAATTTAAACAGCGTGGGCGACAAACAATAGTCTTGGCCTTTCCTTACTTCAAAGGCTTCTGGGTATTTACGTAGGTGTTTGATAAGACTCTTTTGCTATATTGCCTGTATATTACTATTCTGTCTTTAAATATTGTTCTCTGTTTTCAACTAACAAGCTTTTGTCATTTCTTTCTGATATCACAGGTTTCTTGCCTCTCTCCTTCCTTCCCTCCCTCGATCGTGAGCAAGCTAAGAAGCTCTCTACTTCTTGACACTTTCTATTCCATTATTCGTCATTTCATTTCTTGGCAGAGTCTTTGGCTGATTGCGTTAAACTTATAACAACAATGAAATCAACTCGTACATACTTCTAGTTTCAGTTTTATACTTCCCTAACCTCAACTTCACCAATTTTTGATTACATATTAATTAGACTTCTAGGTAAACACGTCAAGTAATTATTAATTCCTGAGCCCGTAGGGCGAGGGACATAAATCTACTGAACAAATAAAGCTCAGTTTAAAAATATACAATATTTTATTTATTACCCTAACCTTCAGTTATAACCCATCTTTAGATATTCTCATAATATAAATTTCAAAAGTTATCTTTCATTCGTTTCGTCCTTTTAAAACATTATTATACACTTTTCTAAAAACTATTTTCTATTTTTAAAGGTAACAACCACTCATACCTAAAATGCTTTCCATACAGCACTTTAATCTATAGTGCTGAAACTAAAACATTTTAATTTATTATAAAAACACCGACGAGATATGAATAAACTTCCAAAATTCAATTTGCCTAAAGCATAATTTTATAACAATGCGTCTATTTTCAAAAGAGAATGGTTAATTAGTTGCTATAAACAAGAAAAACAGCTTGCTTTCCATTGTACTCGTATTATATCATATACATTACACATTTTTTGTTAGCCTGTGTGTTGTTTTAATTTGCAAAAAGTAGATAAATACGGAGCAAGCTGTTTGTATTCAGCATGCTGAAAATACGCGTGGGATTCGAAATTCACGGAGTTAATGGAAAGCCCAAATTCCCGACAACAACCTACACATTTTCTTTGGCTCGCTGGAGCTTGGTGGAATAATAAAATAAAATTAAAGGCGAGATGAACGTAGCTTCGAAATTAGGAAATATACGTTTTTATAATTTACGCTTGGATGAGTTTTCAGTGTTATATTACAGCAAAAGTCGTGAAGATTTCATCTTTAATATATTCATTTTGTGCTGCCAAAATTCACACAGCAAAGGTTCCGTACTGTATCTGATTTTAATTTGAGTTTTGAATTATCCAAACTCTGTTGGTAAAATAATTACTAAATTATACACAAGTTTCCATAAATGCTAAATTAGAAGTTAGATATATAATTTGACAAGCATTGAAGCTTAATAATTTTATGGAAAGCATTCTACAAATGGAAATTACTTATCCAGACAACATTTTGAGGAAAATAAAGATCGCAAACCATTGAATTTCAAACCATCTGGAACAACCCTCTTGGCGTAATTAAAGTCAAAATTGATAGAACTTCACAAGGGTTAATTAATGCTTCATTATTAATTCTGGGTGCGCGAACAACAAGCACTTGCATTGCCTCCGTTTTTTGCGCATATCTACCAAATTGCTTTCGGGCAAAACTGGGAAAACAAACCGTTTCGGGGAGGCAATGCCCTCGCAGTATCATTCGCCCACCCCGTTTTACGGATTCAAACGGTCCAGTGCAGCACTCCACAGTGCGAATTAATTTAATAACAATTATTTCTGATCCCGGGCGAAATAGGTGTGTGGTGCACGGATTTCATAAGGTGCAATTTGGACTTCGGTTGCGAACAATTTAGGTAAAAGTTGCGATTCTAAATGAGCATTCCTTCTCTGCGATTACAAGAAAGAGCTATTTGTCTGAATATTGATAGCAAATGTAATTAGGCCTGCTGAACAAGCTTTCTATCGGCATTCCTGGCTGTGACTTGTACAACGTTTTTTCCATGTTTGGAAAATGGAGAAATGGTGCTTTTTCAATATCATATGTGGAAAGCTGAAATTTCCTGCACAGAAATGAAGCCGTCCAATAAAGTTAAATCGTTCATTTAAGGGAGTTAAGTAGTTACTTTTATTGATCACTTGTGTTTGAAACTTTGCACATTATTCATCCCTTGTTTTGATGTCGCATGCCCCACTGCCACGTTAGAATCTGCTAGGTACTGATTAGTTTAGAAAGTGGTTTCTAAAAGCAGCGTTCCGGTAGATTATCTTTATCTTACGTTAAGGAACAAACCTATTATGATATGGTCCAGAAGCTATTAAGATAGGAGCCTGGACTGTTTGTAGAAGACAGACAGTCTTGCAAAACTTTGTAGGTAATGATTATTTTTTTAATATAAATTGTAATTATAACATTTACCTGTTGTTCCTGAATTGACCAAATTATGAATACTAGGAGAATTTAAACAACACTTTTACTATTCGGAGAAAACGTTATCGATATGTGAATGAGCAAATTAATAATCTTAGAAAACTATCGAGTCATGAAGAAAGAAAAGTGTCTCTTGAACGTAACTGTTTGTTTCTTTCACGAGGTCGTAGGACTTACACAAATTACAGAAATAATTTAAAAAAAAACTAAATAAACCAGAAAAGCTCATCTTACAGTTACTGAAATAACACACAGAACATCAACCAAAACAATTTCCAACGCAAAGCCGTTATTTAATAATCTTTCAAGAAAACTGTGGAGAAAGGAAATTGTCTAGTAACCGGACGTTGCTTCTTCTACGAGGTTGTAAGATTAAACTAAATGCACCAGGTAAACAATTTTCTACAAAAAGTCGCTACTAAATCAAATAAACCAGTACATAGCACATCTATACAGACTCTTCTTACAGTTACTGATATAACACATAAGAGCATCGACCAAAATAAATTTCAAAGCAAAGCCATTAGTTTAAAGAAAACTACCCAGCTATAGAGAACGGAAATGGTTTCGTAACTGGGCGTTACTTCTGTCGAGGTTATAAAACTGAACAAAGCGCACCAGGTAAACATTTTTTTACAAAATGTCAATACTAAATCAAGTGAACCAGTACGGAGTGCTCTTCTCAGTTAGTGAAATAACAGATAAAAACATCAACCACAATAATTTTCAAAGCAAAACTATTAGTTTAGAGAAAACCATCAAACCATAGAAAAAAGAAATTATCTCGTAACTGGGTGTTCCTTCTCTCAATAGGCTGTAAGATTGAGCTAAACGAATCACGAAACAATTTTCTACAAAAGGTCGATACTAAATCAAATGGACCGGAAGGGAGACATCTATACAAACTCTTTTTCTCATGGTTACTGAAATAACACATAAGAGCTTCAATCAAATTAATTTTCAAAGCAAAGGCATTAGCTAATAATCCTTAAAGAACATTATCGAAAAAAATGTCCCTTAAATGTGTATTACTTCTCTCAAGAGGTGGTAAGAATAACCAAATGCACCACGAAATAATGTTCTATAAAAAGTTGATACTAAATCAAGCGAACTAGTACGGAATACATCTCTACAAACTCTTACTCTCATAGTTGCTGAATTAACTCATACAGCAGCGACCAAAATTATTAATCTTGCAACTGGGTGTTACTTCCCTCAAGAGATTGTAAGATTGAGCTAAACTAGTTACTAAAATAACACATAGATAAAACACTGCTGTCATAGAGAAAGGAAATTGTCTCGTAACTGTTTGTTACTTGTCTCAAGAGGTCGTAAAATTGAATTAAACACACCAGCAACTAGGTAAACAATTTTCTACAAAAAGTGGCTACTAGATCAAGTAGACCAGTACAGATCTGAAATAGCACAACAGATTCAACCCCAATAATACTTCAAAGCAATGCCACAAGCCTCCCTCAGTATATTCTGGTGTAGGCACTCAATGTGAAAGGACGACTAAAACAACCTTTTGAAAAAAAATCCAGCAAGTCCACTAACGAACCAACAAGGCAAAAAGAAAGTTTAAAACGGCATTATGGCTTACACTGTTAAGAACAGCGTGGGATTTGCAGCACGAGCGCAGGTAAAATATACATATATCTACAAGAAAATCAGAAAAATGTTGCCTGTTGTGGGGACGCCGAAAAATATCGACAGTTTCCATAAATCGCTGCTACGGAGCGTCAACGCGTGAATTCTTACATTCAGTGCCTCAAAAATTGGATTTTAAGATTGCATGCATTTAATATTTTTTTATATATTAGAACTTTATGAATTGTGGCAGACGTTCTACTAAACATATTTTAAAATATAAAGCAAAAAAAGATATTTGGAATAACGTGTGGAACGAGAACTTAATGTAAACAGAAAATCCTGAAAAGTCCAAACATAGATATGCATAAATAGTTCGGTCTTATACTTCAAGCAATAAAACTGGCTTTGGGAATTTATATAAAGGTTAATTAATTTTAAAAAGAATTGTAAAATGCAGTAAGAGGAATATGCAAATAATGTAGCCGCAAATACGACATAATTTATCAAAAAAGTAATTGTTTCACGTTTTTGTTTCCCAAACAGACCGCTATGTTTATTTTTAATTTTGAACTGTTTACTAAGCTAGAATTAATAAACCCACTTCAGAATTTTGTAGATAGAATGAAAAAGTAGATTTGTTCATGCAAACGCAAAATGAAATCGTTTATTTATGTGTTGTTCAAACAACAAACATTTTACTTTGATTTTGATAAAAATTAAGGTAAGTGATAACAGTAGATATAGTTTGAATGAAAAGCAAACATATTCTGATCGACAATGTCAGTAAAAAGCTCTCTGAAAAGTTATATATACAGTAAAACATTATCTAGTATACTCGAGTCAATTATTTTTTTATATAGCAATGTGCATAAATGTTTTAAATAAATTTTTATTCAGATTCAGATTTTAATTATTAAAAGAGCATTTTGAAAGTATTACTTTCGACACAAAAATTTTATATTGTGCACCAATCCATTATTTTTTTTTTAAATATTGTAGAATAAATACAATCACAAATATATTAAGTCAACTGCATAGCTTTTATTAGCCAACAGTGTTCGAATTAGAATAGCAAAAATATTAAATGTTTTGCGTTACAAGGTTCACCATGAAGTGACTTTGGCCTCAGTTCATTCATCTACAACATAATACGTCAAACAGCACCAATAAAGCAAACAAAATGTTAATAATTTCTTAAACAAATGATTAATATACAACTACGTATAAAAATGTCCAAGAATGCACGTTGCTCTCAATATTTCACTTTATTTCGTGTGATTTCTCAGCATAACACCAAAATGCGTTGCACACAGTAATAGGACACCCCCATAAGAACATACGTGCAATTTCTATATCACCAGAGACATTTTAATTTTAAACTACTAAGGGCTGGTTCTACAAACCAAGGATAAAGTTATGCGTGGGATAAATACCCTAGAAACAATTGCTGTAACAAACGAAGCTATGACAATTATACCTCGAATAGCTTATTCTAGGTATATCCTTTCATTGTAGAATTGGCCCTAAATTGAAGATTCTAACTTACAGATGAAGTAGATTTCGAAATTTGACTTAATACCATGCAGTTTTATAATAAAATAATACCAAAAGAAATACTTTTGCCAAAATTAAATTAGACATTAACTGCTTTACATATTTATTTGTTTTGGTGCTTCCCAAAGTTTTAATAATTATTCTACAATTTCTGAAATGGTAATTATTATAAATACAACTTTAAAATAAAATCTACTAGAAATACTTCGAATTTCGCATCGTTTCTAGAAAAAAAAATAGTAATTTATTATACAAAATGATAAAGTTAAATTTTATCCACGAGTGAATCGTTTAACGTCGAGACGAAGTCGAGGCGTTAATGATTCGAGGGTGGATAGTAATAACTTTATTGTAGTGTATAATACAAAAAAAAAATCTATACCAAGAACTTTAACAATTTCAAAAGAAAATAAGGAAAGTAAATCACATTTTAAAATCTCAGTAGCTAGATTGGGTTGCTAGGATAATACGAAGCTGTAATATTTAATTTAAATAAAAGTTAGAAAATTAAATTACTTTATCTACCCTTGATGTTAAAGTGCTACTTTATCTACCCTTGCTGTTAAAGTAACAGTTGACCTTTTGTTTTGAGTTGATTAAAGCACACTTTAACATTTGCTTTTAGTTAATTGTAATAAACACGATATTCAATTACTAACGTAACATATTTGCCATAGATCAAAAGTAAAATATAATAATACAAGGAAGCACCTCCACCAAAAACCTCTAAATCCATATACTTTAGCAAGCCTGCGTATGTTTACTATTTCTGTCCATTTCAGTAGATCAGCAAGCAAGATACTAAAATTGTACTGAATTGTTCTAAAAAAAGCGCGGGGTTGTTCTTTAGATTATTGAATCAAGTGTAGCTCTACCTACGAAACTCAACGGTTATTTGGTAATGGCTAATAAAGCCAATAAGTGGAGGTTCTGCACTAAAAAGGTTCAAAAACCGCTTTTCGATTATCAATTAGTGTGACAGCAAGCACCCACAAATGCCATTTACTTCGCCTGCTCCAATCCTCCCTTTGGAGGCAGCTAGTTAAAAAATCAATCCCCACGATAAGATCTCCAGGCAGCTTACCACAAGAGAACCACCCTCGGGCAAGCCAATGCCTCGCAATTCCGGGGGCACATTCCGGTGCACATGACACGCAACACTTGCATCGAACGCGGGAACACTCGCAACGACTCCTGGAGGCGGCACGTGAAGCGGCGTCTCGCTGGAGACGCATTCGTTGACTGAACCGTCCGCAGGTTCAACGGTAGCAGCAAAGCACTTTGCGCGCGCACAATCTACAAGAACAAGTCGTTGTCTTTTGGAGAGGACTTATTTATTAATGGCTTGTAATTGCGGAGGACCTGCAGCACGCCGGGGGCCTTTTGCGTCTGCAAGTGCAAGTGCAACTGGTCGGCGAAGTGGCGATTTCGAGCGGGCCGCGGCCTACGTGCCTCGGTTAATTAGTGTCGAGTTATGGGATAACGGTTTAATAATGGCGCATTGCTTCTGCGAGTTCTATTGATTGTGAGATTGCTCCAGGATTTGCTTCCTCCCACGTGATGTGTTCTTAAAACTCCTTGTCCAGTCGCGGATGCCCTCTCCAACGCTCAAACGTCCGTTACAGCAGTCCAGCTTCCTCGTAGCCGTTGCAATGAGTTCAATAACATTTTAGAGCTTACTGATTTACCTTTCATAGTTAATTAAAATTCTATAAGATCTACTATGGTCTGATTATGAGCCTTGCATCGAAACTTTAAATATTTGCAGAGGACTGTCCAACTGTTTGTGTGGAAAAGTGGGCCTGTAGATTTGCATGAATTGCCATTTAAAATGTTTACGACATAAAATACTATTTCTCAATAGAACTGCGCATGGAACAAAAATAAACAATGGAAGAAACAGTACCCTCTGCAGCTGGTTGCAATGTGAAACGTGCGCACGCGCACGGTCCAGCTAATCTTCAAGGTATAAAAATAATAAACAACTGAAAAATAGTGCGGAACGCAGCTGGTTGCAACATCAGATGTGCGCATGCGCAGGGTCAGCTAATTTTAACGGCACCAATAGACCTATCCAGTTAGTGCAAGCGAGGAAGATAAATACGCCGCAATATTTGAGGAATGAGACAAAAAATCGGCGCGCAGTACGTTCTGCGCATTCTTGTGGCAATACCGGCCGGACTGTAATAGTAAATTCATTCTGTTCAGTGTTGGCAAGTGTTAGTTTTGCAATATTATTGTGCAAACTGTTAGTTGAATTTTATAGAATGGGGGGAAAAAGTTTAAGCGGGTTTAAAGAATTTAACTTTGAAGTGGAAACTGAGATGCGGTAGATGACTTAAAAGTTGTAAACAAATCGCTATATATATATATATAACTTTGAAGTAGCTGCATCATTTCTTAAAGAAAAAGGGTGGACCTCTAGACAAAAGTGCAAAGGTTATAAGTTTTTCGTAGAAGGCTATATACACGAAATATGGACCGAAGGTTTTACAATCAAGGGAAAATGTTACTAAAGCCAAAAAAGAATGATAGCCGCATCAAATGTACATGCTTTTTGAACAAACACCAACCCTAAATCTTCGACAAGTTCATTGCACTTTTGAAGCCGGGTACTTGTACTTTTTTATTCTATTTATTGCCCGTTCTACATGAATTCGTTTTTTAGCTATCTTTCAGGTCTTCATTACTTCTTCAGGAGTGAACTGCAAACCAGAAATTTGGAAAGTGGGTATATTTAAATTAATATTAATATTCTCAAATAAAGAAGCTACGTTAAAACCCTTGTCTGCTAGTATTATATCTCCTTCAAGCAGCTCCCCTTTCTCCATTTTATCTTTAACAACTGAGAAATAACCACTATCAATAATTATTTTTTGATCTGATATACAACCTGTGAAAAGTGCGGAAACGAAAATAATTGCACCATTAGAGTCAATCATAAGAAGTGATTTCAAAGTTGTTGCTCCTTTATACTTTTAGAATAACACTGACTTTGTCCAACCATAGAAGATGGCGTTTCAATGTAAAATTCTGTACAATCAATGCTTCCTATTACATTGGGATATTTTTGTTTAAATTGTGCTGCTGTATTTTCCAGCAGAATATCTCGATGGGGCCATATGTTTAAACTACCCAATCTTAAATACATAAAATTTATCCAGCTTAAAAAAAATCTTTGCTGCTGTCGATTTCGACACACCAAATATATCAGCTAATATTTCATAATCAAGGGCTTTCCTTAACTTTATTAGTGTTAAAAAAATTGATTTATTGCTGACAACTTCCTTCCATTTCTTTTTACTGTAGGTTCGACCTCTGCATATAACAGGACATCACTTGAATCCTCTGTGGGCAGTATAAATTGAAATGCTATAACAAATATTTCAACTGTTTGCATACCAGTATAATACAGTATCTTTTCATTACGATCGCGAAAATTGTCAATAGAAAACATAGGTCGGCAAATTGGTTTATTAGCTTTGTCTTGTATTACTTCGCAAGCCTTTTGAAGTGCATCATTAGATTGCTTTAACTGGATTATTTGTTGATTGAATGTATCAATCTGCGATTTTAAATACTGATTTTCAATTAGTATTTCTGCTGTTGGCGAAAGCAGGTTACTTTTTAATTCTGAATTAGTGTCTTTTATAATCACTTCATTCTCTGATGTAGGATGTTCATTCGATGAAGATGGTAAAGTTTCTTGTGGGACTGCAAGTTTTCTTTTGGAATATTTGGGATCGCGTTTAGAGGTTTTATTTGTCCATGTAAATACAGAAGGTACTACATGTTTTCGTAATTTTAACACATTACCAGCGTACCAATATTCGGTTGATAAGAAATGTTCGGAACACACCTGTAGTAGGTAATAGTAAGTACTTTTATTTATAAATACGTATGCTACTACTAACCTTTGTATGTGCGTTAATAACAAATGGATTGGGATTTTTGACTGTTTTTCTAACATCGCGACGTACAGCGTGTAACCATTGTTTACGCAATATTTTGCATTTAGGGAATGAATGAAATGACAAATTGCATCCCTTGTTTGCTCGATTTGAGCAATTTGGTACACAACAAGCATGAACCATACTAAAAAATAATCGTAGGTACAACGTACGAGACAATAAAGATGTTAGTGCGCGCTTGCATCGGACACTACGAAGCTAAATGCAGCCACAACAATGCGCGCGCACTGTAGTGTGTGACGTTCCCGCTGCATCTCGCCAGGATGCGTGTATTAATTTAAAAACTTGTGCGGGGCGCAGCTGATTGCGCATGCCCAAGAGTCAACTAATCTTTTAAGGTATAAATTTAACAATTTACATTTGAAAAAATGTAAGAGCCCAGCTGGTTGCAAAGTCAGACATGCGCACAAGCACGAGCGAACTAATCTAAAAGTTACGAAACAAAAATGAAAAACTGAAGAAATAGTGCGGCAGGTAGCTGGTTACAATATCAGACTTGCTCATACGCGAAATTCAGCTAATCTTTAAAGTAAGAAACGAAAATAAGCAATGAAAAAATAGTGACAATCGTGGCCACTGCAATATCAGACGGCGCATGCGCAGACACCAGCTAGTCTTCAAAGTACGATACAAAAATAAATAATGGACAAAATAATGTCCAGCGCAACTGATTGCACTATCAGACGTGCGCATGTGTAAGAGTCAACTAATCTTTACGGTACAATTTAACAATTAACATTTGAAAAAATGTAAAAGCCCAACTGGTTGCAAAGTCAGACATGCGCACACGCACGGGCGAACTAATCTACAAGGTACGACACAAAAATGAACTGAAGAAATAGTGCGGCGAGTAGCTGGTTACAATAGCAGACTTGCTCATGCGCGAAGTCCAGCTAATCTTTAAAGTACGAAACGAAAATAAGCAATGAGAAAAATAGTGACAATCGTGGCCACTGCAATATCAGACGTGCGCATGCGCAGACACCAGCTAATCTTCAAAGTGCGACACAAAAATAAACAATGGACAAAATAATAGACAGCGCAGCTGGTTGCTAATTGCAGTATCAGACATGCTCATGCGCAAGGTCCAGCTAATCTTCAAAGTACGAAACAAAAATGTGCAATGGATAAAATAATGCGCAGCTCAGCTGGTTGCAATATCAGGCGTGCGCATGCGCTAGGATCAGCTAATTTTACGGCCGAAACAATTTAAAAAATTGTCCCGAGGCGCGGCTGATGTAATACCAAACGTGCGAATACGCAAAGGCGAGCTAATCTACAATCCACGAAACAAACATGAAGAAATAGTGTGGCGCGTAGCTTGTTGCAATATCAGACGTGCGCATGCGCTAGGATCAGCTAATTTTTACGGCACAAAACAATTTGAAAAATTTTCCCGAGACGCCGTTGATAACAATACCAGATGTGCGAATACGCAAGGGCGAGCTAATGTATAAGGCACGAAACGAAAATGAATAATTGATGAAATACTGTGCTGTGTAGCTGGTTACAATATCAGACGTGCTCATGCGTAAGGTCCAGCTGATCTTCATTGTACGAAACAAAAATTGACAATGGGAAACATAGTGGAAACCGTGGCTCGTTGCAATCTCAGACGTGCGTGTGCGCATGCGCAGGCACTAGCTAATCTTCAAAGTGCGAAACAACAAACAATGGATAAAATAATGCGCAGCTCAGCTGGTTGCAATATCAGACTTGCGAATACGCAAGGGCAAGCTAATCTACAAGCCACGAAAAAAAAATGAAAAAATAGTATGGGGCGTAGCTGAGCTGGTTGCAATATCAGACGTGCGCATGCGCTAGTATCAGCTAATTTTTACAGCACGAAATAGTTTGAAAAATTGTCCCGAGGCGCCGCTGATAACAATACCAGATGTGCGAATACGCAAGGGCGAGCTAATGTACAAGAAACGAAACAAAAATGAATACAATTGATGAAATACTGTGCTGTGTAGCTGGTTACAATATCAGACGCGCTCATGCGCAAGGTCCAGCTAATCTTCTAAGTACGAAACAAAAATAAAAAATTGTCAAAATAACGAGCAACTCAGCTGGTTGCAATATTAGGCGTGAGCATGCGCAAAGTCACCTAATTTTTACTAAGTAACAAGTAAAACTATAATCAATTACGGGGTTCTATTGGCTAGCAAACATAAAAGTACTACCGACTAATTTTTATTGCTTTCTAATGAAGGTTTTGCCATAAATTAATAATAATTTACGAGTTAAGTTAAAATGGACACTGATAATCATCACTTAAGAGACAATTGGTTTCTCACGATCGCTTTATCGCTAATAGCCAAATCTACTTTTTATACCAAAACAGTTGGCAGTGACATCTAGTATCTAGTAGATGCATGCCATATATTTTTATTGCTTACAAGCAAATTGCGCGCTACGCGCACTTGAAATAGGATACGCGAAAGGTCAAGCTCCGAGCCGAGCGCTAAGATAAGAAAAACAAAACCTAAACAAAATATAAACATCTGTGAAGCCGGAACGTGAGATTTTATTTTGTGCCACAGACACACATTAAGGAAAATTATATTATAGATGTTGCTTAGGTTCCAAAAACGCTTGTAATGATGGGAGAAGAGCGAAATCATTTCTTTAGTTTCTTCATGAAAGAAAGGGGATTTACTAACGAATTCGTATAAATGTAAAAACATCTCGTTTTGTTTAAAATACCCGATCAGGTTCCCAATTACAAAAGGTAAATGAATGTTTAAAACTTTACTGCCGTGGTTGGACCATTTAACTATAAATCAACATAAGAAAATGCTTACAATCAAACCTGGCCTGAAATTCATCTTTCATCTATAACGTTAATAAAATTAAAACAGCTAAAATATTAGTAGTCCATTTACTAAAGGAAAAAAGTTCTAACTTCGTTGACTCAAAACCGATTTTGAACATTTTTTTTTAATTATTTCGGAAAAAGTCTGCAGAAAAATTCCCCATAGGTGAGAAGGTGTGCTTTTTATTTTTTCAATTGTTATTAACAAATAAGTATTTTTTAATATATTCTTAATTTAAAAAAAATTATAACTTCTTTATTTATTTAAACCATTGCCTGACATTTGATAACATAAGGTTTTTGGGTTCACAGATTACGAATCTGGTCTCAAAATTGGTCTAAAAACAAAAATGGCGTCTACAAAATGGCGTCGAAGGTCTAATTTTTTATTTTCTTTTTTTTATTTTTATTAGATGTCTAGTGGTTTTTGGGGTCGCTGATTACGAATTTAACATTAAAACTCAACTAAAATAAAAAATGGCGGATCCAAGATGACGAAAAGGCTTTTTTTTTTTTATTCGGTAGTTTTTAGCTATACTATAGGGTTTTTTGGGTCGCTGATTTCAAATTTTATGTTAAAATTTATCAAAAATGAAAAATAACTTCTTTAAAGCGGAAAAATAGCTTCATTTCTGAATTTCGCACGTTGCCTCATATCTAGGGATTTTGGACAGTAATTATAAAAATAGCATTAAAAGGTTAATTTTTATTGTGTACGATTATTATTATTATTTAATAAACATTATATACAAATAAAATTCTAAATTGTTAAATTAACTCAAATTTAAATAGATTAAATACATTTAAATATAGCATACGAATACATATAAATCCCAACGCCTAAACATGTGTTTTCTACGACCTCTTTGTACAATTTCCAAAAGATATTTCTGAATTAAAAGATTTTTCTGTTTGTGACCGACAGAGGAATGTTATTATATAAAAACAAATGGCAACTTGTTCAACAGTATGGTGAAATTTTAGATATATTAATTTTATTGTACGCAATTATGGAAAACAACAAGTGTTTTTGTCGATTATCAGAAACATAGAATAAAATCTGCTGAAAGAGACCGACGTCTAAAAACGAAAACTGCACCAGATATTCGATTTGAAAGAAACAGGTTTTTAAAGTTGTATCAATAAAAAATTCTGGCAAATGTCTTTCATGTCGTTTTATTAATTTTTTAAAAGAAACTTTAGCTGCAAATAATATCCTTGCTCTCAAGCTGAAAGTGATGCTGATCGGTTCATAGTTACAACAGCTCTCAATACATCAAATAAAAACATAGTCGTAGTATCAGAGAATATAGACGTATTACTTATATTAACAGCTTTAGTTTCATGCTGATAAAGATATATATTTTTTAAAACCTGCCAAAAATAAAGAAAATAAAAAATATCTTCTTCTAAAAGACTGCAATTTGCGCATCCCAATAAATTGTAGTGAGCATGTTCTTTCTGTACATGCTTTAACTGGATGTAACACGTCAGCATGTTTTAACAAAAGAAAGAATCTTCTTCTTCTTCTTGTTCAGGTGCTTATCAGATTTCGTATGTTTGCCATTAACACTGCTATCCTCACTTTATTGGTTGCAATCCTAGATAACTCATTGTATGATTTCCCATACCACGCCCTTAGGTTTTGTAACCAAGATATTCATCCGCGTCCTGGTCCACGTTTGCCATATATCTTGCCTTGTATAATAGATTGTAGTAGGATGTACTTATATTCTCATTCCTCATTATTTGTCCGAAGTATTGGAGTTTGCGTATCTTGCTGTTGTCCATGATCTCTTTACTTTTTTCATTCTCTCTAAGACTTTAATATTTATTACACGTTCTTCCCATAATATCCGCAATATTCTCCGGTATAACCACATTTCAAAGGCTTCGATTTTTTTTTGTGATTGTTTCGTTAAGTGTCCAGGACTCGACCCCATAGAGCAAGATGGGAAAAATGTAGCATCTTAGCATGCGAGTTTTGGTGTCAAGGTGCAGATTATGGCTTTTGAATATAGTTTAATATATTGAAGATGTATAAGGATGAACAAGACGAATAGGACCGGCACCTTATTAAAGATCCACATCCATAAGTCCTAGTAAATGAAGCAATGGCTATGTTCAGGAAAGAATAAATTTGTCAAAATATTTGAAAATAGCAGTGATTTGCAAGAGACTGCAAAATTGTATATAAAAAAATTTTGGTATAAAATGTAGGCTTGCAATGTATGGTGCAAAGAAAGGTAACTGCTTAAACTCTTACAGAAATGTTTAAGTGATTGAAAGTTTTTTTATTATTCATATACCGCAAGGTAAATGAGGTTACAGACAATATAATACATATATTTTTTAAATAAAAACATTTTGATTTTTACTTTCTCGCATACGGTAGTATAGAGAGAGTATTGTAATCGTCAAAAAAATCGACTTTGAGATTTTGACGAATCTTGACGTTTTAGACCTCCTAGAGTCCGAAAAAAACATTTTTCGAATTATGTCTGTGTGTGTGTATGTGTGTGTGTGTGTGTGTGTGTGTGTGTGTGTGAACACGATAACTTAAAAACGAAATAAGCTAGACCCTTGAAATTATGTACATAGTCATTATTCAAAATTTGTAGATTCCTATCAAATTTTGAGCGAAATCGGTTAACCGGAAGTGGCACTTTACCTAAACAGGTAGCGGTACCTATTCAAGTAAAGTACCAGTTTTCTTCGAGATATTTGAAGAAAATTTTGTACATACATTTCTTATGTAGAAAAACTACCAGATATTACATTTCAGCATGATCGGTTAACCGGAAGTGGCATTTTACCTAAACAGGTAGCGGTATCCATTCAAGTAAAGTACCAGTTTGCTTCAAGGTATTTGCGAGAAAGTCTAGGGGAGCACACTCCCGATTTTTTTATGAAGGCGTCTACTAAAAAAGTAGCATTAATTTAGCATAATTGTGCCCTACGATGGATCCAGCAGAACAACATTTAAAACACGTGTATTTGCAAACACAGTCGTGGCTGGGAAACCAAGATCTTTCAAGGGAAGATTGAAGTTGGAAATATGATACAGGAAAGTGTTTTCCAATCCTAATGACACAAGAACCAGATCTACAAAACATCTTAAAAATTATTTTTTTGCAACTACAAAACTAGTTGCGGGCCAGCTTGTGGGTATAGGAAAAGTGGCCTTTAGGCTCAGCGGCTTGCGGTGAATGTGGCGGAAATAGTTGCCTTAATTCACAACCGGCAGTGTCAATGGAAAAAGTAGAGGAAGAAAAAAATAAAGCTAAATAATTTTGTTTTTAAATGTATCTTGGGTTGATTTTAATAAATCAATTATAATATTTTGAAAACTCATTTAACTTTTCTATCATTTGTTTCCACCATTTTTCAGACACCGTTTTCCATTTTTGATAAATTTTAACATAAAATTTAGGATGAGCGACCCAAAAAACTTCTAGGTATAGGAATCAGAAATTAAAAAAAAATACCCCTTTCCGCCATTTTGGATCCGCCATTTTTTGTTTTAGTTAAGTTTTAATTTTAAAAAATTGTAATAGGAGATTAGTTAAGTCAATTTGGTGTTAAAGTTTGCATGATTAATATTATATTAAATAAAAATCATTAAGTCGTAAATAGTTTAATAAATATTTAATAAATGATTAAATTTACATTTTAAATAAATAACTGTTTTTATAACAGTTATTTATTTAAAATGTAAATTTAATCATTTAACTCCTTACTTTAATAGTATTATAAAAAATATAAAAAAGTCGTAATGATTATAGTTATGTTCTACAAAAATTAATTAAACCGTAAGTACACATTTTTAAGGGAATTTTATTGTAGTTCGCTAACCTATTCTTTAACTTTTCAGAATTGTAATTTTCCATTTAACCATTTCAACATAATGCTCTTATTATCATAAACTGATGAAGCCAATTTAATTGTGCGAAACGTTTTTTTGCTTATTTATTAAACTATTTACGACTTAATGATTTTTATTTAATATAATATTAATCATGCAAACTTTAACACCAAATTGACT
Organism: Agriotes lineatus; assembly: GCA_940337035.1. Lineage (NCBI taxonomy): Eukaryota > Metazoa > Arthropoda > Insecta > Coleoptera > Elateridae > Agriotes > Agriotes lineatus. The sequence goes on from OW679199.1 coordinate 129,546,980, forward strand.
TAACTAATCTCCTATTACAATTTTTTAAAATTCAATTCAAAAAGTCAAAATTTAACTTATTACTTAAGTTTTAATGTCAAATTCGTAATCAGCAACCCCAAAACCCCCCAGACTACTAATAAAAATAAAAAATAAAAATAAAATAAAAAATTAGACCTTCGACGCCATTTTGTTTTTACACCCATTTTGAGGCCAGATTCGTAATCTGCAACCCTAAAAACCTTATGTTATCAAATTTCAGGCAATTGTTTAGATAAATCAAATAGTTATAAATTTTTTAATTAAGAGTATATTAAAAAAACACTTATTTGTTAATAACAATTGAAAAAATAAAAAGCACACCTTCTCACCTATGGGGAACTTTTCTATAAACTTTTATCGAAATAATAAAAAAAAAATCTTCAAAATCGGTTTTGAGTCAACGAAGTTAGAACTTTGGCGAGTTTTTAGCGTTTAGAAAATGGACTATAGGGAAATCAGATTAATCCATTGTGGATATTCAGGACTAAATAAGAACACCTCGTTCTAATGCAAGGTGTGAGCAATAGTTAACGGCTGTATATAAATAACGGCAGATTGTATTCCTATCAGCTGATAATGTTCGTCTTAATAGAAAGAACTGAAAAATTTGGACATAGTTAACCTTCCAGAAGAATATTAAATTTTGAAAAGATACGCCCTCTGAAGAAAGAGGAAACGACATGTGCTTAAATGAACCTTCTTGTTATTCTAGAATTAAATCATCACGAAAAAAACAGTTAAATCCCTTTTAAAGGGGAACCAAATCATAGGTGGGATGCTAATAACGTAAAAAATATTTGCTTAGTTTTACAAATTGTAGATGGGGAAATATTTTTTCAGAAAATATAATTGGTACATTGCTTTTAAACGTAACTTAGCATATGCCCTTATTACGAAAGACTAATTTTCTAAACTGTATGTCCTATGCACTTTAAAAATTGCCCACCATCACTGCCATTTTAAGCACTCAAAAAACGGAGTTAGCAATTCGAGTCACGTAGCTAACTTACTTTGGAAATAATGGTACTACGAAGCCATTTCGATATTGTAGTATGTATTTACTAATTCCCAAGACATAGTCTACAACTTTGAAATTCCGCTGACAGTTTCATTGTTGTGCAGTGGAATTTCAGTTCGACCCTTGGGCGGATATTTGGTGAACTCATTTCGCTTCACATCAAATGTTCCGCGATTATCCAATAAAGCAATATTCTCAACCGCGCCGCAGCTCTGACGGACCTCTTTCTCTCCGCCGATTACCGACGTCTTAAACTCGAGGTGTCCATTTTTCTTTCGACAATCCCAGGTTCCACGAGCCTATGACTCCCGTTGGTCGCTCAGTCGAGTTTTTACTTTGAACGCCGCCAACTAAACTGCTGCATTTCCAGCTAAGTTGAACATGTTATATTGATTAAGCAATGCTTGTTGTGAATTATCGCAATTCCAAAGATGTTATATTAGTTAAGCGATGCATGTTGTGCGAAATTCAAAATCGTATCACGTAATACGAAATGACAGAATAAGTTAATTAATGACGGTCATCAGCATTCAATTCAGCAGACGCGCTTATATGTATTTCAACTTAATACAGTCCCCTAAAATATCATACTGTGTGATTTTATTTGTAAAGCGGAATGTATTTACGCGAATTCTTCCTACAGCCCCTCTCCCGTCCCACTAAGCTAACTGGACCAGCTTGTTAGCTTGTTGCGGGTCGTAAATCAGTTTTCCCTCGTACATATTGTATAAAAATACGGAAAAATAGAATTGTTTTGAGTCCTAATAAATTACAGTTGGTAAAAGACTAAAACAAAATTTCAAGTTGTCGAACTGAATCTAAATAGCATATAATTAACAATTGTCTGAACAAAGTAACACTTCTCGATCATTAAAGTGGGTTAGATTGACACACTATAAAGAAATGCAAATAGAAAACAAAGAAACAATTTTTGCGCGGAAACGATAAGTAGTAATTTTGTAATTAAAAGTCAATTACATATAATATACCTGTCGAGGCTTTCCATAAGACACGGCTGAGAAGAACAATGGCAGTATTATCTTCAAAATTACAGAAAAACATGAGAATATAGAACTTGCTAGCCCGTCATTTTATCATAAAATAACTGTTGTAAATACAAACATAAAAATTATAAACTGAGATATAATTGATAAACTGTCAATTATTGAAATGTGGTTAGAACTTTTATATTTCCTTTCAGTCTGCAATAATAGAAACGCAACAAATATAGTCAAATTAAAACCGAAGTCTCGAGAGTATAAGAGATAACACACGTTAGCATAACTAATATATTTATTTTACAAATTTGAGTAACATCACAACTTCGGGAAATTAGAGCCAATTAATCCGATTTATAGATATAAATACTGAATTTTTATATTTATAAATTTACCGTTAAACTGCAGCACTGCGGAGAGTAAGTAATTATATAATGTTCTGAATTTGCTCTCTCAAGTTTTCTTACAATTTAATCAATATCAATTTTCGCCACAAGGAACAGGCTCATACAATACACATCAGGCTTTAATTAAGTTCAACAAGGTTCAAACTTCATTAACTTTAATTACCTTCTTAGGTAAACTCGCATAATGATATTACAACCCGAGGAAAAGCTCCACAATTTAAACATAATTAATTGAAGCATAAATTACTACCTCCTGCAAAAATTCACTTATTTTTATAGTTCATTGACAATAATTCATCATTTTCCTTCTGAGAACGACGTAGCTTCTTTGCACATAAAATCGTTTACGGAATGTCCGAATTTTCAAGACTGGGAATCCTCGCAAACTATGATCAGGACGGGATGTAGATATGGATTACCTGCAATCATACCGCTTACACCAGTGGCGTAACTATCATATGTGCAGGGGGTGCGAAGAACCTCGGCGCCGAATCTATATAGGCGCCGCGGTAGCGGAGTTTTTAGTGGAAATAAAAGTTTTCATAGAATAGTGGTTCAAAGCGACAACAGACTATGATACGTGAGCGCCACTGGGCTCTTTTGAGTGCGCAGTCTTTTCTCCTTTTGAGTGGATTAGAAGTTCCAGTTCTAGTGTGTGTTTGTGATTCTGAGATTCCATAGTGCATAGTAACATACTATAAATTCAAAGTTTTAAACCGCAAATTTCTGACGATTGCCTCAGATACAGAAGTCATAGAGAGTGCCAAATTACTTCAAACTACGTATGAAACTGATCTCGATGACAGCTTACTAAAGCAAATTGTACAATTTCGATCTTCGTACACAACTAGTATTAAATCTCGCTTATTAGTGAAGGAAGTGGGAGAAAAATGTCTGTCTAATCACACATCATTGGCTAGCTTTGCAGATTTGTATACAGCTTATATCCTATTGTAACGACCTTCGAGGCGGATCGCGTGCAGACAGATGAGTCAGCCTTCCGGATCATTCGAGAATGCCCTCGGTGATTAATGCGCGCGACACGTCAGCATTGCTGGAATAATCGAGTGATATCGCGAAACTTCCAGAAGGAATCATTCGGCGATATATAAATAACTGGAGCAGGAAAAAACGGGCAGTCGGAATCTAGCTTTGAAGTGCGCGAAGTTTGCTATATAAATCATTCATGTTTAAGTCGTATGTAAATAAATAAAGTGTATTTGTTGTTAGAAATAGTTCATGTTAGTGTATAGATAATTTGTGTTCCGTATTAATAGTTCTTGTGTCTTTGTTAAATCGTTAAGTTAAATTGCTGTAAATAAATGCTTAAAACAAGTAGCGGCGTATAATTTTTAATAGCCCAGAAGATAAATCGTAACACTATTTTTTGCACATCCTGTCACTACAGCCTCCACTGCGAGATCTTTTTCTAAATTAAAAATTTTAAAAACTTTTTTCTAAGTAAGATGAGCCAAATACTCCTAAAGAGTTTTGCATTACTGAGTATCGAGAAAGTAAGAGCCAGTACTCTTGGTTTTAATTCACTGATAGATATGTTAGCTTTAGCAAAGTCTCGCAAAAGAGAGTTTAATTAAAGTGCTATACCTACATATTTATATATCTATATTTTATTTTTCTTGAGAATTATTTAAATTTGTATTCCTTTTACGTGGTTTTTGTTTTTGTATTTTCATATGTATTTTTATTTTTCATGTTATATTTTGCGTTTGATGTAATGGTAAAACCTGTTCTACTTTATGGATCGGAATCGTGGACGGTTACAGAACTGGTAAAACAGAAATTGCAGGTGTTTGTAAATAGGTGTTTGGTGGCCAGTCATTATTTCGAACAAAGATTTTATGGATCGAACAAATCAGGTGGACATTAATATAGAAATTATTAGAAGAAAATATGGATAGTTAGGGCATACGTTGCGAAAAATTGAAACTGAAATTTGCAGAAAAGTTTTTATTGGAACCCTTAGGGTTTCAGAAACAGAGGACGCCCGCGAAAAAGATGGAGGAGAACTGTAAAACAAGAGACAGGAAAGACCATAGCACAACTGAGCCAAATAGTAAAGGAAAATGGAGAGAAAATACGAATACGCCATGTCCCAATAGGGAATAATGGGATTATTATTATTATTATTATGATGTTATATTTAATAAAAGATTGAAACATCTAAATGTGTTTTATTTTGCAGTAAGTAACCTTTCATGTTAAGAAAAGAGCTTATTAATTTTCTTTTAAATTGAAAGTGTTGCATGACCAAAAATTACCCCCTCCCTCTTTTTTCTGAAACTTCTTGTCTACAGCTGCTATCATTTATTCCTGCACACCGGCGCCAAACCGTCTTGTTACGCCACTGGCTTACACAGAATATCTACCTTTAGATGCTACCACGAGGTTTATTAAATATCGAGTTATTCGAATGGGATCGGATCAATATACTCCTTTTTACAATATTTGTTGTCATAAGACTGTCCCGTTTTCTATACAAATGTTTTAAAAACTCTACAAAACATTTCAAAATTGCATTTTCTACACACCAAAATTTCTCATAAGACCAACTTACTTTTCGTACACAAGCAGGAAATGCGTCAGTAGGATTGGATATCACGAAATACACAGCTTAGTAAATGAGGGTTGGAGCGTACTAAAGGCTTTCTATGTATGTATTTCAGATACATCCGACACTTAAAATCAAGATATCTGCAATGTAAGTGTCCTTCCTAATAAATGTGTGGTAAAGTTGTTGATTAGATTCGCCTGCCGATGTAACATTGTTAAGAAAAATGCAATGTTACATAATTTTAACATAAAATTCAAAATTGTATTTTTCTCTTTGTTAAAAATGACATTGTAAAAATGTGTATGAAGAAAATAACGTCTTAAAGTTGCGAAAATAGTAACTTAACGTAAAAATATGCTTACACAACTCTTCCTCTTCCTCATACAACTCGAACAACAGTCTATGTATATTCAGTTATTTTTGAGATTTTAACAAAATATATTTTTTAAATTATAGATTACAAGCAGTACTGTTAGGTTAATTTTAATCCGGAAAGTTATTTGTCGTCATTCATTTATTTGTCGCTTTCTTGGGCCAAGCCTGAACTGTTAACTTGTTTATGTATGGTTTAAAACAGGGTTGAATTCAGACTGTTTACCCCGAAGAGAAAAATTACACTTCTGGGCGGTATTTTTACTTATTTCCGCGCAATTCACGCATTCTTTAATAGACTATAAAACATGAATATCATGTGGTAATGTTTCCGGGACAGAATTCTGTACTGCCCGGGGAGGGGGATTTCCCTCCCGGTCATCCCCCTGGATTCAACACCGCTTTAAAAGCATACACAGACTGCAATCGAGCGGCGCCAGACAGACCGCTAATTAAGTAAGAAGGCGTCACGCTGAAAGAATGCGTGCGTTTCGCAGATATCGCATGAGGGACTTTACCGTCGCGTTTCCAACCCGATGTGCACCTTTAGTAGCGCAATCTTGACACTGAACTTGGCCGTTGCATTTTCCCATCGCTCGCGCGGCATTCGAGTTTGAGCCTGCAAAGCCAGCGTGCCGCCCTCCAGAAGTTGCGAACCCGCAGCCTCTGCATTTGGCTTTGACGAAGCCGTCCCATTTAATATTCAGGTGGAGGTATTCGATCACGACAGTTTTGTAGCGTGGTGCGGGGAAGTTCGTTAATTGCTTAATATTAGACCCTCTTACCGTAAAGTATATCTTCTATATCGGCTGAAAGTCAGTTGGTACCATCCTCCAACAGCCAACTTCCCTTGATGTATGAACAACGCTGCCCGCAACGAAGATGACCTTTTGCGTCAACACGGAACACTGTGCTGTCAGTTCAGGTAAATGTATTGTAGTTGCAAGAATTATATTGTCGCTGACGTCGAGCATTTACTTTAAGTCAGCTTTTCCAGTGGCGTCCTGTGGGCTAGTTTAGTGCAAATCATTAGCCTTTCCCGGTCATTCCCTGCCTGTCCTCTTAATAATTAGATACTCCCGCATTAGCTGGATAGAATTACATTTAGCTAGTTTGTATAGATGATGATATCTTCTAAGAGTCAGGGTTAACTACCATCTTTGTTTTATTGTGTATGTTATAATTATTTATCGTACAACAGCTGGTAGCAGGCGTATTGCGAATCAACAAAGGTACGTTGCCGCTGACGAAGGGCTGGTTTACACATCACCCAGAATAAGTGTTTGATTTTTTCTCGAATTCTGAAGGGGTTAAAATTGGCTGAATTAAGAATTTGTGGCGCCAAGACAATAAAATCTTTCGAATTAACTAGAAAACCCAAACATATCGTTTCCGCGAACCCTCCCTTGTCCCGACTGTCGAGCTAGCCGCGATTTTACGTATCCAAGTTTCAGTAAAGTGACAACCTAGCTTCCTTTGGGTGACTTTTATTTCTCTTATACCGTGCATGACGCTTTGTCCTGTAACACGGTACCACATTATTTGAAGCAATTGTTATTTCTCTTAGATCATAAAATATCTGCAAGGCAATTTCTTGTTTAGCGGCATATTAAAATTCATTATAGAAAGGCAATTGTTTGAATTATATTTTCGTCTTCCTCTACGTTTGTTCTTAGTCCTATCAATGTCTTTGTCATATGGTCTGTCAATGTGATTATCAATATCTTTCACTTTGTTGCTTTTTGGTAAACTTTCAGCTTATTAATTATTTCTATTATGAGGGCCCAGGTCTAACTCATAAAATACTTTAAATTACAGTTCGCATTTTAAGCGTATGGGTATTTTCATAGTCATAATATCTTTAACTTCCCATACGCTGCTCGGGAGAACCTGTAACTCCTGGAGGGCGCATCCCCAGATGGCGGGTCGGCGAACACTCGGCAGATACGTCGAGTGGGTGGAAAATAAGATATCTTCCGCGGACCATTAATCCTAGAAATAGGTACCAAACTCGTCAGCATGCCAGGTAAGCGTGATGTTTTAATGCCAAGTACCCTTATGTAATTTCAATTTGAAACTTACATCCATTAACCCACAATCTCGCACTGACTCGTCAGTTAATTGCTTCACGAATTCTGAGGGAGGCAGAAAGTTGGCGGAGAACAAATCTAAATAACGTAACGAAACTGCACATACAATACGTACAATACACCATACATCCCGTCTGAAGGAACATTTGAAGAACTGGAAAGCGAACCATGTTGGGTATAAGTGAAACTAGGAAGACGGGAGGAGTGCATAAAACTGAAATTAGTACACATCATACTCTTGGCTCATACAGACGTAAAAAAATAATTTTCAATCAAATAATTTACTATTTCGACATAACTCTCGAAAAACGGATGTTTTTCCTGCCCCTAATTTAATCCCATCAAGGGTTGATGTCATATCAGCTTTATTGTGATCCATAAAAGGATTATACCATACTGAATTTAAAAGATGTTGATATCGGACTTGATTGTATATAAAAAAACACGCCTTATATTTCCAAACGCCTTATATTTCCAATCGTGTATGACTCATTTCGTGGGCAGTTAACTTGTTAAGCTTTGAGCCAAAGACACTGTAAGCGCCGGCGCCAAACGCGCCCTTTGCGCCGCCATCGTGCAATAGTAAATTTTAATCTGTTGCGAAACTAATTTACGACCATTCCTGTATATAATCTGTTACAGCGAAACTCGGGCAGTGAGCACAGTCTATGATAACTTTGACACCTGAAATTCGCTATGGTATTTCCCAGAAGCCCTATATTATGCTTCTTTATAGCTATATACTTGCGCAAAAATGTACAGATGTGTTGTGGACTGGCGAACAGCTGATCATTGTCATTGTTTGGCAAATTGCGACATACTTGGTTAAATGTACTTGACAATTCCAATCTACCATTTTTGTGATTTCCTCTTCCTTGTGAAACTGATGCATTTCTAATGTTTAACACCTCGCGAGCCTTTTGAGTTTGCTTTCTACATACGCATTTGTACACCATGTAAGTATTCCCCAGCCACGAGCCGTCTCTCAGCAACTGCAGATGCTGTAGATACTTGTCATCTCGCTGACCGTCTGCCGTAATTAAAGGTAATACCGATTTGTTTAGACCGGCTTCAGTATAGCTGAATTAACAAGATCTGGTGAACACCATCCAAACGCTGAGTTAGTCGTAAGTCGATCGGAGGCTACCAGTGGTTGCCAAAGCCCTTTGTTTGTTCTAACGTCATTTTGGCACCTAACATAAATACATTGGTATAGTGAAATATAATATGAATTGATAGATCGATTATATCGCTATCGATTGATATATCAGTAGATTCATTTATCAAATATATCGATGTGACGATAGATCGGTATCTCCAAAAACTCATATCGTTATCGGTATAAAGACAAAAAGAAATTAGCTGTAGCTGTAGTAAGAACAAATCACAAAGTTCTGCTGATGCTGCACTAGTCTTTGCAGTTTATTGCCAAAGTAGATTGTTCATAATTAACGATTTTTTGTTTGAAAATATATTTGTAAATCTCGCAAATAACGATCATTTTCTGTTTTGAGTGAAAACTTTCATTTTCTCCAAACATGTTTTCGAGGAATAGATCAGCACTAAATTATAGTTTCGAATTTTAATAAGTTATTTTAAATGTTGAAATATCTAGAATAGGATCTATTAGAAGTATTTTCGGCAAACGACGCAGATGCAAATTTCTCAAAGTGAATGTATCACCATTTGTCGAAAAGGTCTTGATTGTTTTTTCCTTAAATTTGAAACGGTGCATGCAACAAATGATACCATAACGGCTGCTGCTCCATTGGCATGGCTTCCAATTCCCACCATTGCTGAATATTGCAAATAACAGAAAATAAATTAGCATGGAGACTGCAACAGTGCACCTCATTTAGCGCCCCATAAGGTTCGTGCCGCGGCCTGAGCTTCCATTGCAAAGGGAAATGAGCCAGAACGGTGAACAAAGCTCGCCTTTCAGAAGAGACCGTTTCCATTTAGAACTGACTGCGACGTTTTATGGTGCAAATATTTACGGTTTTTTGTGCCCGTTTTCAATCTCCCGAACGCATGCAAATTTCGAGCTGTACACGCGGCAGGCTGCTCATGAAACTTGCAGTGTTTACAATTTGCAGATTTTGAAACATAAAAAGTACAAGCCTGAAAGAGAGTTCAGCAAAGTAAATCGAGTACACAAATTAAAATAAAGCAATACAAATTAGTATAGAAACTTTGAAATAGTGCGTGGGGCTGAGGGCATCCAAAGTAGTTGAATATTGTAATGAGATTTGGTGTCTTATAAACAATTTAAACGTAGTTGAAAAGTAGTCCTGAGAACTTCCAGCTGGCAGCGGATCAAATCAGCAATAGGAACTTTTAAATTAGCCTTCAACGACCAAGTTCACAAAATCAACTTATGGGTAGACCAAAGTGCTCTCATCGAACTTTCAACTTTTCCCATAATAAATAAGAACTTGGAAATATGTTTTCATTTGGAACGATTTTTGCCGGTAACTCGAGGGCTGTTATAATTTATAATTCAATTATTCAAGTGCCCCGGCCCTAATTTATTTCGACTTGGAAGATCTTGAAATTTAAATTGACAATTAATTTCAGAAGACAGGCCTCGACCCCACATTTGCATGCTGTATCGCAGGGCCTCGCCAAAAAGTAAGAAATGCATCAGTCTAATTGTGTTCGCTAATTGTTCCAATTATTCATTTATGCAGATTTTCTTTTAATGAAATTGGTGCAACTCGAGACAACGTCAACAATTAAGGCCTCAATTGAATAGCTGTCCCAACCCATCAAGAACGGACGTTTTTAATGTGCAATCTGAAATCGGTAATTTAATACAACACTTCAGAAAGAGAACTGTGCATGGATAATGAGACGTCAACAGGGGCGAACTGGCCATAAGGGCGACCAGTGGCCTATAATTTCAGCGAGTTTTTCTACAAAATAATATTCCTTACTGATTTGTCATTTAACACATTTATTGTATTTTTTCTTTTTGTATATGCTTCGTTATGAAAACATATACTATTAGATTCGAATAATTACAAAGCTTTAAACACAAGAGCAAATGTTATATTAAGGAGAAATTAAAAAGATACTTGGGCAGTAGATTTGGCTGTGCTAGAAGTTACGACAGGTTGCAGAGAGCAATGCGCTGTAACCAACACCTCTGGAACGTCTACAAATATTCAACAGCTATAAGACGTTAAGATTCGAATACATAGCTACATAAACACATACAGAAGGGCGTGCTCAAAATTTAATGTTTGAGTCTAGATGCTACAGTTTCATTTATAGTATATTTTTAAGCCATACAAATATGTTGGGTGTAATTTAAATTTATTAAATACAATTTTACATCCGTCATTTCATCTGTTCATCGATTGTTGTCGAAATACCTGAGTGATTTTAACAATTAGCAGGGTAATTGTAACTACGCACTGTATGTATTTTTGTATGTAATTGTGATGATGTGTCTAGTGTGTAAATATTATTAAATTTTATTAATCAGTTGTTATCCACAAAGTATTTACTATTTATAAATACTTAACATGTTATTATCAACCTCGTTGGTAACCCAGCAATTTCGCAATAATCTTTGTTACATATTGAAACGGGCCAATTCGTACCACCTGTGTTTACATATTTCATACATTTTTATTATATTCACGATTAGTAATAAAGCTTAACAGTATGTGTTATTATGTCTTATTCAAGTAGCAGCGTAGTATGAGTAGAAACTCTGTATAGGTGGCAGCGTACTATAAGGTTCCGGATGCGGACTCACTAGTGTAAACGTGCGGGAATTTGCGGATCCAGCATTATAATCCCGAGGAGAAAGAACAGCCAAATCGCAAAAACGCCGTGAGCCGCGGGAGAGGCATTCGCCCCTAAGCTAGTAAAGGATGCGGATCGGTCTTTTAAAAGTGTTTTTGAAGGTTTGCGTGTGCAAGCAGCCGACGCCGTGCATCTCCAGCCGAGGTACCGTTTATCACCTTGGAAGTGGTTCCGCGGTGTTCTGATTCGACATCGCTCCAACCTGCGATTTTGAACTCAAGGGGCACTCAGCGCTGTTCCAGGCTCTTTGGTGGAAGGATTGAAACAAGGTTAGTTCCTGCTTGAAACCGCGCTACGAAAAAAGAAAGCAGTTACAACATTGTTAGCAATTGTTTTAATGAATAATTGCGCCACCGTGAGCAATGTGTTTGCGGCCCAGATAACGGGGAAGTACCGGCAACCATTACGCAGTCATCACGTCATTTGCTGACTCGGCGTCCAGAGGATTCCAAGCATCGGCGCATTTTAAAGAAACGACAACTTCGCGTTAGGTTTATTTGTGGGCGGAATTACATTATACCTCGCGGTCGTCGACTTTGGCTGTCCATGGATAACTGACCTTAAGGATCTAGTTAGGGCATTTTCCCATGTGTAGCGCGCAACCGTTTTAAGCATTTGTTTGTATGTACTTTCTTGTATCAGTATTTTCTTACAGATTCATGTAAACTGTTGGATTTATCTTACTGGTAGTGTTTGCATGTGTAAGTACAATATTCCAGGTGACAGAGCTGACCTTAAACAATATTAGCTTTCGCTTAGCTGCACTGATAATGCTCATAGAGCCTCATACCTCACCGACTGAATAAGCTAGCAACCCAGAGTATTGTAAGGTAATAGTACAGTAGAGTGTAGGGCTAGGTAAAACGTCGTGTTACAATCTTAATACAACAGAGTACTGCAATCAATTATAAAAAAGTAGTTACCTAAACAGAAGGTGTTAAAAAAGGAAAATTTTCTATATCTATATCTAGCAAGCTTTAGTAACTAGTAGTAGTAGGTAACCAAAATATAATGGAATTGAAAGGTTGTTGTTAATAAAAGCTAATTTTGAAAAGCCGCGTAATTTACTGAAAAGTTAATATTTAAAGTTATTAACTCTGCTAAAGCCGCAAGGTAAATGAGGTTACAAATAATACATACATACATACATACAACTCTGCTAAAGACGACGACGATACAGAAGGTATAATATATAATCATGGAAGTCACTTCCGACATTTTAAATTTAAAAAACAGTTTATTATACCTTTTGTTAAACATTGTATCTGCTTACAGTAGCCTATTAATTCAAGCTGCATAGCTCTACACTGTAAATTTTACCATAAATCTGTTTCTTTTAACCGATCTAATGAAATAATGTCATTACGATCTTCACTGTTTCTTTGTAGAATTTCCTATCTACTAGTTACAATAAAGGTGCTACATGTACGCGACGAATTAGTGTTTTAGTTTTACCATGGCTACTTGCAATTTGCTCAAGATATTGTAACGTACATTTCTAACTTACTGCAATATTCTCGTCTGCTGGTCGTGTGAGTTGGGTATCGTTACTTTCACATTTGATTTGATCTAAAATGAACGGTTACACCTTCCGGGTTTCGACAAATAGTAGTATAGTTTTGGTCGGTTCGCCAAGTTGTAAGATGGACCTACGTTAATATTGAGGATACTAGATGCAAAGCTAATACTGCGTTGTAGAAATAACCTCTTTACAAATCCGAGTAAACCCATATAACGTGGTGACACCGCTACGTCCCGAAGCGGCTTCTAACCGTCCAGTCCTTCCGCTTTTGTGCGGTTCCTATTTCAGTGTGCTCACATTTCATTAGTCGCCCCGTTGGAAGAGAAGCTCTCCGATCGGTTTCATCCAACGAAGCAGCAAGGGAAATCCTGGACACTTGACGAAAGTGGTGTAAACCGAAAGCGGTTGTTTAAAGACCCCACAAGACAAAAATATAAACATTCCGCACAAAGTATATATGACTGAAGGTTTAGAAGCCCGCTTCAGGGAGTAGTAGAAACAGCCCGTCAAGGTACCCATTCTACACCATATTTTTAATTTGAGCACATAGAAATATTTGACTATTCTCCCCCAATTCCCTTTCTACTCTAAGCGTCCGGGGTCAGTGAAGACATTTAATCGCCATTTAGGTGTCTTCCTCGCATAACCAGTCGCCGTGAACGCCCTCCAACGAGGGAGTCTTAGGGCCGGTTGCAGAAAGCAATGTTAAGTCTGGTGTTAGCTAACAGCGCGTCAAAGTGAACAAAATCGAATCAAATCTCAAATGCTTATGGTAACTAATACATTAGTAAACAAAATTTGATGCGATTTTGTTCACTTTGACGCGATGTTAGCTAACACCAGACTTAACATTGCTTTCTGCAACCGGCCCTTAAGGTGCTAGACAGGCCCACAAGCAGATAACGGACGCCTCCGTTGTGTGATGTGACTGCAGGCTGCTCAACAGGTTAGAATTTGTACTGAATTTGTATGAAATAACAGTTCGTAGTTGTAAAGTGTTTCATCGGAATACAAAAGATCGAATTTGAATATATGAAAGAAATTTACAAGCCAAAGTGAATTATCTGATAGATTTGAAATCAGATATTTAATATATATTAAGTCTTGTGCTAGAACGCCCTAATATAGCTAATAAAAACCCTTTTAGGAGTTCAGTTTGTTAAATAATTGAAGCGGCGCTTGTTGGTGTGAGTTAGACTATATATAGTGACGTCAATTAGGGCGCCGTTAATTTTAAGGAACATTATCCATGTCACGTACAACTGGCCGACTGTTAATATTGCATCTACAAGTTTTCTTTGCTGAATTGTGGACTTTCTATGGTGTAGACTGTAGTTTATCATATAAGAGCCATTCCTGATGGAAGTTCATATGTTATTTTGGAACCGTCACCTGGGCAATACGTAGCCATGTTCTATTGTTTCTGTGCATTATCCCACACATATTTTTTTAATACAACTATTTTGGAAAAGATTGTTTTGCTGCTAAATCATCAATGCTTTGAGCAATAATCGTGTCATAATTATTTTGAAATGTCATAAATGTTTATCAAGCTTGCCACAAAAAGGCAGGTTGTACATAAAGTATAGTACAAAACTCGAATTGTAAGAAAATTACTCACTCCTGGAATTGCACACTCGACCTTAGGCGAGTTACGTAATCAGAATTGCCTTGTAGCTCATAGAAAAGCTTGTATCCAGTACGAATGCAAGCTAGCCGTAGATATCTCTCGTGGGAATGCAATTTGGCTCAGATAGAAAACATTGCGTTCTCTCACGATGAACTTTAGCATATAAGTAAGATGCCTTTGTAAGTCAGTTGTTTTTGTATTCAGGTTAGCCTGTTCTTTTGTCAAGCAGAGCTCCGACGTATTTATATGTAGTGTTTGTAAAATACATGCTTTTTAAAAACATAATTCGACGTTAGACAAATATAAATGGCGCAATCGGTACGATGAATATAATAATAAATGCATCCCATTAACCTCAGACATTAATCATATCCCAAACCCTCATCTTAGAGGATTATACCATGTGTTAAAAAGAAATTACACAAGGGTTGGCCATGGAAAGCAAAACGAATGTCAACAGCAAGCTTTAGAGACAGCAAACTTTAGAATTTCCATAGCAGGTTGTAATATAAACTTATGACAACAACAATGGCAGTTAATGAATTTTAAAGCTTCCTGTTTACATTATTTTTAGTTTCCATGCCAACCATTATGTAATGTCTTTTTGAAAACACGGTACTAATGCAAAAGACAAAAATCAAATTAACAGTAATTTTAATTTAAATTCTCAATAAAAACGCGCACTTTCATTTAAAGGAAGAAGAAAAAACTTCATTAACAAATATGCGTTTAGACTACAAATAACTATTTTATACTCCCGAAATTCCTCACAACATTAACTAAACACCGTATACGAAAGAATATAGACACTCCTATTTTTATCAAGACAACAATACTCACACATACCACGGAGAAATCAAATAACTAGTTGACAAAATTTTAAAACAAGATATAATTGAACGAAGCGAATCGCATCTCATAATTTTCCAATTTGGGTAGTACAAAAAAAAAACGCAATGCCTCACGCTGAACGACAAATTTCCTTTACCCCAAATAGAGACGATTTTAGATAATTTGGAGAGAGCTAACTAATGTACAACTCTTGATTTGACCTCGCCTCCAGTTTCCATTGGATTGAAATGGATTCACGCAGTAATGAAAAACAGCGTTTTCTACACGAGAATGACATTTTTACTTCAAAATAATGCCTTTCGGTTTAAAAACGCTTCAGCTTGTTTTTAAAGAACCATAAATACCGCCCAAAAACGTATTTCCGAAATATAAAGATAAAGAAACTATTAAAAATAAGTATTGACACCTTTACAAATTTTCCATTATCTTATACTCGATCAGAAATAAAATCATTTTAGGACTTTTTGGATACTATAGAAAATGTATAGAATACATTTACATATTTTCCATACCACAGACCTGTAATATGGCTGCGGTATTTGAAAGAACCACACTCAAAACTTACCAGATGGGCTAATTAATTACCCCAAAAACAAAGTACCAGACGCTCTTTTTCGAGATCAAATTTGGCCTTTCAGTATTGACATGACAATGTCTTTGATGACATTACTGAAATTGTTAATGATCCTACCGACTGCGCCATTTACATTTGTTTAGTGACAGAATGTTTTGTAATAAATACTTTTAAAACACAATTCGTCGTTAAGCAAATATAAATCCCAGTTCTTAAATAGATTTTTCCACTCGTAGTAGTAGTAATAGGACAAAACATAAAAATAAGATCGGTTCATTTTATCAATGTTGTTAACGTGAACGTTAACTAGAATACTAGAATACTTCGCAAAATATTAATAATTGACCTTATCGCGTTATTCTGACGATCGGCTATTCTACTTATTGCGATTCTACTGAATTAAGTTGCCACGTTGACCCATCTACTTCGAAGTCAATTTTTATTACTGCCGAGGTGACCCTACCTTTTACTACCTGTTCAACCGTTTTTGCCCAGTCAAAAGCGATGTTACAAGTTTTTGTTTTAGTTTTTCCATATGGTTACAATTTCCAGAAACTAAGTAGTACCTATTCAACATTAAAAATTTTGAAATTATAAGTATTAATTACTTAATCGTATTACTTTGCTACTAAGTGTAGTTACTAACAATTTCATTTTACCTACAATGAATTTCCGATCGGTGGAATCGAAACACGATGAGGAACTTCCAGTCCACCCCTGATCACAGCGAACCCTTATTTCCACCTCTAATGGCTTATAAATGCCCGCACTATCACCGCACACAAAATCATTAATCATCCGTAATGAATGATGATGCAAATCCAGCCACGCTTGATCGTATTTGCCTTTTTAAACGAGTGATTGGCCGCAATCAAATTTCAAGCTGCATGCATCTCGGGCGGACGGAGCTTCGATAGAAAAACAATGACCCCAGCGCTAAGCAAAATCGAGTTTAATTAATTAGCAATTGTGACACAAAGAACTGCCAATTTAATATCACAGGGCCCACCTACGCGCAGCCAGCGTCCCGACACGTTTTCAACAGTAAAAACGGAGATCAAAGAGCGTGTTTTGTGAACGGCCCAACCCTTCTATTTATTAAGGTTCTCAAAGGAGTTAAAAGGCCCATTGTTGCACATCCTGGAATAGTGGAATATGAAACCATTTTTCGAGTAGTGGTGAGCAGCTCGTCGACTTAATTATTCAAACACGTTGGCGTTTATTTTTAATCATGTTCTCGTAAAAATAAAGCGTTATTTATGTAAGGATAAGCTATCAGGGAAACTTTATCGCGAATTGGAATCTCTGGCTAAAGACGGGCAAACGGCGCAACCACCACGGTCGCTGTGTGGTTAAGAAACCACAAAATGGTGGAATTAATGACAATAAAATAAGGTTTGAAAAACGTTTGAGTCATCTTCAACGCGTTTGAATAAAAAAGAAGCATGCAACCAACTCGATGGAATTAATACATTCCTGAACAGTGGCGGAACAACCACCGCAGCATAGCTGGGGGGGGGGGGGGGGGGGGGGAGCAGCCAATTAAAGGGCCGCAGCTTATGATAGTTTATAAACTGCAGCGGGTGCAGAGTGGAAAGTAATAGGTCCAAAGATAAGAATATTTTAACTGTCAATGAAAACCGCCTGGCTATAAGCTCAAGCAATCGCAGCTGCCCCGGTCTACGATAGAGCGTGTGTCGAGTGTCCGGTTACTGATGCTTGCTTACAACTTTCGCATGTAGGTGTCTGATAAAGAAATGCCGAGCGTAATACCTAAATATTCGATAGTAGAGTGCTCGCTCAGATACATTTTAACTTTTGTGGGGGACTTAGGATTACAAGATGAAGCTTATATGATAGTAATTTATAATCCAAAATAGTCAAAAATTTGAATGGTCAAAACGTGATAATAAATATCGTCACCACATAGGAGAAAATAAACAATATTTTCAATAAAAATTTGTAATTAATGTTGTGCCAAATGTACTTTTTTAATTTTTCATAATTTGCAGTCTGTTGTCTCCTACGGCAAACTAAATATTAAAACCTAATTATCTCGGTTTAAACCTCGCAAAAATCTAAGTGAAAATTAATCATTTTTGTCTTTACACTGTATTTTCTATAAAACTACAGCGTAAATCGAAGGGTTTTATTGTTTAAAAAAGGTGGCCACAAATGTTTAGAAAGTGTTGGGGTATAAATCATAATTATTACTCAAATTGTAGACGAAATATTGAATTAAATGTAGAAGTATAAAAATTCGGCTGACGGCCGGCAGCCGGCATCGCGTCCCCACTCCACCACATACATCTCGCGTCTCAATTATCACCATCTTAGTCTTAGAAGAGTCTCTTCAATAAAGTTTTTCATCCAGATATTTATCACCGAATTTATTTGACTAGATTTATAATGCCAATGTCATTACATTTTCTCTGCGATTTTCTGGATTTAAAATTGTAAGAGCTGAAGGAAAATCAGACACTTACCAGTCCATATGCGACATATTTCAATCTGTCTTTGTCTTTCTCTGTGAGGGGTGGGAAATGTATTTTACGTTCGACACGACCCGCCACTCATTCTTAATATACATATTATTAAACGTCGTTGACTTTCTGACAATTTTAGGCAAAGTATAAGCTTTTTTATAATTATCAATTTACTTTGATATTGTGAATTAAGACAAATTGTTGGTCTATTTCCTATTCAATTGCACGTACCTATAATACCGATAGCCTATTCGAAGTTTAATGACGTTCGTTAAAGTGCAGCCGCACTTAATTAATTCCGCATTATGCAACTTTGGCTCACGGGTGCACGTACGAGTGCATTTTGGCACTTCCTGGGCCAAAATGGAAGACTCCAAGCAGTGGATTTGCATTGCTAATTAAAATTAAAGACATCTTTAGGTGCATAAAATAAAGTACATCCGCAAGTTCTTGCCGACACGTATTGCATGTCAAGTTTTGTTACTTTCGCTGGTAATTGAAAAAGCGGTGCTCAGTTTCCGGCAATTACATAAAATTAACAAGATTTAATTAATTTTCAAATATACTGCAATGAACATAACACCGGCAACGCATCAAGGATGCGTTCCATGGGAAAATAAATTCCAAATTCTAACGTTTTGTATTTTTTTAATTTCCCAGATGAACAATTGCCATATTAACATTTCAATAAACGCTTGTTTGCGTAACAGATTTTTATATTGCATTTTGTAAATGAGATATCTACCGAGACAAAGGCGCCGTGGATGTTACGGTTCATAAACTTATTAATATTAATGTTAGGTGTAATTGCAATGCATAGGAATCTAAATAAGTACACTTTACCCTTCTTACCGAATGTACTGTTTTTGCTGGCATTCTTGTACAGGCTTCGTACACCGTACAGTAAGACATTCTGCTCCTCGTTTTAAATCGTGCAACGCCTAACAAAATTTATTTTACTTAGCGCTTCGGTCCGAAGAAGACGTAACAACTCTAAAGTATTTGTGTGCAAGTGCAACCGATAATTTCCTGTTTTGCAATTCCTAAATCGCCGTTCTGGTAAGTTACGTTTATATAGTACACACTAATCGTGTCGTTTAATCAACATTTTGTAGTCCTTTCTCGTCAGATTTAAAAACAAATATCCTTTGGTTACGCAAAAATAATTGTACTTCGTTTATTTTTAACTCTCAATTTTCGCTTCGTTGTTTGCGCCCATACGGCCCGTTAGAAGAAAAATAGCATACCAAGAGGATGATGATTTAATACTTGGTACTGTTTTGAAAGCGCAGTTTTAAAGTCGTCTTTGAACAAAACGTTGAATTGCCAAAATTGAGTATCCCACAATTCGACGGCAATTTTAAGCAATGGGGAAAATTTAAAACATGTTTCACATGTTAATTCATAACAATGCTGCTTTATCGAACGTGGAAAAATGTTAGCAGTTGATTGCAAGAGTATCAAAAACGCAAATTTCTGTGAATTTACTGGTTACTGGCGGGAATTATCGAATCACATACAAGGCCTTAATTGATCTCTGCCCTGGAGGGAAATTCAAAAACTACAATCGATTCTCTGAGATAATTTTAATGTATTGTTATTAGACAGTTCTACTAAAAATAGTTCCGCATTAAAATTACTAGGTTTTCCTTTCGATCAGTAAAAGTAAAAAGTAAAGTTCATGGCCTTCGACGACTGCCTTACTTTACCTACTTCCACAGCGTGGTTTAGCTACTCAATTGTTAAAGTTGCTGGGTGAGCCACCCGCGAATCGCCAGATGTGGGGATTGAACCCCGTACAGTGACACCGCAGACGACCCCCCTAACCGCTCGGCCACGCTGGCGCCTCTGCCGATCAGTGGGCGTACATATTATTCAATTTATTACTGGACAAATTAAACATTGCATTGTGCAAGAATTTGTCCAATCTTTGTGGTTCAATCACCTAAATTGCTTCAAGTCTCCAAAAACATTCAATTTGACAATCTACTTAAATGAAACACATAACAAGGGATTTTTTCCTGCATTTAGACGGGCAAGGCTAGTCACTTACTCGATTTACGAGTAAAGAGGGGTCAGAGAACCACTTTGTGGTTACAAACAGGCCACTTACCTAAAATAAGTGGAAGACGAAAAAGAAGCTAAGTTCTAGGTATCTGTTGAATACCTAATCAATTGAGATGAATAAGAATATCTACAGTTTCTTTAAACACCAGGTTACATGATTCCACAATAAAATTAAACCTCTACTGCATAATATTCCTATTTGGATAGGCACTGCAGCAAGCTTCGGATGCATATCATTTCCTTATTGTAGCCACTTGGCAGCCTAGAAGCACAAATATAGGGCGATAGATGACTGTATGTGTGATACTGATGTGCTGCTGAGTTTATGATCAAAACTCCTTGTGTTAACAGGGTATGTTTTTATAAGTATAAGGAAAGATATTTTAAATAAACATTTTTATCAGTTGCTAATGTATGATTATTGATTAATAGTTACTGATGTGTAATAATAACGCGAATAAGTTGCGATAATGCAATATTTTAGAATTTTGGGGCAAAGCGGTCCCTGTGCGTTCGCTAGTTTTCACTGAATCAGGCACTCCATGTTAGCTTATCGCAGGGCGACACTTAATTAAGCAGCCAGCGTCTGCATATTCATTAGAATTTTCTTCTACCATTACACCCCGCGCGCGAGCAAGAATCTTACATCCGCCGCTTTGTATTGGAATTTTCCGACCCTTAGAGGCTGCGCTTTGGCAAAAGCGTTACTCTCCAAAGCAGACGCTTACGTGCCAGCACCGGCTCCTGGCCGCGTTATAGCAGGGTGAAAATTGCTGCAGGTTATTAAGATGACGTGATCTCGTGCATTGTGGTATTTTGGAAACATAACATTACCGGCTGTAGGGCAACTCGATTAAATTCCGATTTATTAAGTTGTGGCATGCATATTAACATTTTGGGTTTCGTCAAATATCAATATTATATCGGATTAAAATATCAAACAACTGCGAAGCGACCATGGAAGCTAGCTGGCTACGTTCCACCGCCGCCGGCTTGTTCCTGTTGCATCCCTACCCCATCTATCTTCTCGCCACCTAGGCCATCTTTCTTTGACCTGGCAACGACGCCGCTCTCTTGATTGTTCCACATAAATGCTATACTGCTGGACTATGTGCTTTCCCTCTATGATTTTGAGCTATCGTAATAAAATCTGCATTTCCGATAGATCACTTATACCTATTGAAATGTTTGCATACATGTATTTCAAGTTTATGTTCGCCTTGTTGCCGTCTAAAGTTGTGTACTACTGCTGTATTTAAATATTGGTAGCCCATTCAGGGAAATTGAGTTGTTTATACCAATACATTTAAAGTAAGTCACTCGGTAGCTTGTATTTTTGTGGCGACATATAAGGAAAACTAGCTCATTATCACAGAAGTGAGTTATCCCGAGTGGTGTAGCTTGAACAAGCGTCCACGTTCGATCAGCAGAGTTAAGCAACGCTGTCTCTGGTCAGAACTTGGATGGGAGTTCCACGGCTGCATCTCTCGGCGCCTCGTGGTACGGCTATCACGGAAAAAAGTTGGTCCCGGCGGTCATACAACATCATGACAGTCGTTAGTGGGGTTGGAAGTCCTCATAACTGCACAGCGACGCCTATAATTGGCCTAACGGCTGTTGGCTGAGTGCGAATTAAATAAATAAATAAATATTTTCATGTAACCTTAGAAATTTGGCGCAGATCCTTTCGGTATTTACATCGTATATATTCGCCAATACTCGCCTCTGCACGCAATTCTATTGGTCTATGAGTCAGTCTCAAAGGCGCTGTTTCATTTACGCTGTATATCAACACACTACGGTTATTGTTCAAAATCGAAAGCTCCACCTTAAATATTGCGCTAAGAACAACTTTTTCTAATATTTTGCTGTACGTATTAAACCATTAATACAGAGTGGGGCAGCGAAGTATCCCTACTTTCGAGATGGCGTTGCAAATAGAGGGGAAGTTTTGGAGGAGTGGGTGTAGGCTCTAATGACGCAGTAGCATTGGAAGTTTCCGTTAGTGCTGCTATTAGTTGTAGACATTGCTTGGTCGAACGAGCAACGCGCTTTTGCTGTCGAGACGTATTTTTCCCAAAACAAGCCTATAGTTGCAGTGCAGCGTGCGCTGCGTACTCGTTATCGAATTCCCCCTCGAAATGCTGTTCCTGACCGAAAATCCATTTTGTTATGGGTGGAAAACTTCCGTGCATGTGGTAGTGTTGTGCAAAAGGGAGTTGGGGCTCAAGAGGACCATTCGAACTCCAGAAAACATTGCGCGTGTAAGAAGACCGATTTTACAGTCCCCTAAGCGTTCTGCTCGCGAGCATGCATCCACCCTGGCGCTTTCTAACCGTACTGTGCGTCGAATTCTCCACGAAGACCTTCACTTCCATCCATACAAGATGGTCATCGCTCAAGAACTCTTACAACGGGACTGGCAAAATCGACTACAGGCACATGAAACTTAGATTCAAAACTTGCCTCAAGATGCATGTGTTTTGTTTAGTGACGAGGCGCACTTCCACATTTCTGGAAGTGTTAGTTAACCAGCAGAATATGCGTTATTGGAGTGGTGAAAACCCGAAGGTAATTCATGAGAGGCCTCTACACAGTGGCATTTTGGTGTGCGATCAGCAGTGAAAGCATCAATGGGCCTTATTTCTTTGAAGAGAACAACTATTCTGTTACCATCAATTCTGAGCGGTATGTAAACATGATCAAACAATTTCTTGAACCACAACTTCAACAGATTAATTTGAGACAAGTGTGGTTTAAGCAGGATGGTGACACCTCCCATACTGCTAGAAATTCGATGGCTGTTTTGAGGGAAATCTTCCCCGGGCGCTTGATCTCCCGGTATGGTTACATTCCATGGCCCGCGCGCTCGCCAGATTTGACTCCGTATGACTACTTTTTATGGGGTTACCTCAAGAGTGAGGTGTTTAAACATCGACCCAGGACCCTAGAAGCCTTGAAGCACGCAATACGCCTTGAAGTTGGCCGCATTCCGCAACAGATGCTTCGCAGTTATGCAGAACTTCAGAAACCGGCTACAGTAGTGCATTGACAATGAGAGACAGCACTTGAATGATATGTTGTTTAAAACCAAGTAAAATTAACTTCTAGTTGTACCCTTCTGATGCCACAATAGTTTTGTTCTAACATTGTTTGTTATTTTCTAATTTAGCTTCAAAGTTAGGGATACTTCCCTGCCCCACCACCACTATCACTATTTCGGAACATTCTCGATTACTGTCTTGGCATATGTTCCTCGTGCTTATTGGCCAGTTGTGTACCAAACGTGCAACATCGATCTTATACTATGTCGTTGTTGTTGCTTGGTATCGGCAACGTTTAATTATAGAGAATACCAGGTACTTAAACACCTACTGCTATTGCGCGTTGGCTATAGTGTATGATTTTTAAAAACTTACCGGAACCGGGAATAAAGCTCGCGACCCTTGCATCAGTAGTTATTGATCCACCATGTCCGGCCACGATGTTTATATTATTTTTTAATTTATATGGTGGTTTCTCAGCCTAACGAAGACTTTTCAAAATGCCCTGTTGACACTTAATAATAAATGATACGAATAATAAATGATACGAATAATACTAATGCTACTCCAGAAAGAAGACAACTACATTGAAAGCTATCGTAGTTCTGCCTGGGAAATAGATAAAAGTGAGCATGTTGATCAGACAGAAAAAAAATCATATTAAAACGGTGTAAAGGCTGGTGCTTTGTACGGCGGTGTAGTGATTGCAATTATATTAATAACATCTTTGATCGGCACAGTTTTAGTGTACATTTTGAATATTTTGAAACTTGGGCCTCCTACCATATCTGGCATGATTTTTATGAATATTTAGTAGTTGAGAGGGGTTTCATGGCGATGATAATAGTAGTTATCCCCTTAAGGAGTATAAGGTGTTGATATAGTTTTTCCAGTTGTTCAAGTTGTGGTATTGACCTATTAGTCTCTTTTCTAACTGTTCTTCGCCATGTAGCCCTTGGCTGGCCTCTTTTTCTGTAGCCCTGGGGATTCCAGTACAAAACATTTCGACTAATCACCTTTATGTCCTTCCTTAGTGTGTGCCTAAGCCACCCATAATTCCTGTTTTTTTATATCGGTATTTATACCCACTTGGTAGTTCGTCTCCATAGTTCCTCGTTACTGACAACATTTGGCCACCAAATTTTCAGGATATTACATATACATCTATTTACAAAGACTTGTAACTTCCGCTTTATCACATTCGTCATCAACCAAGATTCAGCTCCACATAGCAGCACAGGTTTCACTATAGAATTAAACACTCACTTTAGTCTTTATATTTAAGTTACTCGAACGCCATATATTATTTAGCCTAATGAACACACTTTTGGCTTTATTAATTCTGGTTGCCACATCTTTCTGCACACTGTTTTCTGCCGCCATCACGCTTACCAAATACGTATACTCATCTACACGCTCTATTTGTTCACCTTCCACCCTGATGCTCTGGGGAACATCTACATTTATACACAATAATTTAGTCTTCTTTCTGTTTATTTGTAGCCCTACTTTCTTTGACTCCATCACTAATTTGTATAGTTTTTCCTGCATGTGACGTCCATTGTATGACAGCAAACATAAATCATCGGCAAAGTCAATATCTTCTAGCGTCCCATTTAGTTTCCATCTTATTCCTATTTGTTCACTGTGGATATTTTTCTGCAAACTTCATCCAACACGAATATAAATAGTATGGGTGATAGGATGCAACGCTGCCGTACTCCAGTAGTTGATTGAACGGCTGTTGATAAAGGGTTATTTATCTGCTACTCTACACTCGTAATTGCTATAACCTGTCTTAATTAGTTTAACTATTTTTATGGGTATGCGATGATAATTATGGGAAATAATAAGTCATGAAAATGATATATTTTGTTAGAGCTGAAACTAATAAAATAATTCATGCTAAAAACGCAAAATGCGCATTCTAATGGGAATAAAATTAAATATCAGTAAATTAAGACAATTATACGGCAATGTGAATACAAAAATATATATCACATTTTAAAATGACAGTAAGAAAAATAAAAAGAGATTTTATTTTTGTATGCATATGTAGTGGGCGTTCGGCCACGTGCAGCTTCCACAAATTACCAGGCAAAGGGCGCACAAAAGAAGCGCAGGAAATCATTAAAGTGAACACTTCAGAATGGCAAGTTATTTAGCCTAAATCATCGGGGGCTCCAATGGTAAACTGTAGGTGATATCTGTCCAAACCTTAAAGAAGCGCTTGAAAACGACGAATATAAAACCGACAACTTCTGAAATTTATCATGGAGACGGACGAATGTAATGTATTATTTACAACTTAATAGTACTATATAGTATAGTGTCAATAATCTATGTAATTGAAGTACAAATAAAATTTTCAAGTAGTAGCTAGACCATTTTTTATCAATCGAGGCGACTGCTCAAAGATGGAGGGATTCCAATGATCGCCCGCAGAAAAGAAGACGAGTAATAAAATCCTCTGGCTGACGCAAGGTGCTTAGACAATAGCGACCTAACACTTTCACCTAGAAGACATTCGGGTTCATCAGAAGGGTAATAAAGCAATTCCAATTCTCCGGCATAGTAACAAGGCACAATGCCTAATTACATTTTCAAGAAAGCGAGTCCATCCGGCTACTGAGAAGCAATAAATCCTCCACTGACACAGCTAACAATCAGCTATATATATATATATATAAGCACCGAGGCCATTTAGTATTCAGTCAGATTTCTTCAATGACATTCATTCAATCAGTGTCATTCGGTTTACAACATTCGGCTTATTGCATTCGATTCCGGGATTCCGTGTCTAGGATCAGTCTAGCGCACTTCAAACCCGCATCAGTAGTAAATACATTCGTTCACAGAGCGAAACATCAGGGCACGTTTTATTTGTTAGAACAATAATTGTTTTATTGTGCTCTTGATATGAACATTCACCTGTGAACATCATTAAATTTTAAATTAAATAGTTGTTGTTTTCTAATTACCGATTGCCATTTCTAAATACTCTAGATATTATCATCTACACGCGTGGACCACCCACTAAAGGTATAAAGTATGATCAATAATTATCTGGTATGTTTTGCTGGTTCCTTTTTGGAAATATGGATAATTTTATAATATAAAATAAATTTTCATTAAAAAATAAAAACGGTCTCTTAGACCGTTGCACTATGGATACGTCCAGTATTTCGTACCTCCGTGCATAAAATAATAGTGAAAAAGTTGCATACCTATTGTATTTTTTTCATTACTAACTTTATTGCTAACTCACAATCTACTCAGCCAAATACAAAGTAATTAGCAAATATGTTTAAATTCGTCCATGTTCAACATTGCATATTTTTCAGTGTAAAGTAATCAGATGGTCTGAAAAATGTATTCACAAACAGTTACTATTTTTTATATTCGATGATAAAACCACTTTCAGGAGTTTGAATTTAATATAAATGTCATGTTAAAAACTACCGATAAATTGCATTTCACACGGAAGCGAGAATACTGTCCGATTTTGGCATCCCTGCATTTTTTGTGAAGTTTATGGCGTGTTTAAGAGCCGCGAAATGCAGCTGCAAATCGCACTCGTCCCCTATTTTTATTTGACAAGCAAACGCGTGCCGGAATGAATGGCGTATTGTCACGCGGCCATACAACAGAACTACTCAAAGCCACTGGCATTTGAGCTTTGTAAACATGGGAGCGTAAGTAAAACAGCCCCAAGCCAAGATCGACACAAAGCTCTGTGCAAACTTTGAAATAATTCTAAGCATTTTTGTCCAAGTTCAATTTCGGTCTCTTACTCTGTGCAGAATTACGCGCTATACAGATTCGGAGAAAGCGCGATTACTTTATGAAATAAAACAACAATAAATACGTCGCACCATACGGATATAGGTAGTTTGTTAGAATTTTGCCGAGTGCTCTGTTTCCCAAAGAATCGACCCTACAACAGTTTTGAAGAGTCAAGTACCTAGTCTACAAGTCTTAAAATCACCGTATTATACAGAAAGAGAATTAAAATTCAGTTTAAATGTTTACTTACGCCGTCTTCACTTGAATATTCATGAATTGCTTAAGAGGATTTTGTTTTGAATTTCTGTTTACTGGTAATTTAATCCAAATATTTAACAAGAAAACAAGCTCCCATACAAAAACAAAATCCCACTTGAATGCTGTCTATTATGAAGTAGCTACGCGCTTTAAAAACATCTTTTAAAAGTTCCGCAATACAACTTAAATAATTTTAATTATAGTATTGTATGTATTTCAATACCTACATAACTGTTCCAGCGATTTTATTGAAACACAAAGCAAATCCTTGCCATAACTTATTTTATCCTCCATGAAGTTATCTTCAAGTTTACTAACTAATAACAATAATTTCCTGCAGTTACTGTGGAAATTCGAACTTCTAACTGCAAAATCTATTACGGTTGAAAGAGATAAGCTACGCACGTAATTACAACACATCTCTAAGTTATTTTGACACAGTCTGCGTTCCAAAGTTTAAAAAATTGGCTACCCTTTACAAAAAAAAAACTTTAGTTTTCCTACAACGCTCTTAAAGATTTGGAAAAGAGAAAAATCAACAGTTTTATAAACTGCTTGGTGTAGTCTCTGAAATGGGCATCTGGCCTCCATTGCCTGGATTGCTTATCTTTATCTTGACATATATAGCCAGTGTGTTTGCATGC
This sequence comes from Agriotes lineatus, assembly GCA_940337035.1. Classification (NCBI taxonomy): domain Eukaryota; kingdom Metazoa; phylum Arthropoda; class Insecta; order Coleoptera; family Elateridae; genus Agriotes; species Agriotes lineatus. Next base: position 129,575,137 of record OW679199.1, read on the forward strand.
TTGTCCACTTAATTACATTTAATCATTGTAACTTCGCATGGTTGAAAGTGTGCGAATACGACTCTGTTGCAGCGCCGAAACCGGTCAATTTTCCATGTGTAGCGTTCAATACGGATGCTTCGCTCCACGCGGGGAATTTAGGCAGTCGCGAGAGTACCCAGCCCGAGGGCGCACGTTTATGAGTGACTCCTAAAGCGGCCAAAATCGCCTAGTAAATACAATTTGTTGCTTAAAGTGGTTGTGTGCAGCAAATCCGTTCTAACGCTACAAGTAAGTGTAATTTTAATCATATACATTATACAGGATAAGTAGAGTATTACAAAGCCATTAAGGGGGTCCTGCCAGAGCTAGAAACAAAGATCTTCCCCGTAGTATTCGTGGGAAATTTTCATGCATAGCGCCGTCGTCCAAAGTTGATGATGCAATCCAGTCCGAAGGCACTTGCAGTTCTCAGAGCTCGATTTCAAGGTAGCCTGATACAATAAATTATTCCAGTTGGAGCGATAAGCGGTCGTTTCAAGCCGTGCGCAAGTATTACTGGGCAGTAAATGAATGTACATCACAGACAAATAAAAACATTCGCGAATTACGTTGCATGAAATCCCGATAGCGGGCCATTGCGCGTAAACGACTTATCTGTATCCCAAACTAATTCATTTACGAATGACCATTTCTTTTAGTGTTTGATCCTAATTTTCTTTTTGGTTTTGTATGCCTATTTAAATAATCACTATATCTTTGTTTATTTGTATATCAAATTAGCTTTCCTTGTGCATGTTGTGTGAAGTCAGTCTCAGCCCAAGAACACTGCAGGCCAGCTTCCTGTTTTAGCAGACATTAAACTTTTGTATCCACGAGTTGAAAAAATAAGCCTCTTGTTCTAAGCAACAAGTTCCTCTGGCCAGATTTTAATACAAGTTTATTAATTTGTATGCCTGCTATTTGCATTATACCACCATGACAATCTATGAAATACTGGCCAATTAACAGATCCACAAAATGGATCCACGAAATGGATCTATTAACGGGCCACCTCTTTCGTGCGATTTGACGCCGTTGGATAATTTTCTTTGAGGATATGTAAAGTCGCATGTCTAAGTCGATAAACCGGAAACAATTGAGCACTTGGAAGCCAACATTCGACGCGTTATTGCCGAAATACAGCCTGATTTACTGCGAAGAGTGTGTGAAAATTGGACCTCCAGATTACGTCATGTACACACCAGCCGTGACGGTCACATGCCCGAAATCATATTCAAACATAGATGCCATAAAATTATCTTTCAAATAAAGCCAATTTCATGGATATTAAAAACATTTTCTGTGTTTTATTTCAATTAAAAGTTCTCCCACTCTAAAAAAAACACCCTTTATATACATGATGACAATTTCCATGATATATTATTGAGAAACATACAAGATTTCTAAAATTCGCGGTGTTAAAACAGGCATCTGGCCTCCCTTGCCTGATTTTTTTAATGTTTACATGTGTAGCCAGTTTGTATTTGCACGCTTTTTCGTTGTTAATTAAGTTTAATCATTATAATTTAGCATAATAGTAAGCGCGAGTAGGATTCTGTTTCAGTGCGTGGATCGCTCTATTGTGTGTTCGGCGATCGCTAGGATAGTAGCAGCGTACCGAACCACAAAGGTTCGCGGCTGCCTGCTGCTCACGCTGTAAAATTGCATGCAAGCCAGCTAAATAAATGCGGTTGTAGCTGCACAGTAAATAGAATTTACTGCCTATAGTGTTTGTGTGGGTTGGGCTGGCCCTCTTGGACTCCACTGGCTTACGTCATCAACCTTGAACGGCTCGATGCATGGAAATTTCTCTGAATACAACAGGGAAGTACCTGCCTGCTGGTTATGTCGCCTCCCTAGCGGCTGACGTCAGGGAACAATCGGAACTTGACAAAACCCCTTGGCGGTGTGGCAATTACGTACTTGCTCGGTACACGATTAAAGTGACACTTGCTTAAAATCTAAAGACTGGCTTGTGGCGATATAACCAGCAGGCAGGTACTTCCCTGTTGTATTCGGGGAAATTTCCATGCATCGAGCCGTTCAAGGTTGATGACGTAAGCCAGTGGAGTCCAAGAGGGCCAGCCCAACCCACTACCATGCTGTTTTGAGCCACGAATTTAAGGTAACCTCATACAGGAATTAATTGCAGTTTGAGCGATAAACTTTCGCTTCAGGCTGTAAAAAGACTGCGCCACCATAAATGTGACGGCGTATTTCGACGGTGCTTAATATTTTGAGTATAAAAGAGTTACTTCAGCGTCACTTTAATGTTATTTAAATGTAAATTATTGCAGATACAGTTATTCTACCAGTCTTTAACTTACTTATAAATACATTTGGCTGCGCGCTATGGCCGTTAATGATCCATCCGTATTTTAAGACATAATTATGTGTTTATCTGATTATTCTAGTGTTTAATGCTAATTTTGTTTATTGTTCTATGTGTATATTTGAGGCGACAACAGAATATTTATTTGTGTGAGGAAATTGGCTTTTCTTAAGCATATTGTTTAAAAAGTTGATTTTAGCAGCTGAGAATGAGACAAGTGCAAGTTAGCTTCCTGTTTTTACCAGATATTGGTGCTTCCTAGCCACAAGTTGAGGCAAATTAAGAGTTTCGTGTTTATTGAGCTAGCTAGGTGAACAACACGGGGAACTAAATTATAAAAATACTAAGGTATATAGAAGTCTCATCACAATTTAATATCTCAGCATAGGGGCTATGAAAAGCCACATTTCAAAGTTGCCGTTTTTAACTTTGACCTACGCCGCACCTTGAAACTATCCTGAAAAAACTGAAAATCGACGAATTTTCTAATGTCAAATAATTCCTTATTATTTTATCCAATCCCTATGCTTGTCAATAAAATAAGTTATAAATATATCGGATAGTAATGGGTACCCTGTATATACTATAGACGATAAGAGCAAACATTATACAGAGTGCCCATCATTCCCCCTGAAGGTTTGCACATAACCAGCACATCTTACAATCGAAAAGCAACTTAGTGTGAAACCATTTTTTAAATAAAACAGTATCACGTCACAAAGGTTAAACTTTTTAACAAAAGTTAGTCTGTCGATTGTATGATATGTTGCCTATTTACAGACCTTTAGGGAGGGGGGCTCATAAAATAATACTCTGTATATATTTTTATCTGGTTTTTATTCATACTATATCCCTTTAACTAGCCTTAGACCACAACGGTTGTTAAAATAACAGGAATATCTGATGTTACAAACATAATGTTATTACCTCTGAATGCCCAGCTTGTAATAATCAAATAATCTCCTAAATACGTCTCTACACAGTGATCGGTAGAAACATCAAAACATCAAATCTAAGGATTACAATTTCGATATTAAAAACAAATCTGGAAAGGATGTTCAGCAACATATATTCATTCCAAATTCTTAAGATTTAATAATTATTCTACTGCACAGAAACCCTCTCAGTCTTTCATAGTATATTGGAACAACGTTTGGCTTTTAAAATCATTGCTAATCTTGCTGCAAGTTTACAAGTTGTGTTTGATCACACTTTGTATGGCTATTCAAAAATTTTGCCGTAATTTATTTTTTTTCACAAGAGTGCAATGAATTTTTGACATGTATATGATTCGGTTCAGAGAGAGAAATCAACAATAAACAAAAACATAACAAAATACATGGAAATGGGCAAAAGGGGAAACACCAAACGCGATAAAGCATGAAGGAAACTAGTGTGCAAATGAGTGAAATAATTCATATTTTTAGGAACACTGGTGGCAGACAATATGGTGAAAGTGCAGAAATAAACAATTAAATTGCAAAGGCTAACAGATGCACGAGAATGCTAAATTCAGTGAGAACAGCAGAAAGTGTTTAGCGAGAAGATTCGGATAAAGCGGTGATTAGACTTGAAGTTTTACAAGTGTGAAACTCTAGAACTCTAGAAATATAGGAAAGCCAAATATGAATAGAGCTAAGAGAAACAAAAATAAGAGGAAAATCAAGGTAAGCAACACATAACAGAAAAAAATTAAAACGTTTAGATTTCAAATTTGTGTCAAAGAAATTAATATGTATGAGGAAATAATTTTAAGGAATCAACATACAAAAAAGACCTGAAACTACATATATAGCATGCCAACTATATACACCACAGTTCTACTTTGAAAAGGGCCTCGGTCATCCCTCGCCTGTAATGTTTGTTTTCCCACTTAAAGATATGAGCCAGCTTGGCTGTTTCTATGGTTTTCTATGTTTTATTATTGTATTTAGATTTAAGATTGTATTTAGTATAATCGAAATGGTCACAAAGCCGGACCTGTGTAGTAAGAGTATTGTTAAGTTAACTTCACATGTGCATGTTCTTGTTTGGAAAAGTTGGATTTTTTTACACCAAAATAATTGCTGAAAAGTAAAGGTATTTCATACCAAATTAGGAAAAGTTATTTGTATATCAAGGGAAGAGAGTGTAATATTTTATTCTCACATCGCCTAAGGGAGGTATCCACATCATTCTTTCGTCCACTTTGTGTGAAAGTACGCTTTTCAGACCTATTTTTTGTGGACGAAAGTTGCCAATTGCTGTTATTTTGTCTCTTTGCAAGTAGTGAAAAAGTAATATAAAAACTACGTCGTCCAGTAAGTACAGCCTCGTACTCTACTTCCCGGCGAGATGTTTTACAGCATCTCGATTTTAATTACGTAATTCGAGAGCAACAATTCCAACATTTCTAGTTGTTATATATCTTTTTAATATTATGTTTATGTATTAAGTTTTCATTGTTTTACAAAGCACAATAAAGCCTAGGATTGTATTGTGTCTATTTCAATAAAATATATTTGTAGTCCCATTTACTAGCTTTAATTAATTAATTATAAAATCTATTAAATTTGCTCTAGATAATTTAGTTTTTTCATTTTCTATTCTCCTATTCACCACATAGTAATTGGTAACTACACTCAGTCCAAAAAAAAAATAACGCACTTGATTTTTGACCGAACTTTTTTCTTTTTTTTTTAAACCAGTGGGCCGATTTTGAATCTTTATTTGTTGGTACGTAATTCCCTTGTCTTTCAAAAAAAAAATAATAATAATAAAGTAGTGGAAATTTTTTCAAAGCCTCCTGGATGGTAGTGGAAAAACTCAAACCATGTTTTTTTCTTAATTTTTGACTCACCCTGTGCGTTAATCAAGTAATGGTATAAAAAGTGCTTACACTCTATATGAAAGACGCTTCTTTTACGAGAATTTTGTTTTTTTATTCATTGATTTATCTCTAAAATTGTCCGAATTACAACTTTTCTGCTGAAACCTTGCGTTTATCCCACAAATTTATTTAATTATAGGATCACATTGCATTTGAAAAAACAATTGCCGTTGCCATAGCACTTAATTTGTTGTATGACTCCATATTCGAACCGTTGTCGTTGCGTCATTAATTAAGTGTCATTAAAATAGTTTTAGAGACTAAAATTACATAAAATGCCTCAAATAAATCCTGAACAAATAGCAAGATTAGTTAGTTTAGTAAACGATGGGTGTAGTAAACGTTACGCCGCTCGTACCGTGGGAGTCCATAAAGCAACTGCTCGTAGAGCGATCCGCAAGTACGAATAAACAGGAAGCACTCCTCGGAGGGTGCAAGCAGCTATAAGAAGTGCATTTTTCTTTGTCACGCGATTATGCAATAGCAAATGAGCGTCTGAATTCAAGGCTGGTCCGTATTCAGTTCGTTTTAACTAGAACAACGTTTGCTGTAAATTTTCTAGTTGCGCCATCTAGGAGCGAGTGGTTTCTTCCTTTTGTATTTACCTCGGAAACATCGATTTATTGACTTTAGTTCAACTAATATCCGCTGCTACAAAAATCGCTAAAAACTAAACTTGATGCCCAGCCTTAAGGGTGCGAGTGCGCACCTCCAAAGAATAGTGCGCAAATTTTCCCCAACGCAAACTAAGTTAAATAGAAGCAGCCTTACAGCAATTAATTGCAGCACAAAAAATTAAAGTGCAACACACAAGCGTTTGTGGATATGTCAACGCATTCTATGTAGTGTACATGTTAGTACACAATTTTGTGCCATATTTAAAGGTACGTTCAAAGCGTCCATTTTGGGAGGCGCCGATTTAGCAGTTCTCGAGAACCTGGTTGGGCTCAAATAAATACCAGTTTTAGGCAGTTTTGACATTAAGTTTTTGATAAAGACATTTACTTTACTTGCGTTTTAAAGACAATTAATTTAATGCCATCTTTGATTAGATTTTGTGTATCTGTTATGTACATGCATGCGAGCAGATTGAGCTCTTTCGCGCATAGGTTTTATAGGAGTTGATCCCGTTTCCTACCTTTTTATTTATGCTCTGAAGTTAAAAATTGATGTAAATAAATTGGTTTTTCTTGTGTGTTTTTAAAGTCAGTTTCAACCCGATAACACTACAGAGGGAATCAGACTCCTGTTTTGGCAGATAGTGATATTTCATAAGCCACGAACTGAGAGATTAAGAGGGTTTCATGTACCTATATGCTGAGCTAAGAGACAATATGGGCTAATAATTATTTAACTATTAAGGTTTACGAAATGTCTTGTTCAAATTTAAAGTATCACGTGGCGGCAAAACCTCCCATACTGCTACAATAAGGGGCTAAATGGAAGTACTTTATATCTTGTTGGTATTCCAATGTGAGAAATTTTACAAGAAGAAAGCAGTTTCTACATAACGCATTGCATGTTTTGTTGTATTAAATTTCTACACAAGTCTTGAAAAACTCTATGTATTAATAAAAACATTTGAGGATATCATTTTTTTTTAAATTTAAACTACAACTCTTACCAGTGCAACCTTTGTATACAGTAATCCCTCCCTTCCAACTGTTATTCCAAGAAAACATTCAAATTACGTAGGTATGTATAATTGCCACTCTTTAGTTATTATTTATCAGTAGGTATTGATTGCACCTGAATCGAGTTCGACGTTCTATCTATTGTTAACTAGTGGTAATATGATTTTAATTAAAGATCTTTTCAAAAACAAATGGCATTAAAATATGATAAGCTAAAAACCATAGAATAGAATGCTGAGAGCAGACTATCTCTGTGTGGATTTATCTCAAACTAAAATTACCTCAGTCATGAATTGAACTATCACCACTGTAAATCACCACCGTCTGCGTTTACCAACAACTGGAAACTCCTCAGACCACATCCAACAGTAGTTGCTCCAACACATCTTATGTGAACAACCACAAACTTAAATTTCTTCAAAAATTAATCATTTGGCAGCAATTACAGTATCTTCATGAAGTAATTGACGTACTGGCTTTTGAATGGCTTCATATTTAAACACAGTATCATCTATATCGTAATAAAATGTCAGTATTATACAGGGTGTCCAAAAAATGGCGGATTAACTCTACAGTGCGTTACTTGGGGATGCCTAATGAACCATGGAAAAATATGAAAAAAATTCCCTGGGCCGTATTTTTCGAAATATTTCTGGTCAAAGGTGGGTAATGAAATCCATTTATTTAAATAACTAGTGGATAATTATAGTGTCAAATATATCTGAGACTTATTAAAATATCTGTTTTTTTAATATTCTTGGGATTTAACTAAATTGTTTTCAATATTTAAGTATTTTAAAAAACTGTTCCTGTTGAGTTCGTCAATTACTAAATATGGCAAACAGGCTTTGTACAATAATAATATACGAAATCAAGCTTGGCATTGAAATATTTGTTGTATGAATAATATGTTGGTGGCACTGTAAGTTCATGTCAAATTCTATGTTAGCAGGTTAGGTTTTGCGACAGTTTGTGTAAAAACTGACGCAAAACCTAACCTACTAACCTCGAATTTGACATAGACTTACAGTGTCACCAACATATTAACAACTTACTATGGATACATTTTTGATTGAGAAATTGTTGCAGTATGAATGTTGCCAGATTTAATTTTATTAATTTCGAAAAATACGGCCCAGGGATTTTTTTTCATATTTTTCCAGGGTTCATAAGGCATCCCTCAGTAACGCACAGTAGAGTTAATCCGCTATTTTTTGGACACCCTGTATTTTAACTCATACATACATTTGAATTCTTTCAAAATGATAATTTATACCTTCTTGTCTGTTTAGAACATGATTGTGGCCGGAAAATGCAAGTCTGCAACTCGAGAAAAATTACAATAGTATTTTTTCAGACACTGAACAATTACAAATAATTTCATATTATTCTTTAAATGGCATTTGGTGGGGGCATTGCAGTCATTAAAGCACAAATGGTAACCTTCTATAAGGCTCTTAATAAGACTATTAATTTTAAAAACCAGTCAAAGTCTGGTCTCTACCATCCACTAATTGTCTATTAAAGTTACCATAATGGGCAATGGGGGTTTTTATTCGTTGTGATAAATTGTTTTTCCTTCCATCGAATTCACTGCTCACAACTCCTTGAGTTTGACTTTTCAAAACATAGTTTTGCAATTTACTTTTGAATTCCATCTTTATACTATGATTATAGATAATAACTCACCAGAATTGATCACATATGTACGATACCTTGATGAAAACAATAAATTGGAAGAAGAAAAGCTATTTACTAAATCTTATTAAAGATACAAAAGGATATAAATATTTAATGTTACGAAATTATACTTTGCAAAAAATAATAACTAGTGTTGCATGTGCTACAGATGGAGCACCTACAATGTAGCGTTTAAAAATCATAATACTATAGGAAATCAATTTTTTAATCATTAAAACTCATATTCTTTCTGAATCAAATATCGTATACCAAATAAATTGTAACAATTGTGATGCCAATTACATCGGTCAAACTAAACAGAACCTAAAAAAAACTTTTTTAACTCCCAACAAGGCTAATACTGCGTTGTTGGATCATGCTTTTGAAATCATCACAATTTTGATTTCAGCTCGCCTGAAGTGTTGCAAAGAGAAAATAACTTACATAAACGTTTAGTTTATGAAATGATTTAAATTTAAAAAAAATCAAAATCTATTAATTACAAAACTGACATTGAAAAATTTGCATTCTATTTACTATAACCTTCTCTAATACGGCATTTACAATCTTTAAAACTTTTTTATTTGTTACTCTTTCATATCAAATTAATAATTTTAATACTCACCTTGAGCTTTACTTGTTGAAATATCTTCTAACTATTAAACTTTTTAACTTATGGGAATTTTTCCAGTTGGCGGCCCTCAGATCAGTGTTGCCAAACCCTATTACTATAGTAACAAATTTATTACTTTTTACTCGTGCCTATTACGCTATTACTTTTAAAGCAAAATTTATTACGTTTTGCAATTACTATTACTATTCTATTACGTTTCTATTAAATTTTTTTTTATGTTGAAACAAAATCTGTAGGTAATAGTTTTCAGTTAAACATTAACAGATTATATGAATTTATGTTGTCTTTTATAATAAAGGGCCAATTTAACACCATTATCTTGTACTTGTAAAATGTTTTGAACTTTGCTCGGCATGGGGCAATCGCAGGCTAGTAAACTTTTGAAAAAAGTGTCGCCCTTGTGCTTGTGTAAAGTACATAGCCATAGCTATTATATGGTCAATATTTTTCATATGAAATGCAGGATATAATTGTGTTGGTACATACGTTTCTGGTTACTATTTTTGCAGTGAGGTTAGGTTTCATGTTGACTGGCTGACAACTTAATTATTTTAAATTGTAGTACTGTTTGTTATAAACTGAATTTGTCCCCAGTCCTAATTTACAAAATCAGATTTCAAGTTTATAATAGGCACAACTAAAATTTAAAATAATTAAATGTCAACCACTCAACATGAAACCTAACCTCACTGCAAAAATAATGTACCAACACAAATCAGTCTAGTGATAATGCTTGTTGCCAATAATTCTTACCTTAGAATTTCGCTATTTGCATTTCCATATATAAAAAAAATGGGCTATATAACTTTCCATAGTTAGTCTACAAGGGTTAAAGACCGAGTTCGAAAGTTAACGCTAACATAAAAAAACTGATGATTTTGCCGGATTTAAGTAGAATTTAAATTATTATTAGTCTATTACCCAAACTGCCAAATCTATTACTATTTTTTAAAATTTCTATTACGGAAAAAAATCAAGAGTTGGCAACACTGCCTCAGATCTAATTTGATAAATGTCAATGCGACTTTGTACAAATTAATTTGTAAAGTTTTACTGAATCCTTAATCATCTTAGGGCCGGTTGCAGAAAGCAATGTTAAGTCTGGTGTTAGCTAACATCGCGTCAAAGTGAACAAAATCGCATCAAATTTTGTTTACTAATGTATTAGTTACCATAAGCATTTGAGATTTGATTCGTTTTTGTTCACTTTGACGTCGCGTTAGCTAACACCAGACTTAACATTGCTTTCTGCAACCGGCCCTTAATGTTTTATTTAAAACCTATGAAGGGGAGTGTTAATTCCTCCCCCTACATTAATTATTTACACTGAAATGGTAAGAGATTTTCAGTTTACATTGTTTTTATATTATTCTAACCTAATTCTCTCATTTCTAGATTTATTCAATGTTACCATTTTAATTGTTATTGCGTCTGATTAAGTTATTAAAATAACGAAATGTAATGTTACATCATTTAATTATGCTGATTATAATTAGCATCTGAAGATGGACCATTAAAGCGGTGGAAAGAAAGCTGGCAATAACAGGCCTTTAAGGTCTAAATTACGACCAAGAAGAAGATTTATCAAAAAACTTGATCTTTAATGGTAGCTTCTTCCGGGTTATGCTGTGGTCATCGATTTGAACTTGATGTTTTGCTGCTCATGCTGTCAGCTTCCTCAGAAAATTTCTAAAGACAACCACGGCATAACCCGGAAAAACCTACCATTATGCACAACGGCCGTGAAAGCCTGCATTCGACTATTAAACATGATCTTTTCCGTCATAATCGTTTGAAGAGAGAATTTCATCAGTTTCTCGAATTGTCATCTAAGACAATTGCCATAAAAGATGATGTAACTTGAATGGTGGAATAGCCATCAAACTTAAATTGGTTATGGAAGAACCATTTAAAGATATTTTAAACTTGACGGTGTATGACTGGATGATATACTCATTTACTGCTAATTTTACTGAGGTTACTAAAACTTGCATCGACACCTTCGGGTATAACAGGTCACCGATTATGTATGTATAATACAACTTGCCAAAAAGAATTACGTATTAGAACTGAAATATGATGAAGAAAGCAAATATAATTTTGATAGTGGGGTGGATACCAAAAATTCTGGTAAAAAAATCTTGCGTTACTTCCAAACATGTGAAGAATGATATTTAATTTATTCATACCTTTCCCTACCTCATATCTTGTACAATCAGGCTTTAGAGCTGTTAAATCATATTGTGACCAAACAGAAAAAGTGTGAATATCTCCGAAAGAAGAAACCTTTGTTTGTTTCTTACAAAAATCAAATCAGATATGAAATATTTAGTCTCGCTCTCGCAGCATCAGCTTCAAAGATCTCAGTAATCATTAATTAAAGGTAACTTCACAAACTTTATTTAAGTTTCTTTTTCTTCAATATAAGCAGCTTCCGCACTAGTAATTTATTAAGTTTAAATTATACATGTATAAGCATACACAAAGGATAAATAAAAAGATACATTTGAGAAGGTATATATTTTTAACAAACCCTCCCTTTCAAAATCTATTTCGCACTTAGATTGAGTTATTGTGGCACCGGTGGGCAGTATGGATATTTTTCCATCGACAGAGATACAAAAGTGGACGGTAGGTATTAAAAGTTGTTGACTCCTGCATTAGATGCATATTTGGCCATTTGGCCATCATTAAATCACTAACACTTTCCCCATACATCGTTCGCGCTCGCTACTGTAGTTGTTCAATGTTGCTGCTCTTTAGGCAACTTGTTTCTACAAATTTAGTTCCGTTGGTAGTAAATTGATGTGGTGGTAATTCATATCGGTGGTTATTTAAAATTGGAGATATATTCAGTTGGGCTAATCCACATTTTGACAAGTATTAAAATAACATCAAATCGAAAGGAAAACAACTCGGTGGTATTGCATGCGTTTACGACAGTTGTCACTTATTATTTATACAATTTCAGTCTCACCAAGCATGGCATTTTACAAGAATATACAGAATGCCCCCGGATTGAGTTTTGAAGAGGGAAAACATTAATTTATTTTTAATTTTTTAAGTTTAAATTTTTGCTTCTTATGAAAACCACAGTGCCATGAAGAAACTTGAAATTCGATATACAAGGTGTTTATAAATTAAGAAACTATTAAACTAGCTGAAGAGAGAAGTATCTTTAATTTTGACTTTAGAGGAAAATGTTATAAATAAAGGTTGTTTGTAATAAAACATTAAGTCTAAATACAAAATTTGAGCTTCATACTAGCGCCTGTACTAATATTATACTTGCAATTACAGAATTGTTCTTTTCAAATCAAGAAAAAACGTTTTTCCTTTGATGTGTTATAGAAAATAAATTTTTTTTCTTTCTTGTAAACTCAATCCAAAAAACTAAAATTAAATGACTATTGAAATGACACCTCACCCACATTTACGCATATCTCCACAGATTTTATTGTTTAGTTAATATCTGACCGTATTATGATTTTTGCATTGCTCAAAACTAAAAAATATACGATGACAGTATTAAGTTGAAATTCTCTTTTTCTTATTAACATTTTCCTCTACACTCAAAATTAATTATACTTCTCTCTTTAGCCATTTTTATATTTTTCTAATTTATGAACACCCTGAATACTAAATTTGAAATTTCTTCATGGTTTTCATAAGAAAAAACTTTTATAAATAAAATTTCAAGTCGGGGATGTACTGTATATTGCTCAATACTGCATAAGTGAGTCTTTATAAATAACTATTTCTGGTTTAAAACTACGGATGAAATATTTTTAAAGTAGCGTTACATACTATAATTTCTGTACCATTAAATGGGATTAAATGCCAAAAACTTCTTATACTAATGCTAAAGTCGATAAACTAGAAATGTACTAGAAAATTTCTAGTTAAATCAAACAGGGTAATGTATAAATAAGGCAGTTACGTATTTTCACACTACTTTAATTACATAAAGAAGTCGGTTGATATATAACCATATATTGACTGCCTCTAGCAATTTGTTGTATTTTGCTGCAGGCTCATCAATTCCTACTGTTTCAAATTAATATCAAGCTTTATTACCAATCTACTGTATCGAAAGGCCACAATTGCTATTTATTGCCTACTGTAGTACACAAGTGTCTGACACATTAATTCAGCAATATTGAGTAAAAACATCGTTATTATACTGTTTTACAATAAAAACAGTCAATTAATACCACAGTTCTACTTCTCACCTTGATACCTATAACAGGGCTTTAAGGTTAGAGAAATTTCCACTAAGGACCTTTATCATGGTACTGGATTTGGCGTGTAATTTATGCACACATAAATTTTGATTCTCACAAAAGTTTACAGTGCCTAACTACCTTGCGGGTTAAATTTATACGGGAAGTTAAAAACCAATAAATCACTTACCTGAACTACATTCTCGAAATGCTCGTGGCTCTTCTGGTACACTCTCGCTTTCTGGAGGTTTCTGCCGATGCCTGTGTTCTTCCTAATGAAAACTTCACCGTGATTTGTAAGCCAGTCCAATACCTGGAACAATAAGAAGTGTTTGTATTATTATCCCCTCATAATTATAATGAGCTATACACAGCTCGCAATATGACTAAATCTATTAAAATAATATATTGTAATATGATATTCATATTTTATCTTATTAAAATATAAATTAGATAACAAAAATACAGTTTTATATTGCAATTTTAAAGCTGAAAAAGGTCATGTCGTAATATTGGATTTATATAATGCAACATGAAATGGCTTTGTTCAACCGTGACCTTTAATACTTACAGGGTCCGTTTACGATGGAGGGGTTGCAATATTTCTAAAACCATGTGAGTTGCACAAGAACTATGTATATAAAAGTTGTAGGTACAAAAGTGGTGCACAATACTAAAACAGTTTTGATTATCCTCACTTAGATGTGAATTCTAAACTCTTACGACAACTGAATTTCTCAGTTCCAAGAATATCTCTAGAAATGAATTAATATTTTATTCTTCTAAATTCGCCAATACACCGAATGTCCAGCCTGAGCCACAGTTGTTTTTTATTTAAAATTTACACCATGTAAAACCCCATCTTGCGTCCATTTTTGTACTAGTGCAAATATGCATCGAAAAGTGTACAGTTGCCAAGGTAATTGGCGAACATCCTAAAATGACTTAGTTTTTATACAAAATTATTTGACAATATGGCATCCTATTCATGTGGTTGGAGAAAAATTAAGTTTTTTTAATCAGTTCTACTGCTTAAATTATTCCAAAAATTGTAATATAATATACTGTATACTGTATATGATATACTATACTCATAATATACTGCCGGAGACGCAATCTGGGTTTAGGCACGGATATAAGAAATTACAGTGTTAGTTTTGCTAGATTACTCTAAAGCTTTCGACACTATTAATTACGATATGTTACTTGGTATTTTACATTATATAGGTTTCGACCAATCTGCTGTAAAACTCTGTAAAAATTATTTAGAAAATAGAAGGCGAAGGGTATTATTATTAAATCAAACATCTGCAACATTACAATTACTTAGTGGCGTCCCTCA